>JAVJIF010003738.1:0-370536 GCA_038442645.1 Agave tequilana
GCGTATCCGTGTGCACGTTTTTCGGCCGACCGAAGTCCTTCGGTCGACCGGGCGGCTGGCCGACTGTAATGGCGTTGCTCTCTGTTTCTGCCCAGTCGACCGACCGTCGACCGGAAGCCCGCAACGGTCGTTTTATTGAACTCTGGTCGACCGACCGGTCGACCGAAAGAGCCGTTTGAACAGTAACGGCTATTTTTCTGAGTTGTTTTTTTTTGTCTTTTTCTTTCTTAAAGGGTTTAAATGATATTTGCTGATCCTAATACTTCCTAATTAGCCTTAAGTGAGTTTTATCTTTAAACCCTAGCCCTCTACTATAAATAGGGATGTTTAGGGAGAGGTTCCTCACAACAAACATTTGCAAAAATTTCAAAAGTTTAAGGCATTCAAAAGAGCTTTGTTTCTTGGTTTTGTGCTGAAATTCTCTCTCATTTTCTGAAGTGTTTCTCAAAACTCTCTGATTTAGTTTTCTTTTTCCACTTACAAACAACAGCTTCAATCCTACTCATTGTTCTATAAGGATTTTGTAAGGGAAGAGATTTTTTCAAGAGAGAGTTTGTGGTCTTCTGATCACCAAGAGATACTTGTACTTGAGATTGTGGAGTGGGTACTCCGGTATATTTGTAACATCTTTGTGAAGTTATAGTGGTTAGAAATCCTTCTGGGGAAGGCGGGGACGTAGAGCTGGGTGCTCGAAACCTCGGAAAAATTCTCGGTGTTTGCGTTTGGTTTACTTGCTCTTGCTTCTTGCTTTACTTTCATTGCTCTTATTACTTGCTTGCTATTTTCATTGCAATATTCACTTGTTTTCATTCATCTTGTCAATCGAAGTCCCATACAACAAGATTGCATTGTCGTACCTGATAGTGATGAAAGCACTTGGACCGAATTTACCTTTAGCGAATATGAGGCTAACTCAAAGGCTCAAAACTCCCTCCTAACTGCCTTGAATGAGGATGACCTTACACGGGTAATACATTGCCAATTCGCCTATGAGATTTGGCAACATTTGTTGGTCACGCACGAGGGGACATCACAAGTAAAGAGAGCTAAGATAGATCTCTTGAGGTCCCAATATGAATCGTTTAAAATGATTGATGATGAATCTATTAATTGCATGATTACAAGGTTTACTAAAATCACCAATGCTCTTTCCTCTTTAGGTGATGATATTTTCAATGACCAAAAGGTGCGAAAAGTGATTCGGCTCTTCCTTCTTCATGGGAGATAAAGGCCAACACCTTGAAAGAGTTGAATGACAAGGACGAAATGGACCTCATTAGTCTCATTGGAAACTTGAAGACTCATGAGATGGAAAAGAAGGCAAGAGAAGAAGCTGCTCCTCTAAAGAAGAAATCTATAACCTCAAGTCTTCCTCCACTCTTGATGACGAAGAAGAAGACGAAGAAGAAGATGAGGAGCTCTCCCTTCTTGTGCGAAACGTGAAGAAAATGTACCGTAAGAACAAACTCAACTTTAAAAGGAAGTTTGAAGGAAAAGAGGAGAGGAGAATCATTTGCTGCAATTGCCTAAAGCCCGGACACATCATGGCGGATTGCCCGGATTTCAAGAAGAAGATGACTTCCTCCTTCAAGCCAAAGAAGCTGGTGGAAAAGAAAGACTACAAAGCCACATGGGATTCGGAAAACGAATCCGAAGACGAGGTGACACGGCGAACATGTGTTTCATGGCAAACACACCAAAGGTAACCCACAACCTCTTGATGAAGATGATAAATTAAGTAAAGAAGTTCTTGTACATGCTTTTGTTGAACTCTCGGAAACCTATGATAATAAAAAGATTGAATATTCTAATTTAGAAAAGAAAGTTGCTTTTCTTAAAAATCAACTTGCTATTGTTTCTAGAGAAAAAGATGAAATTTCTTCCAATCTCATTTCTACTCAAAATGAATTTAGTGCTTACAAAGTTGCATGTAAAGCAAAATTTCCTAAGATTGATGAAAAAGAAATTTCTTCTTTAAAAACTAGAATTGTTGATTTTGAAAAGGTTTTGAAGGATTGTGCTTTTAACACTAAGAAACTTGAAGAAATATTTTCTAAAAAGCACACTTCTCATGTTAAAGATTCTCATGTTAAGATTCCTCATGCTCACACTTCACACAACACTCATGCTAAATCCACACATGCTCACAAGTCTCACACTAACTATGCTTTTAAATATGGTATAGTGTATAGATGTACTTATTGTAAAACACCTAGAGGGGGGGTGAATAGGTGTAAGTGCTAATCTAATAAACTAAATGCAAACTAAGTGCGCTAAATGCGGAAGCTAATGCAAATCTTGCAACACACTAAATACAATCCAACAAGTGTAGCCGAATTCCCCTTGCGAGGCTCTGGACTAACTCCTCTTGATTCCCCTAGATATGGGTTGAGGCGCTATGTGAAGCTCTTGTTGGATGAGTATAGGTGATGCACAAACACACAAGCAATTCAAGCAATGTGCACACACAATCAAGCCAAGCAATCAAGGATATAGCAATATGAACTAATGCAAGGCAATAAGAAATATGCTCAACACAAGAAAGTATGATATGAGATGAAGTATGATGCTTTGCACAAAGTAAATGAGAGAGAGTTAGAGAGACAATGGGAGCAATCGCAAACACCAAGATTTGTTTCGAGGTTCGAGCACCTTGCTCTACATCCCCGCCTACACCACCGTGTAGGATTTCCACTATCTCAACTCCCACCGAGGGAACCTCTACCAAAGAGGATTTCTTACAACTCTAGGAGTACCAAACTCCTCTCTCAAACAACAACCTCCTCACAACCGAGGGTTAGGCCCGTAGCCAATACAACAACCAATCCACACACCTCTACCGAAGAGGCTCACAACCAAACACTATCACCTCTACCTAAGAGGGATCCACAACACAATCACCCGATCACCTCTACCGAAGAGGGATTCACAAATATAAGGGTGTTTACAACAATGAGGTTTACAACAAACAACCTCAAACACTTCTCTTTCTTTTTCTCTTATCTTTTTCCACAAAAACAAGATCCTAATAGTTTAGGATAGAAGATAGCTCAAGTGTGAAAACAAGTGTTTTTGGAAACAAGCAACAAAGAAAAATCTTTGGGAAAATACTTGCAATATGATAGAATTGAAGATCTAAGCAAAAATCCAAAAACCTATTTTTCTTTGATTTTCCAAAAACCCAAAACAAATAAAGATGAGAAGTTTTTGCACTTAAAACTCTTTGAAAACTCTTTTAAACACCTCAGAAAACTGGAAATTTTTCTCTTAAAAACTTGGCCAAAATCCCCAAAGAGATGGGGTTTATATAGCCCCTATACAAAACTAGCCGTTAGGCTGAGTTGGCAGTCTGACAGACTGCCGGTCGACCGGTCCGGTCGACCGCCAACGGTCAGAAATGTGACCGTTGGGCAATAGCGATCGACCGGCCCGGTCGACCGAAACAAACCGAGAGCAGAGCTCTCAGACCCGGTCGACCGGCTCGGTCGACCGTCCACTGTGCCTAACAGACGTGCACGTCTGTGCACGTCGGTCGACCGGATCGGTCGACCGGCCCTTGGTGCGGTCGACCGTCCCGGTCGGCCGACCAGCCTGTCAGCACAAAACCAGGTCAGAAAAATTTGGAAAAATATTTTCTAAAAATCTTTTATCTCTTTTAAAAATACCATAAAAATTGTTTTATCATTTTATGTTGAAATATAAACATGTGATAAAAATTTCAAGACAATATATCAACATATCAATTCATTTTTGTGTCTTGCCAATTTTATCAAAAAACAAAACTTGTATTTTATCAAACTAGAATTTTCCAAAACATGAATAGGATAGTCAAAATAAGTTTGTCTAGCAAGTTTAAAGCATGTATGTATATCTAGAACATATCTAATATACATAGGTATAAGGTAAACTTGTTTTGATCTATTATTCATGAAAACCAAAAACCAAATCATGAAACGTGTGTGTTTTGTGCACTTGAGCATATCAACTAAACTAAGCTTTACAAATGGATCTAAAACTCTATCTAAACTAGGATACCTAAGTCTTCTTGACGATCTTCATCTTCAAGAAGACTTGCTCCAAAACTCCGTGATTCTCCAAGTGCAAAGGTATGATCTTTAAGCTTTGGCACCGGAATCACCATGATAAGCTTCTAATCATCTTGTTGAAGCTAATCACCAACTAATATCCTGTTAATGATCTGAAACTTAGAAACACAAGAATATTAGTATACATTACTACATGAGTGTTGATCATCATCAAAACTAGAGTGGAAGGCCATTGGGCCAACAATCTCCCCTTTTTGATGATGACAAAACTCATGGAGTTATATATGCATGGATTAAAGATAAGCTTCAAGGAAGCTCCCCCTTAACTCATGCATAGGGATAAACAATAAATATATGCAATGAATATTAAACATGAAACATGCATATGCATAAACAATAAATGGTTCTAGATATCAAATGGAATATTCAAAACAAAATAAGCTCTAGATACCAATTACAAAGCAAACTCTATAATCAATTAAACTTAATATTCTTGAGATTCTTGAGATTAAAACATAATATATGCATAAACATAAGCATGCATATAAAACTTCATAAATCTTTCTCCCCCTTTTTGTCAATCATCAACAAAGGGGTAATCAAAACCATAAATAAAACGAGGGTAAAAATCTTTCTTCCCCTTTATGTCAAACAAAACAATAAAAGACAATGTTCTCTCCCTTTTTGTCTAAAACAAAAAAAAAAAAATCAATAAGGGGTGACTACAAACATGATATCAATTAAAATATGTCAATGAAGCATCTTGATACCAATAAACAAGAATCAATATATGTTATATGCTATATACATTCATGAAGAGGAAGACGCTAAGTTAGCTTCCCTACACATATGCATTACATGAAGAAGGGATGACAAGCCCCAATTCACATAACACATATTATGTAATGCATAAGAGGAGATGTGAAGCTCCCCCTACACACGTATATCATATAAAGAAGAGTTGTCAAGCTCCTCAATTTATAATATACTCAACATGAATCTATATGTAAGAGAGATGTTAAGCTCTCCTTGCATATAGGGAATACAAAACAAAACATTTTTAATTTTCTTTAAACAAAATTTTGAAAATACCAATTGTAATTAAACGTAACAAATTACCAATTGTAAAACAACATAACAAATTTTGAATGTCTAAACACAAATTTTGATACCAATTGTAAGAATATATTTCATTTTGAAAATATATAAACAAATTTGATGTTGATATCATATGTTCAAAATAACAACTTTTAATCATAAAGAGTGGGAGTACAAATACCAATTGAAATACAAAATCAAATTTCTCCCCCTTTATGAGATACAAACTAAAGACATGCATAGTCTTGATAACAATTTAAAAGTAATCAATTTAAACAAAATTGAAACTCAAGCACTAGCATAAATACAAACATATATATGTATGAAAGATAGATACCAATAGAAATTGATATACTTGGAATTTAAAGCATACATACATACATAATAAACATATGAGTATACAAAAGGTCAAAATGATACCAATTGAAAGAGTTCAATGATACCAATTGACATAACAATAAGTTCAAGTGTATACATCATATTATCTACCACCCAATCATAATTCAAGTTTTAAAGATTTTCAATTTAGGGCATACATGAACATGATCTCCCATCCTACGCCCTTGGATGGTAGGGGTTTCAAAGATAGATTTGAAAATGTAGTTTTGTTTGAAAATCACTACCAAAATGAAGAACACCGCAACTAGTTAAATGGAAAACTTGTTAACTAGCACGAAATCCTTCAAGCAAGGAATAAAACAAAAATGAAATTCACATGATAATCATCACTCTAACCAATAAAGCATAACTCATGAGAAACAAAAACATGAGCAATAGATATGAGTGTACAAATAATATGTGAAGATCATAATCATGAAAATATTTCATTAAGCTTAATTATTCCTTAAAACATAATTCCATCAAAAACATGAAAAATCATATAAAACTACTTATTTAATCTTCAAGGCATATGTATGTCTAATACAAGCTAAAATATACATACATATCCAAACTCAACGAGTCCACTAGATATATGCATTAAGGCACGTAGCTCAAAAAGATGTATATGTATAAGATTAGTTTGAACTAGGTAGACATATACATGAAGTTAAACATAAATACATGAAACAAAAAAAAAACTAAATTTTCATCACACAAATTTCATTTCAAGGTATATGTATGAATTGTCAAACATGAAGTATACATACATATCCCTAAACACAATTGAGTCCAAATATAGATTTGCATGAAGGGCAAATGACTCAAGGGGTATACATGTATATCTTAAAGTTTGGCAAATACAAACATATACATGAAGTGAAATACACAATCATAAAGCAAATTCAAAAATGAGAATACAAGTTTAATATGTATGAATCATCAAAACTCGACTATACTAGCACATCTAATGGGTTCAAATTAGCATTCAATTTCAACTATATATAGATTTATTTGTAGCCCACTCTATGTACAAGTATATAACTAGTCTTAATGAAAACTAACACTTAAACATATATTCAAAATATGAGCATCAAAAACACATATAAAAATCATCATGATAAAAGTCATCATGGAAAACTAAAACATGATTATTATGTGAATTCACATGTATTAGAATCATGATGTACATTATAGCTTAAACATAAGTGAGAACACTAAGTATGGGATCATATAAGCATGTGTGTCTCAAATACTATACATGTATGTCAAGGATCTAATAAACATGGAATGAACATACTAATCCAATGACAATAAAAACATGCTATAATCAAAGATGAATATAAAGCGTGTAAACAAATAATAAGGAGTTAGGAATTGTTACCAAAACCTAGAAGGCAACCTCCATGTCTCCAAAACTTGGTGGTCCTCTCCACCATCTCTTCCCTTGAAAGTGATGCATCCAATAGATTTCCTTTTAAGTACGGAACGCATCCACTCCAAGGTGTCATCACTCTCACGTCATGTGAGAGCCCACACCTACATCAAAAACAATAGGAGGGGTGGTCTTTGGTACCCACATCTTATTGGGTCCATGGGGGTTAGTCCCTTCCCTAACCCAAACAAATTTCTTGCTAAATTTGAAACATTTAAACGATCATAGCAAAATTTAGCAAGATGGCCTTTTCGACCACAATGTGTACATGTGTACACATGAGCATACATGGTGTGATGGTGTTCGTGAGGAGCATGTGTATGCCGTGGAGGGTGTGCATGCATAAAGGATGGAACTTGTTTCTTTCGAACCAAGGTTTCCAACCGTGAGTGGTTCATGGCACATTGGCTCATAGTGGAGCCCAAACAATCTACTTTCTTCTTTAACATACAAATATCATCAATAATTTAGAAGAAGAGGTACAGACATTAGGTAGACTAGATGAAGAAGCTACACTAGCATGGCAAACATGTGCATCAATTTTATTTTGCAAAACAATATTCTTATCTAAACAAACATTCAACTCATTTGAAATAGAAATGATTTTGTTTTTCAAAACAACATTCTCTTTTAAAACAAAATCAACTTTAGAAGACAAATTTTCATTTTTCTTCAAAAGAGTTTCACAATCATTTTTAGACTTTAAAAATTTATTTTCTTTTAAAGCAAGTTCCAATTGAGATCTCAATGAATCCCTTTCATTATAGACCTCAACTTTCTCTTGCAAAACACAATCAAGTCTAGAATGCAAACATTTATTTTCTTTTTCAATATCTAGACTTTTCTTTTTCAACACGTTATATTTTTCTATTAACTTTTCACACACAATAAATAGTTCTTCATTTAAGGAATGGGGATCAACATAATCATTTGAAGAACTAGCACAATCATTACTATCTAGTTGAGATTCCGAAAGTACCTCAAGGGAGTCATTCCCTTGGACCATATAGCATTGTTGTGGCTCGGATTCTCCGCTAGATTCCTCTTCTTGTTGGATTTGGACTTGAAGCTTGGAGGTGTTGGTGGTTGTTGTCAACTTGTTCCATACTGCAAAAGCGGAATCAAGATTAGAAACAAGTAAAAGATATTCTTTTGATAAAGTGCTTCTAATGGCCTCTAGGGCTTGTGCATTGGCCCCTATATGATTGCAATCACCAAGATAACATCTCTTGGTGGCGGCAAGAAAGACATGCAAACCTAGGGTTTTTAGGTACATGGACATCCTATACTTCCAAATATCAATGTTGGAAGGATCATAGCTAGGTGGGGTCATGAAGTCCATGGTATAAACTAGATGTGTGCAAACAAGCAAATGCAAATGAGATTAGCAAGCAAATGGATCTCACTCCTAGGATGTTAAGCCTAAGTATCAGGAGCACTAGCTCTGATACCAATTGTAAAACACCTAGAGGGGGGGTGAATAGGTGTAAGTGCTAATCTAATAAACTAAATGCAAACTAAGTGCGCTAAATGCGAAAGCTAATGCAAATCTTGCAACACACTAAATACAATCCAACAAGTGTAGCCGAATTCCCCTTGCGAGGCTCTGGACTAACTCCTCTTGATTCCCCTAGATATGGGTTGAGGAGCTATGTGAAGCTCTTGTTGGATGAGTATAGGTGATGCACAAACACACAAGCAATTCAAGCAATGTGCACACACAATCAAGCCAAGCAATCAAGGATATAGCAATATGAACTAATGCAAGGCAATAAGAAATATGCTCAACACAAGCAAGTATGATATGAGATGAAGTATGATGCTTTGCACAAAGTAAATGAGAGAGAGTTAGAGAGACAATGGGAGCAATCGCAAACACCAAGATTTGTTTCGAGGTTCGAGCACCTTGCTCTACATCCCCGCCTACACCACCGTGTAGGATTTCCACTATCTCAACTCCCACCGAGGGAACCTCTACCAAAGAGGATTTCTTACAACTCTAGAAGTACCAAACTCCTCTCTCAAACAACAACCTCCTCACAACCGAGGGGTTAGGCCCGTAGCCAATACAACAACCAATCCACACACCTCTACCGAAGAGGCTCACAACCAAACACTATCACCTCTACCTAAGAGGGATCCACAACACAATCACCCGATCACCTCTACGAAGAGGGATTCACAAATATAAGGGTGTTTACAACAATGAGGTTTACAACAAACAACCTCAAACACTTCTCTTTCTTTTTCTCTTATCTTTTCCACAAAAACAAGATCCTAATAGTTTAGGATAGAAGATAGCTCAAGTGTGGAAACAAGTGTTTTTGGAAACAAGTAACAAAGAAAAATCTTTGGGAAAATACTTGCAATATGATAGAATTGAAGATCTAAGCAAAATCCCAAAAACCTATTTTTCTTTGATTTTCCAAAAACCCAAAACAAATAAAGATGAGAAGTTTTTGCACTTAAAACTCTTTTGAAAACTCTTTTAAACACCTCAGAAAATTGGAAATTTTTCTCTTAAAAAACTTGGCCAAAATCCCCAAAGAGATGGGGTTTATATAGCCCCTATACAAAACTAGCCGTTAGGCTGAGTTGGCAGTCTGACAGACTGCCGGTCGACCGGTCCGGTCGACCGCCAACGGTCAGAAATGTGACCGTTGGGCAATAGCGGTCGACCGGCCCGGTCGACCGAAACAAACCGAGAGCAGAGCTCTCAGACCCGGTCGACCGGCTCGGTCGACCGTCCACTGTGCCTAACAGACGTGCACGTCTGTGCACGTCGGTCGACCGGATCGGTCGACCGCCCTTGGTGCGGTCGACCGTCCCGGTCGGCCGACCAGCCTGTCAGCACAAAACCAGGTCAGAAAAATTTGGAAAAATATTTTCTAAAAATCTTTTATCTCTTTTAAAAATACCATAAAAATTGTTTTATCATTTTATGTTGAAACATAAACATGTGATAAAAATTTCAAGACAATATATCAACATATCAATTCATTTTGTGTCTTGCCAATTTTATCAAAAAACAAAACTTGTATTTTATCAAACTAGAATTTTCCAAAACATGAATAGGATAGTCAAAATAAGTTTGTCTAGCAAGTTTAAAGCATGTATGTATATCTAGAACATATCTAATATACATAGGTATAAGGTAAACTTGTTTTGATCTATTATTCATGAAAACCAAAAACCAAATCATGAAACGTGTGTGTTTTGTGCACTTGAGCATATCAACTAAACTAAGCTTTACAAATGGATCTAAAACTCTATCTAAACTAGGATACCTAAGTCTTCTTGACGATCTTCATCTTCAAGTAGACTTGCTCCAAAACTCCGTGATTCTCCAAGTGCAAAGGTATGATCTTTAAGCTTTGGCACCGGAATCACCATGATAAGCTTCTAATCATCTTGTTGAAGCTAATCACCAACTAATATCCTGTTAATGATCTGAAACTTAGAAACACAAGAATATTAGTAAACATAACTACATGAGTGTTGATCATCATCAAAACTAGAGTGGAAGGCCATTGGGCCAACAATCTCCCCCTTTTTGATGATGACAAAACTCATGGAGTTATATATGCATGGATTAAAGATAAGCTTCAAGGAAGCTCCCCCTTAACTCATGCATAGGGATAAACAATAAATATATGCAATGAATATTAAACATGAAACATGCATATGCATAAACAATAAATGGTTCTAGATATCAAATGGAATATTCAAAACAAAATAAGCTCTAGATACCAATTACAAAGCAAACTCTATAAATCAGTTAAACTTAATATTCTTGAGATTCTTGAGATTAAAACGTAATATATGCATAAACATAAGCATGCATATAAAACTTCATAAATCTTTCTCCCCCTTTTGTCAATCATCAACAAAGGGGTAATCAAAACCATAAATAAAACGAGGGGTAAAAATCTTTCTTCCCCTTTATGTCAAACAAAACAATAAAAGACAATGTTCTCCCCCTTTTTGTCTAAAACAAAAAAACAAAATCAATAAGGGGTGACTACAAACATGATATCAATTAAAAATATGTCAATGAAGCATCTTGATACCAATAAACAAGAATCAATATATGTTATATGCTATATACATTCATGAAGAGGAAGACGCTAAGTTAGCTTTCCTACACATATGCATTACATGAAGAAGGGATGACAAGCCCCAATTCACATAACACATATTATGTAATGCATAAGAGGAGATGTGAAGCTCCCCTACACACGTATATCATATAAAGAAGAGTTGTCAAGCTCCTCAATTTATAATATACTCAACATGAATCTATATGTAAGAGAGATGTTAAGCTCTCCTTGCATATAGGGAATACAAAATAAAACATTTTTAATTTTCTTTAAACAAAATTTTGAAAGTACCAATTGTAATTAAACATAACAAATTACCAATTGTAAAACAACATAACAAATTTTGAATGTCTAAACACAAATTTTGATACCAATTGTAAGAATATATTTCATTTTGAAAATATATAAACAAATTTGATGTTGATATCATATGTTCAAAATAACAACTTTTAATCATAAAGAGTGGGAGTACAAATACCAATTGAAATACAAAATCAAATTTTCTCCCCCTTTATGAGATACAAACTAAAGACATGCATAGTCTTGATAACAATTTAAAAGTAATCAATTTAAACAAAATTGAAACTCAAGCACTAGCATAAATACAAACATATATATGTATGAAAGATAGATACCAATAGAAATTGATATACTTGGAATTTAAAGCATACATACATACATAATAAACATATGAGTATACAAAAGGTCAAAATGATACCAATTGAAAGAGTTCAATGATACCAATTGACATAACAATAAGTTCAAGTGTATACATCATATTATCTACCACCCAATCATAATTCAAGTTTTAAAGATTTTCAATTTAGGGCATACATGAACATGATCTCCCATCCTACCGCCCTTAGATGGTAGGGGTTTTCAAAGATAGATTTGAAATGTAGTTTTGTTTGAAAATCACTACCAAAATGAAGAACACCGCAACTAGTTAAATGGAAAACTTGTTAACTAGCACGAAATCCTTCAAGCAAGGAATAAAATAAAAATGAAATTCACATGATAATCATCACTCTAACCAATAAAGCATAACTCATGAGAAACAAAAACATGAGCAATAGATATGAGTGTACAAATAATATGTGAAGATCATAATCATGAAAAATATTTCATTAAGCTTAATTATTCCTTAAAACATAATTCCATCAAAAACATGAAAAATCATATAAAACTACTTATTTAATCTTCAAGGCATATGTATGTCTAATACAAGCTAAAATATACATACATATCCAAAACTCAACGAGTCCACTAGATATATGCATTAAGGCACGTGGTTCAAAAAGATGTATATGTATAAGATTAGTTTGAACTAGGTAGACATATACATGAAGTTAAACATAAATACATGAAACAAAAAAAAAACTAAATTTTCATCACACAAATTTCATTTCAAGGTATATGTATGAATTGTCAAACATGAAGTATACATACATATCCCTAAACACAATTGAGTCCAAATATAGATTTGCATGAAGGGCAAATGACTCAAGGGGTATACATGTATATCTTAAAGTTTGGCAAATACAAACATATACATGAAGTGAAATACACAATCATAAAGCAAATTCAAAAATGAGAATACAAGTTTAATATGTATGAATCATCAAAACTCGACTATACTAGCACATCTAATGGGTTCAAATTAGCATTCAATTTCAACTATATATAGATTTATTTGTAGCCCACTCTATGTACAAGTATATAACTAGTCTTAATGAAAACTAATACTTAAACATATATTCAAAATATGAAGCATCAAAAACACATATAAAAATCATCATGATAAAAGTCATCATGGAAAACTAAAACATGATTATTATGTGAATTCACATGTATTAGATTCATGATGTACATTATAGCTTAAACATAAGTGAGAACACTAAGTATGGGATCATATAAGCATGTGTGTCTCAAATACTATACATGTATGTCAAGGATCTAATAAACATGAAATGAACATACTAATCCAATGACAATAAAAACATGCTATAATCAAAGATGAAATATAAAGCGTGTAAACAAATAATAAGGAGTTAGGAATTGTTACCAAAACCTAGAAGGCAACCTCCATGTCTCCAAAACTTGGTGGTCCTCTCCACCATCTCTTCCCTTGAAAGTGATGCATCCAATAGATTTCCTTTTAAGTACGGAACGCATCCACTCCAAGGTGTCATCACTCTCACGTCATGTGAGAGCCCACACCTACTTCAAAAACAATAGGAGGGGTGGTCTTTGGTACCCACATCTTATTGGGTCCATGGGGGTTAGTCCCTTCCCTAACCCAAACAAATTTCTTTGCTAAATTTGAAACATTTAAACGATCATAGCAAAATTTAGCAAGATGGCCTTTTCGACCACAATGTGTACATGTGTACACATGAGCATACATGGTGTGATGGTGTTCGTGAGGAGCATGTGTATGCCGTGGAGGGTGTGCATGCATAAAGGATGGAACTTGTTTCTTTCGAACCAAGGTTTCCAACCGTGAGTGGTTCATGGCACATTGGCTCATAGTGGAGCCCAAACAATCTACTCTCTTCTTTAACATACAAATATCATCAATAATTTTAGAAGAAGAGGTACATGCATTAGGTAGACTAGATGAAGAAGCTACACTAGCATGGCAAACATGTGCATCAATTTTATTTTGCAAAACAATATTCTTATCTAAACAAACATTCAACTCATTTGAAATAGAAATGATTTTGTTTTTCAAAATAACATTCTCTTTTAAAACAAAATCAACTTTAGAAGACAAATTTTCATTTTTCTTCAAAAGAGTTTCACAATCATTTTTAGACTTTAAAAATTTATTTTCTTTTAAAGCAAGTTCCAATTGACATCTCAATGAATCCCTTTCATTATAGACCTCAACTTTCTCTTGCAAAACACAATCAAGTCTAGAATACAAACATTTATTTTCTTTTTCAATATCTAGACTTTTCTTTTTCAACACGTTATATTTTTCTATTAACTTTTCACACACAATAGATAGTTCTTCATTTAAGGCATGGGGATCAACATAATCATTTGAAGAACTAGCACAATCATTACTATCTAGTTGAGATTCCGAAAGTACCTCAAGGGAGTCATTCCCTTGGACCATATAGCATTGTTGTGGCTCGGATTCTCCGCTAGATTCCTCTTCTTGTTGGATTTGGACTTGAAGCTTGGAGGTGTTGGTGGTTGTTGTCAACTTGTTCCATACTGCAAAAGCGGAATCAAGATTAGAAACAAGTAAAAGATATTCTTTTGATAAAGTGCTTCTAATGGCCTCTAGGGCTTGTGCATTGGCCCCTATATGATTGCAATCACCAAGATAACATCTCTTGGTGGCGGCAAGAAAGACATGCAAACCTAGGGTTTTTAGGTACATGGACATCCTATACTTCCAAATATCAATGTTGGAAGGATCATAGCTAGGTGGGGTCATGAAGTCCATGGTATAAACTAGATGTGTGCAAACAAGCAAATGCAAATGAGATTAGCAAGCAAATGGATCTCACTCCTAGGATGTTAAGCCTAAGTATCAGGAGCACTAGCTCTGATACCAATTGTAAAACACCTAGAGGGGGGTGAATAGGTGTAAGTGCTAATCTAATAAACTAAATGCAAACTAAGTGCGCTAAATGCGGAAGCTAATGCAAATCTTGCAACACACTAAATACAATCCAACAAGTGTAGCCGAATTCCCCTGCGAGGCTCTGGACTAACTCCTCTTGATTCCCCTAGATATGGGTTGAGGCGCTATGTGAAGCTCTTGTTGGATGAGTATAGGTGATGCACAAACACACAAGCAATTCAAGCAATGTGCACACACAATCAAGCCAAGCAATCAAGGATATAGCAATATGAACTAATGCAAGGCAATAAGAAATATGCTCAACACAAGCAAGTATGATATGAGATGAAGTATGATGCTTTGAACAAAGTAAATGAGAGAGAGTTAGAGAGACAATGGGAGCAATCGCAAACACCAAGATTTGTTTCGAGGTTCGAGCACCTTGCTCTACATCCCCGCCTACACCACCGTGTAGGATTTCCACTATCTCAACTCCCACCGAGGGAACCTCTACCAAAGAGGATTTCTTACAACTCTAGGAGTACCAAACTCCTCTCTCAAACAACAACCTCCTCACAACCGAGGGGTTAGGCCCGTAGCCAATACAACAACCAATCCACACACCTCTACGAAGAGGCTCACAACCAAACACTATCACCTCTACCTAAGAGGGATCCACAATACAATCACCCGATCACCTCTACCGAAGAGGGATTCACAAATATAAGGGTGTTTACAACAATGAGGTTTACAACAAACAACCTCAAACACTTCTCTTTCTTTTTCTCTTATCTTTTTCCACAAAAACAAGATCCTAATAGTTTAGGATAGAAGATAGCTCAAGTGTGAAAACAAGTGTTTTTGGAAACAAGCAACAAAGAAAAATCTTTGGGAAAATACTTGCAATATGATAGAATTGAAGATCTAAGCAAAAATCCCAAAAACCTATTTTTCTTTGATTTTCCAAAAACCCAAAACAAATAAAGATGAGAAGTTTTTGCACTTAAAACTCTTTTGAAAACTCTTTTAAACACCTCAGAAAACTGGAAATTTTTCTCTTAAAAAACTTGGCCAAAATCCCCAAAGAGATGGGGTTTATATAGCCCCTATACAAAACTAGCCGTTAGGCTGAGTTGGCAGTCTGACAGACTGCCGGTCGACCGGTCCGGTCGACCGCCAACGGTCAGAAATGTGACCGTTGGGCAATAGCGGTCGACCGGCCCGGTCGACCGAAACAAACCGAGAGCAGAGCTCTCAGACCCGGTCGACCGGCTCGGTCGACCGTCCACTGTGCCTAACAGACGTGCACGTCTGTCCACGTCGGTCGACTGGATCGGTCGACCGGCCCTTGGTGCGGTCGACCGTCCCGGTCGGCCGACCAGCCTGTCAGCACAAAACCAGGTCAGAAAAATTTGGAAAAATATTTTCTAAAAATCTTTTATCTCTTTTAAAAATACCATAAAAATTGTTTTATCATTTTATGTTGAAACATAAACATGTGATAAAAATTTCAAGACAATATATCAACATATCAATTCATTTTTGTGTCTTGCCAATTTTATCAAAAAACAAAACTTGTATTTTATCAAACTAGAATTTTCAAAACATGAATAGGATAGTCAAAATAAGTTTGTCTAGCAAGTTTAAAGCATGTATGTATATCTAGAACATATCTAATATACATAGGTATAAGGTAAACTTGTTTTGATCTATTATTCATGAAAACCAAAAACCAAATCATGAAACGTGTGTGTTTTGTGCACTTGAGCATATCAACTAAACTAAGCTTTACAAATAGATCTAAAACTCTATCTAAACTAGGATACCTAAGTCTTCTTGACGATCTTCATCTTCAAGTAGACTTGCTCCAAAACTCCGTGATTCTCCAAGTGCAAAGGTATGATCTTTAAGCTTTGGCACCGGAATCACCATGATAAGCTTCTAATCATCTTGTTGAAGCTAATCACCAACTAATATCCTGTTAATGATCTGAAACTTAGAAACACAAGAATATTAGTAAACATAACTACATGAGTGTTGATCATCATCAAAACTAGAGTGGAAGGCCATTGGGCCAACACTTATTGTGGTAAGAATAGACATTTGGCTAAGTTTTGTTATGACCAAATAAATAGATCAAATAATCTTGTTTGGGTTCATGGCACTAACTCTTTAGGACCCAAGAAAATGTGGGTACCAAAATCAAGTCCTAAATTATTTGATGTAGGTACACACCAAGGCTCCAAGACGTAAGGAGCGGTGGTACCTTGATAGTAGTTGTTCAAGACACATGACATGGGACATCAATAACTTTACAACCCTATCAAGGTACATGGAAGGTGGCACCGTCACCTTCGGGGATGACTCCAAGGGCACTATCATCGATATAGGTAACATTCAAATTGGTGCATCTCCTATTCTAGAAAATGTAGTTCTTGTTGATGGTTTGAAGCATAACTTGCTTAGTATTAGTCAACTTTGTGACCGTAGACTTAAAGTTATTTTTGATGATTCTTCTTGCAAGATTTTTGATATTAAAACCAATGATTGTATTCTCACCGGTTTTCGTGACAATAATGTTTATATCATTGACATGCTTAATTTAGATTGTTCTACTAAATGCTTGAATGCTTTTGATGAAAATTCTTGGCTTTGACATAGAAGATTAGGACATGCATCTTTTGACCATCCTTCTAGGATTAATTCTAAGGAATTGGTGAAGGGTATACCTTGCTTGAAGTTTGAGAAAGACCGCATTTGTGGTGCGTGCCAACTTGGAAACAAACCAAATCTTCCTTCAAACCAATCAAGGATATCATGTCAACTAGGCCATTAGAATTAATTCATATGGATCTTTTTGTACCAACTAAAACTAAGAGTTTAAATGGTAGTAGACTCGCATTTGTTTTAGTTGATGATTTTTCCCGTTTCACTTGGGTTTTCTTTTGGAACACAAAGATCAAACTTTTTCTCATTTCAAAGTTTTTCGAAAAAGGGTTGAAAAAGAAAAAGTTTTTTCGATTTTGAAAATAAGGAGTGATAGAGGTGGTGAGTTTGTTAACCAACTCTTCATGACTAATTGTGATGAAAAGGGAATCAAGCATGAAATGTCATGTCCTAGAACTCCACAACAAAATGAAGTTGTAGAAAGGAAAAATAGAACACTTCAAGAGATGGTTAGGACCATGATAAGTGAATATGACCTCCCTCAATATTTATGGGCCGAGGCCGTAAACACCGCATGCTATATTTCAAATTGTATTTATTTGTGTAAAATTTCTTCCAAAACATCTTTTAAAATGTATCATTCTAGAAAACCTAATGTTTCATATTTCAAAGTTTTGGATGCAAGTGTTTTGTTTTAAATACTAGAGATAACTTGGGTAAATTTGATTCTAAAGCTTATGAAGCTATCTTTGTTTGATACTCTACTACTAGTAAAGCTTATAGAGTATTCAATAGATCTTCTCTTACCATTGAAGAATCCATGCATGTTAAATTTGAAGAATCTAATGTGGTTGTTGAGAATGTTGTAGAGATTGACTCATTAGGTGAAGACATGGAGAGACTATCCTTGAAGGACTCACCCGCTCAAGAAGAAAAGCAAGAACCCATTGGTGATGTTCAAGAGGATAAAGAGGAAAGCTCTCAACCGCTTCCTAAAGATTGGAGATATGCTACAAACCACCCCAAGGAACTCATCTTAGGTGATGTCTCTAAAGGGATAACAACTCGCTCCAAGTTCCATGACTTATGTGGTAACTTTGCTTTCATTTCTCATTTTGAACCCAAAAGCATCCTCGAAGCTGAGGCGGACTCATATTGGTTGCTAGCCATGCAAGAGGAACTCAATCAATTTGAGCGCAACCAAGTTTGACAACTTGTTCCTAGGCCCCACGATAGACCAATAATTGGTACTAAGTGGATCTTTAGAAACAAGATGGATGAGTCCGGTAATGTCATTAGGAATAAAGCTAGGTTAGTGGCTCAAGGTTATACTCAAGTTGAGGGAATTGACTTTGAGGAGACCTTTGCACCCGTAGCACGGCTTGAAGCCATACGGATGACACTAGCTTTTGCATCTTTTAATAATTTTAAACTTTTTCAAATAGATGTGAAAAGTGCATTTTTGAATGGTTTTATAAATGAAGAAGTTTATGTTGAACAACCTCCCGGCTTTGTTGATCATGTTCATCCTAATTTTGTTTTAAACTTGATAAAGCTTTGTATGGATTGAAACAAGCTCCAAGAGCTTGGTATGAAAGGCTTTCTAGTTTTCTCATTTCAAATGATTTGTTAAAGGCAAAGTAGACACAACTCTTTTTGCTAAGCATGTTGATAATGACATTTTAATTGTGCAAATTTATGTTGATGATATAATTTTTGGATCTTCTAATGAGTTTTTATGCAAGGAGTTTGAAAAGGTTATGCAATGTGAGTTTGAAATGTCTTCCATGGGAGAATTGAATTTCTTTCTTGGACTCCAAATCAAGCAATTGCAAGATGGGAATTTCATATGTCAAGCCATGTACGCAAAGGAACTCGTAAAGAAGTTTGGAATTGAGGGCTCTAAAGTTTGCAACACTCCCATGGCAACTACAACCAAGCTTGATAAGGATGACCAAGGTAAAAATGTTGATATTAAATTGTATAGAAGCATGATAGGTAGTCTTTTATATTTGACGGCAAGTAGGCCGGACATAATGTTTAGTGTGAGTCTTTGTGCTAGATTTCAATCGTGTCCCAAAGAGTCCCATCTTATTGCGGTAAAACGCATTATTCGTTATATTAAGGGCACAATTGGAATGGGTCTTTGGTATTCGAAAACTGGAGATTTCTCAATGACGAGTTATTCGGATGCCGACTATGCGGGTTGTAGAGTAGATAGAAAGAGTACTAGTGGGACATGTCAATTTCTTGGTAATTGTCTTGTTTCATGGTCCTCTAGGAAATAAAATTCTGTAGCTCTCTCAACCGCCGAGGCGGAGTATGTTGCCGCGGGGGCTTGTTGTGCACAAGTCTTTTGTATGAAACATACTCTCCTTGATTATGATTTGCATTATAACCATATAAAAATATTTTGTGATAATACTAGTACTATACATATGACTAAGAATGCAAATCAACATAGTAAGACCAAGCACATTGAGATTAGATATCACTTTCTTAGAGATCATTTTGAGAAAGGAGATATAGATATTGATTATGTTTCTACGGATTTGCAACTTGCCGATATTTTCACTAAACCGCTTGATTTTGCTAGATTTTCTTTTATTTGTGGTGAACTTAATGTTTGTGTTATTGAATAAAAATGTTTTCTTAACCCTTTTTGATGTATGACAAAAAGGGGGAGAATGAGTTTATATATATGTTTTTAGTTTTTGATGTGTGTTTTCATGAATTCTTGTATTTGAGTTTATGTGTTTTGCAAGTGTTTTAGTCTCATGGTTTATGCTTGCAACTCATATGGTTTTTCTTTGTTTAACATGGCATAATTTGAGGGGGAGCTTACACCCTCTCTTTTATTTTTATTATAGCCTATTTGTTTTGTCATCATCAAAAAGGGGGAGATTGTTGGCCCAAAAGGTTACACTCTCCATTTGTTTAGAGTTTTGATGATAACAAAACAAATAAGAGCTATTTGGTACTAATAAGTTTGTTCAAGATAAGTTTCAGGTTAGTACCATATTTGGAGGCCATTGCTTAGCTTTTGCAAGAAATTCTAGGTTCATGGAGCAAAGAAGGCTTATGGCACATCAAGGAAGGAACTTAGAAGAAAAGGCTCTAGCAAGGCATTGCATGGCTCAAGAAGGCTTCATTAGATTTGTTTTTAGTTTTATAGTTTTGTTAAAGAATAGTGAATAGGTTGAAGCTCTATCACACACGTTTTTGCGCACATCTTATTTCAAAAAATATTCCCTATATTATGTACAAAATATTTTTGTTTACAATCTTTTGCCTACAAACTCATTTCTTTGTTTTATATATATCTCTATCCAAAACTACTTTGGTTGATTTCAAATCCCCTTCAAAATTCCGTTTCAATTTTGCTTTTTGGCCTTAGCCGGTCGACCGACCGGTCGACCGCACTCTGTCAGGTCAGAACAGTTGACCGTCCCAGTCGACCGAGGTTCTGGCAGTTTTTGGTGCGTATCCGTGTGCACGTTTTTCGGCTGACCGAAGTCCTTCGGTCGACCGGGCGGCTGGCCGACTGTAATGGCGTTGCTCTCTGTTTCTGCCCAGTCGACCGACCGGTCGACCGGAAGCCCACAACGGTCGTTTTATTTGAACTCCGGTCGACCGACCGGTCGACCGACCGGTCGACCGAAAGAGCCGTTTGAACAGTAACGGCTATTTTTCTGAGTTGTTTTATTTTGTCTTTTTCTTTCTAAAAAGGGTTTAAATGATATTTGCTGATCCTAATACTTCCTAATTAGCCTTAAGTGAGTTTTATCTTTAAACCCTAGCCCTCTACTATAAATAGGGGTGTTTAGGGAGAGGTTCCTCACAACAAACATTTGCAAAAATTTCAAAAGTTTAAGGCATTCAAAAGAGCTTTGTTTCTTGGTTTTTGTGCTGAAATTCTCTCTCATTTTCTGAAGTGTTTTTCAAAACTCTCTGATTTAGTTTTCTTTTTCCACTTACAAACAAGAGCTTCAATCCTACTCATTGTTCTATAAGGATTTTGTAAGGGAAGAGATTTTTTTAAGAGAGAGTTTGTGGTCTTCTGATCACCAAGAGATACTTGTACTTGAGATTGTGGAGTTGGGTACTCTGGTGTATTTGTAACATCTTTGTGAAGTTATAGTGGTTAGAAATCCTTCTGGGGAAGGCAGGGATGTAGAGCTGGGTGCTCGAACCTCGGAAAAATTCTCGGTGTTTGCGTTTGGTTTACTTGCTCTTGCTTCTTACTTTACTTTCATTGCTCTTATTACTTGCTTGCTATTTTCATTGCAATATTCACTTGTTTTCATTCATCTTGTCAATCGAAGTCCCATACAACAAGATTGCATTGTGCACCTCCAACTCATATCCAGAGGAATCACGAGGAAGGAGTTCAGAGCCCTTCACGGGGAATCCGGCTTCTAGTCTTGTTTTGGGAGATTGTTGCATCATAATTTTATTTGGGTATTGATTAGCATTATCACCTATTCACCCCCCTTAGGTGATTTTCAGTTTAGATCCATAAGTGCCAACAGAGAAAGTTCCGCATTTGGCATCATCTCGGGACCAACATTTACATGTATGTAAGAAGTGGTTATATCATATAAACAATTATAAAGAACCCCTAAACTTTACTGTATTTACACTTCTATTTTTGTTTATTTATGTATATTTTTTTCTTTGTATTTTTATTTTTATTTACTGTGGTGTGGATGGGTGTGGTCAGGTGTATGACAGAGCAAAAAGACTTAGCACGATTTTAGCCTATGATGCAGGCTCAGTGGTCAAAAATGGCTTTAGTCTTTGCCCGTTCACTTTGAATTCCGTATTGGTCAAAAATGACTTCAGTCTTCAGCCTATGATGCAGGCTCAGGGTGGGGAAGACGGTGCGCGCATTGAATGGTCCAGTCCATAGGTTTTTAGCTTCCCCGCGAAAATGTGAAGCCTTGAGTTGTACAGTAGAACCTTTTCTCCTGGGATAATGTTTTTTCGGTTTATGATTTGGTCATGAAAAAGTTTAACTCTTCTTTGGTGATCCGTGCGTTCTCGTAGGCTTCATTCCGTATCTCCTTTAATTCTGAGATCTGCAATCTTATTAGCTCACTGGCCTTAGTCAGATCGAAATTGAGTTGCTTAATGGCCCATAGGGCACGGTGTTCTAACTCGACTGGCAGATGACAGGCTTTTTCAAATATGATTCTATAAGGAGACATCCCCAGGACTGTCTTAAAAGCAGTGCGGTAAGCCTACAATGCATTGTTGAGCTTAACCGACCAATCCTTTCGGTTGTGTCCAACAGTCTTTTTCAAAATGAGTTTGATCTGTCGATTGGTGACTCTGACTTGCCCATTTGTTTGGGTATGATAAGGAGTGGATAACTTGTGATTGATGGAATATTTTCGCATCAGAGCCTCAAAAATTCTATTGCAGAAATGCGACCCATTATCACTAATTATCGCTCTGGGTGCCAAATCGGGGAAGATGTTTTCTTTAAGAAATTTGACAACCATTTTGTTGTCATTGGTCTTTGTAGGCACAACTTCTACCCATTTAGAGACATAGTCTACAGCAACCAAAATGAACAGGTTGCCGAAGGAATTTGGGAATGGTCCCATGAAGTCGATACCCCAAACATCAAAATTTTCAACTTCGAGAATTGGGTTCAGAGGCATCACGTCTCTTCTTGAAATCTTCCCAATATTCTGACAATTTGCACATGACTTGCAAAAGTAGAATGAGTCTTTGAACAAAGTGGGCCAGTAAAATCCACTTTGCAAAACTTTCTCTGCAGTTTTGCGGGGACCAAAATGTCCTTCGCATGCAAGTTCATAGCAAAAGCTACACACACTCCTCTGTTCTTCCTCCAGTATTCATCGTTGAATAATCTGATATGGATAATACTTAGAAAGGTACGGCTCTTCCCAAAGAAGTATCACACTTGGGCAAAGAAACGATACTGGTCTTGCTTTGTCCATTCAGCGGGATTTGTCTAATGGCCAGATAATTGACTAAGTCGGCATACCATGGTTCCTTAAAAATGATCAGGATGTGCTCATCTGGGAAATCCTCGTTGATCGGAGCTTGTATGATAGGTGCGTTCGGAATTCATGACAAATGTTCTGCAACCGCATTTTCTATACCTCGTTTATCCCGGATTTCCCGGTTGAATTCTTGAAGCAGAAGGATCCACCGAATTAATCGGGCTTTTGCTTCCTTCTTAGTCATCAAGTATATCAGTGCCGAGTGATCTGTGAAAATCACCGTCTTTGAGCCCAACAAGAAGGGCCGGAACTTTTCTAACACAAAGACAACGATCAAGAATTCCTTCTCGGTCATTCTATAGTTTTGTTGGGCGTCATTCAAGGTCCTACTTGAGTAGTAAATCACGTGCTACATGTTGTCGATGCGCTATCCAAGAATAGCGTCGATAGCAAAATCAAAGGCATCGCACATGATTTCAAACGGTTGTGCCCAATCTGGAGCAGAAATAATGGGCGCAGATACAAGGTCCTACTTGAGCTTCTTCCATGAATTGAAACATACTTCGTTAAAATCAAAGGGCACATCCTTTGCGAGCGGATTGGTTAAGGCCTAGCGATCTTGTTAAAGTCCTTAATGAACTGTCGGTAGAACCCAGCATGCCCTAGAAAGGATCTAATATCCTTGATACTTTTGGGTGGTGGATGCTTATCAATTACTTCTATTTTTGCCTTGTCCACTTCAATGCCTCTCCTAGAGATCTCATGGCCTAAGATAATCCCCTATCTTACCTGAAATGACATTTCTCTCAGTTCAGAGTTGGTTCTTTTCCTTGCATCTCTGCAGAACTAACTCAAGATGATGAAGGCATTGTTCAAATGAATCTCCGTAGATGGAGAGGTCATCCATGAAAATCTCAAGAAAATGTTCCACCATGTCGGAGAACAAACTGAGCATGCACCTCTGGAATGTCGCAGGAGTGCTGCATAATCCAAAGGGCATGCGTCGATAGGCGAAGGTTCCGAATGGACAGGTGAACTTAGTCTTTTCCTGGTCTTCTGCAGCAATGGGGATCTGATTGTATCCTGAGTACTCATCAAGGAAACAATAGTACTCATGTCCAGCCAAGCGTTCGAACATTTGGTTGATGAAGGGTAGCGGGAAGTGGTCTTTACGGGTGACTGCATTCAACTTTCTATAGTCAATACAAACCGAACCTTGATAGGTAGTCTTGTTTGTACCAACTCTTTTTGCTCATTCTCAACCACTGTAAAGCCAGCTTTCTTCGGGACTGCATGAACCGGGCTAACCCATTGGCTATCAAAAATGGGATAAATGATCCCATTGTCTAATAGTTTTAAAATTTTTGCTTTTACTGCCTCTTGCATGAGTGGGTTAAGCTGGCGTTGTGGATCCCTCCTTGGAGTCACTTCATCAGTTAAATGGATTCTATGTTGAACTATTGCTTGACTTATCCCTTTGATATCCTTCATTGTCCATCCAATGGCTTCCCTATGTCTTTTCAGAATAGACATTAAGCTGTCCTCTTGTTGCTCAGTCAAGTAGAATGCTATGATGACTGGCAGGGTTTCTCTTCCACCCAAGTAGGCGTACTTGAGGTATTCAGGTAAGGCTTTTAGCTCTAGAAAATGTGTTGATCATTGTAGGTGATATCCGGACTTTCAATCCTGTGATAAGGTACACTTGGGTTTGACGCCCAGTCCACTGCCGAATCTACGATTTGATCTAGATTAAAATCCTCAAACTCCAAATCAAACTCTGCTTCTGTTTCTATCTCCATGCTTTTTTCATGCTCACTGGTCAGATTTTTAATGGAATTGACCTCGAAAGTTTGATCATTTATATCCCTAGGTTGTCTTCCAAGATTGAAGACATTGACTTCCTTTGTCATATCTCCAAAGGTCAATCGAATGACCCGTTCTTACAGTTGATTATGGCATTGGCTGTAGCAAGGAATGGGCATCCTAAGATTGTCAGAGTTTGAGACCGTAGATTTGATATTGGTTCGGTCCCTAGTACAATGAAGTCAACGGGGTAGATGAAATCCCCGACCCGGATAAGCACATCCGTGATTTCTCCCTTGGGGATTTTCACAGATCGATCTGCTAACTGAATGGTGACTCGAGTTAGGCTCAGCTCGCCCAACTCAAGATGCTGGTATACTGAGAGAGGTAGTAAGTTGATACTTGCCCCTAGATCAAGGAGTACTCTGCTAATTTCTGTTTTTCCTATGGTGTACGAAATTGTAGGACATCTGGGATCTTTGTATTTGACCAGAATAGGACCAGACAGAATTTCACTTATGTTTGTTGTCAAGAACACTTTCTTGGGCACATTTATTTTTCTTTCTTCGTACACATATCCTTAAGAAATTTGGCATAGGCTGGGACTTATTGGATAGCATCAAGAAGAGGCACATTCAGTTTGACCTGATTAAACATCTCAAATATTTTCTCCATGTGCATGTTTTTATTATTGTTCCTAAGCCTGTTAGGAAAGGTGCTATAGATTTGTGAACTTCTTAGCAGTTGTGTCCTTGTCAGACATTTTGGGAGTAGATTGGGATGAGCTAGCAGATGTGGAGGCAGAAGCAGGATCAATAGGAGTAGGATTTTTCTGCTGGTAGACCTGGTTGTCCACCTTCTTTCCTGATCGAAGAGTATGAACAACATTGCACTAGTTGATCGAAGGATTCTAAATTTCATAAGCTTGGTTGGAGTTCTTAGGGTTAACTAGCAGCTAACTAAGTAAAGTACCCTTTGGTCTTTCATTTAGAGAGTTAGCTAATTGGCTCATCTGTATTTCCAATCTAGATATAGCCTGTGAATGGTTACTCAATGTTTGTCCTTGATTTTGCATGAAGGCGGCTTGGGACTTCATAAAGGCTTCCATATTCTCTTCCAATTTACTGAATTTCTTTTCTATTGTTGAAATTTTGGAAGGAGGAAGATGAAGCTTGACTGAAAAAGTTTGGTTGATGATTGGGATGGTGGAGATTATTGGGAAAATTTGGCCTAGGAGAATTGTTCTGGGCCCAAGAGAAATTTGGGTGATTTCTCCAACCGGGATTGTAAGTTTGCGATTATGGATTGTGTTACGGTCGTGAGTAGGTCGCATTTATGTGTTCCATCGGTACTTGCTGAGTCTGAAAAACAGGGCACTCTTCAAAAACATGGTTCGGTGCCTGTAGTATGAACAACCCGGATTTTGAATTTGTGGCGGGTTGATTTGGTTGACATTGGCTGGCTCTTTTATTTTTAGAGCCTCTATTCTCCTCATTAGGGTAGCAATCTTAGCTTCTGCAGTAATGGATGATTCTAAGGATAGGAGCCCTCCTTTTGAAGCTTGGACTGTGAATTCTTTGATTTTTTTGAGACTGGCTCCCATTGCAGGGTTTTCTCAGCTAAATCCTCAAACAAATCCCAACCCTGATTTTTATCCTTTTGCAACAACCCTCCCTGACACATGGTTTCTAACAGGGTTTTCGTTTGATAATCCAAACCATCATAGAGAATCTAGCACTGACGTCATTTCTCTATACCATGATGAGGGCACTAAGCTAGGAGATCTTTGAATCGCTCAAAGTATCTCCAAAATGGTTCACTCTGTTCTTTCCCGAACTGCATGATATTCTTCTAATGAGAGCAGTTTTGTGGATTCGGTAAAATTTCTTCAAGAAGGCCTTGACGAAATCGTCCCACGTTGTAACTGAATCTACAGCCAAACGTTGGCCCAGAAGCCCATCACTCTAGTTTTGATGATGATTACTCATGTAGTTATAGTTTACTAATGATCTTGTGCTTAATTAGTTTCATATATTTGATCAAGATCTTAATAGGTGTTTGGCTTCAACAAAGGAGTTTTGAGGCTTACACGTGTTGATTCAAGGGCTCGCGCGTCAAGATCGCATCTAGCACTCGGTTGGAGTCAAGCTCGTTGGATCGTATTTGGATCGAGTCGGCTTGGAGACAAGAAGACCTCGATTTGTTTAGTTTATGTTTAGATCTTGGATAAAGGTAGATAGTGTTGATAATGCTCAAGTTCACACACACACACAAGTTTAAAGTTTATTGGTTTTGGTTTCGATTTAACCGATTTTGGATTTCATGTCAAAAACATAGATATATATCTTATATGTACATTGGATTCTATGTATATACAACATGCTTCAAATTTGTTTCAATATCTTATTTTTGTATCCATATGAGTTTTGGAGAAAACGGTTTTTTATTTCAAAAATCCAAGTTTTAGAAGATACGAATTTTGTGTTTAAGACAAATTTCAATATCACAAAAATGGTTCAAATTGTTTATAATATGTGTTGAATTTTAGTCACACATATTTGTATTTCAAAGATCTTAAAAGAACTTATTTTTGTGAAATTTATGTGATTTTATGGGATTTAATAGAAATTAAAAAGACAAGTTTTCAATACCCCAAAATCCCAGCCAGACTGACTGGCGGTCGACCGAGCCGGTCGACCGGACAAGTGGTTGGTCAACCGGAACGGTCGACCGATGTGCATAATGGATGTGCACTTGGCCATCCATGAAGGTCGGTCGACCGCGCGGTCGACCTACTGAGAGCACCCCACTCTCGGGTGCTGGCCGGTCGACCGGGCGGTCGACTGATGGCATGGCCTGTCGACCAGGCAGTTGACCAGAGGTACAACAATCATAAATATGACTGTTGCGCCGGTCGACCGGGCGGTCGACCGGAAGGTCATTTCTGACCTTTCCAGTCTGCCAACGGGTAGATTTTTGAGAGGCTATATATGCCTTCTCTTGAGCTGATTTTAATAAGTTTTTAGAGAGCAATTTTTTCGACCTTTACAAGTGTTTAACAACAAGTTTTTAAAACAGTTTTTGGGCTAAAAATTTTTATCTTTATTTTTTTTAAGTGTTGAAAATAAAAGAAAAAGAGAATCTTTAGGATATTGGTTTTTGAATCTTCATTTCAATATCTATCTAGTATTTTTCCTAAAAGTTTTTCTTTATTGTTTTCATTTCCAAACACTTTATTTTCTCACACTTGAGCTATCATCTCAGTCCTATCTATAAAATCTTATTTTTGTGGGAAAATTGGTTTGTGGTCTTTGTAATCACCAAAGTTATTTGTGATCTTTGTGATCACCAAGAGCTGTATTCTTTCTTTGCTTTGGGTATCCCTCTAAGTATAGAGGTGATTATGTTTATTGGTATCCCTCTAAGTGTAGAGGTTATTGAGGAGTTGTATTGGCATTGTGCTGATCCCTCTATTGAGAGGTTGATCTTGTGTGGCTTAGTGCCTTGCCTCTTGTGTAGAGGTTGTTATTGTTTGAGAGAGGAGTTGTATACTCCAAATTTGTATTACCCAAAATCCTCAGTGGAGGTTCCCTGTGTAGGAAGTCCTGTGTGGACGCTTTAGTAAAAATCCTTTTGTGTGAAGGCGGGGACGTAGAGCAGTGGCTCGAACCTCGAAATATATCTTGGTGTTTGTGTTTGATCCACTATCTCAAAACTCTCTCTTTTATACCTTGCATTATTTCATATTGCTCATATCATATATGCTTGGTATTGATTGTGTGTGCCCATACTTGTGTTATACCAAGAGAGCTTCAAATAGCACCTCAACTCTTATTTAGAAAAATTTAGAGGAGATAGTCCAGAGCCCTTCATCGGGAATTCGGCTACACTCTTTGGTTACACTAAGTATATTGCATTTAGTTTTTAATTCTACATAATTTGTCATTAGATTAGCCATACACCTATTTTCCCCTCTAGGTGTATTTTCAATTGGTATTAGAGCCTACGCCCTGATATTAGGTTTAATCACCTAGGAGTGAGATCTTGGCTAGCTAATCTATTATTGTATTTGCACACATATAGTTTATACTCTCATGGATTTCATGACCCCTCCTATGTATGATGTTTTCAACATTGACATGTGAAAATATAAGATGAGTATGTACCTTAAAACCCTAGGAATGCATGTTTTTCTTGCTGCGACCAAGAAATCCTATCTTCGTAATAACAAGCATGTAGAGGCCAATGCACAAGCCCTAGAGGCACTTAGGTGCACTATAAGTAAAGACTATCTTATGTTGGTTTCTCATTGTGATTCTGTTTTTGCAGTATGGAACACTTTGATCTCTCCCAAGCTTCAAACGATAAACTATGTGGAGAAGGAACTCATGGTGGATAAGTCCGATCAAACTTGCTACATGGTCAAAGAGAATGACTCCCTTGAGGTAAATTTGAAAACTCAATTAGATGATTGTGCTAGTTCTTCTGGAGATGATTATATTGATGCTGATGCATTAAATGAAGAACTATCTTTAGTTTGTGAAAACTTGCTAGAAAAATACCAAGTTTTGAAAAAGAAAACTTTTAATTAAAAGAAGAAAATAAGGATTAGTTTTCAAAACATAACATGGATTTGCAAGAGAGGGATGAGATTTCTAATGAAATGGACTCATTAAAATCCCAACTTGATCTTGTCTTAAATGAAAACAAAATCTTAAAAAGTAAAAATAATTGTGATGATGTTTTGAAGAAAAATGAGACTTTGACTTCAAAACTTGAAATTGTTTTAAAAGAGAACCAATCTAAAAAAAATAAAATTGCTTCAATTTCAAAAGAGCTAGATTTAGTTTCAAAGGAAAATATTTCTTTGAAAAATGATTTTACTTCACATGTTTGCCATGCTACTATAACTTCATCATCTAGTGTTGCATGCTCCACTTTGTCTTCAAATATTAAAAATGATATATGTGTGTTGAAGAAAAGTGTTGATTGTTTGGGCTCCACTTTGAGCCAATGTGCTATGGATGACAAGAATTGGAATCTATGTTTCGTAAGAAACATGCACCACATATTCATGCACACCATACACGGCATACACATGCTTCTCATGTTCACACACATGACACTAGGTATGATTATGTGTACACTTGTACACATTATGGACGTAAGGGTCACCTTGTAAAATTTTGTTATGATACAATAAATGATTCAAATTTTGCAAATAGATTTTTTTGGGTTAGGAAAGGTGCTAACCCCCATGGACCCAATAGAGTATGGGTACCAAAACAACTCCTATTTTATTTGATGTAGTTGTGCGCTCTCGCTTGACATGAGAGTAATGGTGCCTTGATGGTGGATGCGTTCCGAGCTAAATGGTGACAATTTTGGATGCATCACTTTCAAGGGATGTTTGGTGGGAGGACCACATGGTTTGGAGGCCTAAAGATAAGCCCTAATAGTTTTAGTAACTATCTCTAACTCCCATTAGTTTACATGCTTTCATATTGTTGATTTTTAGCATGTTTTAGTTTTTTCATGATTATTATCAAATGCCATGTTAATTAGACTAGTGATATGCATATGTAGTAATTGAGATGCACCCATGTTCATATGAATCCATATTTTGTGTTCTCACTATAGTTTAGTTATTGTGTATATCATAACTCTAAAACATGTGCATTTACCTTAATGATCTCGTTTGTCTATGGTTTTACACTTCATGTTTTGATTACATGCTTAAATGTAGTTTTTCATTAAACTTGTGTATATACTTGTACAACTAATGAGCCACATTTGATTCTTATATGTTTGTGCTTAATGCTCATTTGAACCCATTAGATGTATTAGTATAGCCTAGTTTTGATGATTCTTGCATTTTAATTTGTTTTCCTTATTTTGTACAAGTTTTTCATGATAATGTGTTTATCTTCATGTATATGTCAATTTTGCCAAAACTTTAAGATATACATATATACCCTTGAGTTACTTACTTTTCATGCAAATTTTTATTTGGACTCATTTGTGTTTGGGATATATATGTATACTTCTAGTTTAGACAAAACATACATATACTTTGAAGTATATTTGATTTTGATGATTTCATGTTTATAACATGTTTATAAAAGAATTCCATATGAGCTTCATTACCTATTTCCATGATTATAGTTTTCATATGACTCTTGTACACTCACATTATTTTGAGTTTACTCATTACTTCGTTTTATGAGTACTTTGTTGAGCTTTATATATCTAGAGTGTCAATTTTGTATAAAATGCATGCTTCATGAAATATATGATTTGGTTTCATGTTTTGAAGAGTTTATAAATAGTTATTTCAAATTATCTTAAAATAGTTCATATTCTTTACTTGGTAGAGTTTTCAAGTATTTTAAAATATTTTCAAATCCTATTTTTGAAAACCCCTACCTTCTAAGGGCGGACGGATGGGCGACCATGCCTTGTACGCTCTATTGAATATCTATTTAACATGAGCATGAATAGGGAGGTAGGTATAAGTTATACACTTGATCTTTATTATATTTTAAATTGGTATCACAACTGATATTTTTTTTGTATACTCATATTTGTATTTTCTATATATGTATGCTTCAAACTTCAAATAGTATCAATTTCAATTGGTATATTCATTTTTATACATATATATGATTTGATTGTGCTTGTTTAATAACGTCTTTACATGTTTTATAAAAGCACAAATTATATTTATGCTAAGTTTGATTTAGTTCATAATGTCAATTATTTTTCAATTGATATTTTATACAAGCTTAAGCATTATTTTTATTAGTATTTCATAAAGGGGGAGAAAAACACTTGTTTTACCTTTCAATCGATTTTATTTTCAATTGGTATTTTACTCCCACTCTTTATGATAATTTTTTGGGTAAACACTAAAATCAATAATCTTAATTGGTATCAATAATCTTAAGTGTCAAAATTGGTATATGCTAACATTTTCAATATTGGTATCAATAATCTTAATTAGTATTATTCTCAATTTGGTATCTTTATTGCAAAATGATTTGTATTTCAAAATAATTTGGTTTGTATTTTCAATTGGTTTTTACTTTCAATTGATATCAAAAATGTACAATGTTTCATTTTCTATTTGTTTCAAAAATTTACAAGATATTTTCAATTGGTATCTTAAAAATTTTGTTTATTTTCAATTGGCATCATAAATTGGTATCATAATGTTTCGATATATAACTTTATCATAAATTGGTATATTTTTCAATTGGTATCATAGTGTTTTGATATGTATTGCTTATATGCATGGGAAACTTAACATCTTCTCTATATATAAATCATGTTGAGTGTATCTCATATTGAGGAGCTTGACCTCTCCTCTCTATGTCTTACACGTACGTAGAGGGAGCTTCACTTCTCCTTCTATACAATATATATTATGTGTTATGTGATTAGGGTTTAGTCATCTCTTTTTCATGTAATGCATGTATGCGGGAGGAGTTAACTTTATGTTTGTCCTCTTCATGAATTTATATCGCATATATATCTTCATTGTTTGATTTGTTTTCGCCCCTTTGTTGATAAATTAACAAAAAGGGGGAGAAGAATTTTAAGAATTTATATATGCATATTTATTTTTTTGCTTAATGCATATATGTTTTATGCAAAAAGGGGAGAAGTATTTATGCAAAAAGGAGAGAAGTATTTGACAAGTTTTTTTATGTTTAATTCCTTATTTATGCATATATGTGTTGTTCGGTTTATGCATTCATTGAATATTTTTATTGTTTATTGCTATGCATAAGTTAACGGGGAGTTTCTATGAAGCTTATCTTTAATCCATGCATGTATAACTTCATTAGTTTTGTCATCATCAAAGAGGGGGAGATTGTTGGCCCAGAGGCCCATCACTCTAGTTTTGATGATGATTAACTCATATAGTTATAGTTTACTAATGATCTTGTGCTTAATTAGTTTCAGATATTTGATCAAGATCTTAGTAGGTGTTTGGCTTCAACAAAGGAGTTTTGATGTTTACACGTGTTGATTCGAGGACTCGCGCGTCAAGATCGCATCTAGTACTCGGTTGGAGTCAAGCTTGTTAGATCGCATTTGGATCGAGTCGGCTTGGAGACAAGAAGACCTCAATTTGTTTAGCTTATGTTTAGATCTTGTGTAAAGGTAGATAGTGTTGATAATGCTCAAGTTCACACACACACAAAAAGTTTAAAGTTTATTGGTTTTTGTTTTCGATTTAACCGGTTTTGGATTTCATGTCAAAAATATAAATATATATCTTATATGTATATTGGATTCTATCCATATACAACATGCTTTAAATTTGTTTCAATATCTTGTTTTTGTATCCATATAAGTTTTGGAGAAAATGGTTTTTCATTTTAAAAATCTAAGTTTTGAAAATTACGGATTTTGTGTTTAAGGTAAATTTCAATATCACAAAAATGATTCAAATTGTTTATAATATGTGTTGAATTTTAGTCACACATATTTGTATTTTAAAGATCTTAAAAGAATTTATTTTGTGAAATTTATGTGATTTTATGAGATTTAATTGAAATTAAAAAGATAAGTTTTCAATACCCCAAAATCCCAACCAGACTGACTGGCGGTCGACTGAGCCGGTGGACCGGACCAGTGGTTGGTCGACCAAAACGGTCGACCGATGTGCACAAGGGACGTGCACATGACCAGCCATGAAGGTCGGTCGACCGCCCGATCGACTGACTGAGAGCACCCCACTCTCGGATGCTGGCCGGTCGACCGGGCGGTCAACCGATGGCTATGGCTAGAGGCACAACGGTCATAAATAAGACCGTTGCGCCGGTTGACCGGGCGATCGACCAGAAGGTTATTTCAGAACCTTTCCAGACTGCCAACGAGCAGATTTTTGAGAGGCTATATATATGCCTTCTCTTGAGCTGATTATAATAAGTTTTTAAAGAGCAAATTTTCGCATCTTTACAAGTGTTTAACTGCAAGTTTTTAAAACAGTTTTTGGGCTAAAATATTTTATCTTTATTTGTTTTTATATGTTGTAAACTCAAAGAAAAAGAGTCTTTGGGATATGTGTTTTGGATCTCCATTTCAATATCTATCTAGTATTTTTCCTAATAGTTTTTCTTTGTTGTTTTCATTTCCAAACACTTAATTTTCTCACACATGAGCTATCATCTCTATCCTATCTATAGGATCTTGTTTTTGTGGGAAAGTTAGTTTGTGGTCTTTGTGATCACCAAAGTTGTTTGTGATCTTTGTGATCACCAAGAGCTGTATTCTTTCTTTGCTTCGGGTATCCCTCTAACTGTAGAGGTGATTGTATTTGTTGGTATCCCTCTAAGTGTAGAGGTGATTGAGGAGCTGTGTTGGCTTTGTGCCTATCCCTCTATTGAGAGGTTGATCTTGTGTGGCTTAGTACCTTGCCTCTTGTGTAGAGGTTGTTATTGTTTGAGAGAGAAGTTATGTACTCCAAGTTTGTATTACCCAAATCCTCAGTGGAGGTTTCATGTGTGGGAAGTCCTATGTAGACGCTTTAGTGAAAATCCTTCTGTGTGAAGGCGGGGACATAGAGCAGTGGCTCGAACCTCAAAACATATCTTGGTGTTTGTGCTTGATCCACTATCTCTAAACTCTCTCTTTTACACCTTGCATTATTTCATATTGCTATATCATATATGCTTGGTATTGATTGTATGTGCCCATACTTGTGTTAAACCAAGAGAGTTTCAAATAGCACCTCAACTCTTATTTAGAGAAATTTAGATGAGGTAATCCAGAGCCCATAACAGGTAATTCGGCTACACTCTTTGGTTACACTAAGTGTGTTACATTTAGTTTTTACTTCTGCATCATTTGTCATTAGATTAGCCATACAACTATTCACCCCCCTCTAGGTGTATTTTTACAAACTGTACAACCATTTTTTACTTAGGTCCTTTAGGGAGAAGGGAATGAAACGTAACCTAACGGCATCGTCTCCTAGCTGGGGAATGCGCATCATGAGGCATACTTCTTCAAATTCCCTAACAAAAAAGTATGCGTCTTTCGATTCTAAACCATGAAATTTTGGGAGAGTGTTGATGAAATGGGGATTTAACTCAAAGTTATTTCCATTAGCCTCAGAAAGTTTTATACAAGATGGTAGTGAGGTTCTGATTGGGTAAAACCGGTCCTGTAGCGACGCCATCACCAGTTCTGGATGCAAGGGTAGAGAAGTGTTTCTGGTTAATTTGGAAGTTATAGGATCTCTTACCCACTCTTGCATGCAGCACACCACAAACAACTATAGGCAACAAACAATCGAAAAGAATAAAAAACAAACAAAAGAAAGAAAAACAACAACTAGGCCTTAGTCTAAGGTACGTGGACCTAGACGATTCCTAACTGGTCGATTCTCTGGGGGAGGTTGTTACAGGATCTCGACTACAAGCTAATCATCCAAGAAAGAGCAAAACTCGGTAGGAGGTATCCGGGCGTGAGCCTCGGGCCTTAATTACGCCAAATCACGGAGCTTTCGAGGCTTAACCTCTCAATCCACTTTCCTTAGACACTGATTTTACAGGAGTATAGTTCTTACAATTTTCACCCTCGGTTAATCTCTTAGTGAGTCCGAGATGTCCCTAGGGCCAACGTAGATCAATTTTCAGTTAAGGCTTGGGATAGTGTGAGTGCACTTGGAGATGGATTTTGGGCTCAGGAAGGGTGATGAAATCCCAACCTTATCTTGTTTATTTGGAGTTTTGCCCTTAATATCAATTGTACAAGTGTACAGTATATTCACAACAAGATAACACTCAATGCGATAAATCACTCTAAAATGTTGGTCCTATTCTATATGAATGCGCACGTACCTTTTCTTTATCACTCTTTAACAGAAATTGAAATGAATTGAAATAGACATGTGCCCTAAATGCAAGAGTCTAATTGAAATTTCAATTTAGTAACAAATGGATTTCTGTTGAGTTTATTGCACATGTATAAGGTGAAGCATTTAAGGGAACTAGAAAATTTGAGAAAGCAATTTGAGTAATTTTCAGCAACCCTGCAGAAGGGCTTCTATTAGTACTTCAGTCGGAAAAATTCGCTTCCACACGAATTTTTCGAGGGCAAATGAATTCCTCATGCAATGCCTTTGGCCACCACTCTTGCTTTCCATAGTAGTTAGCTTCTTGGTACTTCTCCTACACACAAAACAAAGAAAAATCTTTAGTATTGAACAATAAAGCCATCCCCTCCCTGGCAACGGCGCCAAAATTTGTTTGGCAAAAAGCATGCACAAAAATAAGTAAAGGAATGTGGGTCGATGTTACTACTTTTGTGATTCTTTCATACTAGCAGAGTGGCTATACGGGTCGTATCCACAAGGAGGGAGAGCGATGAAAGCTTGAAGCGGCTTCTTTGTTCAATAAAAGAGAAAGTTCTTTGTTTCAAATAAAGAATTTAAAAATGAAAACAAGTTAGTTTCAATAACTATTTAGAATAGTTTGATGGTTTGTAAACGTGATTTTTCTTAATGGTAAAAACACATGGCTAACTTTCTACTAAGTGCTCCCACTAATCTCTAACTTCTTGAAGATGTAGCCTCACAATGGATCATAGGCAAGCATAACCTTCATGCATAGGAACTATTCACGTTGGAGACCGAATGAAAGTCCTTCATTTAACTTAGCTTTATACGGCAAAACTTGAACATTCCCTTATCAAGATCCAATGAAGGTGAGAATAAGGGAAGAAACAAGTGCACAATGGTATCGGCAAAGATTAATAGGAATACCTCTAACTTACAAAGACAAGTAAAGGTTACAATCTATAGATCATCAAAAACCTGTTAAGCATAAAATATAAGAAAGGGGATACTTGAAGTAAGTAGAGTTAGAACCCTCGTCTTAAGATGTTATAGCTCTCGTTTGCACAAGACCTGTTTGACACTATTGACTCATTTGGGTTATCAATCAAGTTGTTAGAGATTAGTGGGTTGGTAGTTAGTTAGCCATGCAATGAAAGAGTTAGTTAGACATGGTAAGAAAAGAAAACAACAAGAGAGAAGAAGTAAGAGAAGGAGTATTACATTAAAACAAGAAAGTAAAGGCAAATGAAAACAACAAGTAAATGAAAGAAGAAAGAGAGGTAATACTTGTATAAGCTTGCCACCTTCAAATACAACTTGTACACACTCTCTCTCTTTCACTCTAATGGCTAAACTAAACTAGAAGAAGAATAGAACACAATATACTTTCTGCATAACCCCAAGGGAGTATTTATAGGCACCAGGGGAAAGGGGGCCAGGGGGATAACCCCTGGCCCAAGGCACAGGCGCGGTTGCACCAGAATTGCCGCGAAAATGCAGCCAGAGCCGCGTTTTTACGGCTGTACAAAGACGGCGCGCGCAGCACCGCCTGCTGCGTTGCGCCGCTTCGGTCCGCTACTGGAAGGATCTCTTGGATTGCTAATTTAATGTCCTGGTCTGACAGAATCACCTCTCTAAAGTCAATGGCTACTTTGTAGACCTTTAATCACCTAATAAATGGTGATTTAGGGTCTTCTTCTTCATTGCACACCATGGACCTAGGATCACACAAGTAAACCATTATTAGCAGTATTTTATATAAGATAAATGTTTAGATGTGATAAAAATTATGCAATATTAGAGACTAATCATGTGCCCATGGGGCTGGGGCATTACAGGGTGATATCAGAGCCTAGGCTCTCACATCCTCAGCACAACCAATCGGCAAATTAATGATAAAAAAATTTACAACTGGAATGCATGAGTCATGGTTAAATAATCCAACTACAAGTACAGAGTTATCTATTTTCTTTTAATAATCCTTTCTTTGAATCCTAAAGCTCTTCCTTCCTTTCGTTTTTCAATTTTTCGCTATTCTTCAACTAACTCAGGTATGGAAAGATGGGAAAAATGTAACGGTCCTAGCAGAGAGAATAATAGCATGATAAGGGTACTTCAAAATATGAAGGAGAGTCAACAGAAGCAGACAGAGCTCTTGCGTCAAGGATTATTGGCTGCACCCCAGGAATAGAAGCTAGGCAACGTGTCAGATTTTAGGAGATTACAACTGGCGATCTTTTCGGGCATGGAAAGGCCCCTGGATGCAGAGCAATGGTTAGTAGACATGACAAATCTTCTAAAGGTAGCCCGAGTCCCTGACGAGAACCAGATGGAAGTGACCAAGATACAGTTGAAAAATGTAGCCAGAACATGGTGGTTGGTGAAAGAAGCGAGACTAGAGAAGCCTGTTACTTGGTACTAGTTCTCGAAGGGTTTCTATGAGAGATTCTTTCCTCTAACAACTCAGAAGGAGATGGAAGAGCAATTTATCAGATTGCAACAGAGGAACCGGACAGTCTGTGAATATGTTGCAAAGTTTTTAAGACTTAGACGGTTCACGCCATACATGGTGTCTAACGAAAAGAACTGAGCTGGATGATTTCAAAGACATTCAAATGCTCCTTATACCTCCAGCAACTGAAGATAACTCTCAAGTCCTCTCCATAGCACATGAAGTGGAACAGGGACTGGAAAAGAAGAATCAAGATTAGGAACAGGACAAGTTAGGGAAGCGGACATTCTAGTAGATGGACAGAGAATACCTAGTGATGGATAGAGGAGTACCAGTCAGATTTAGTAATACGTCAAAGGCTAAACATCTGTTCCAGTATCCCCTACAGCAGGTAATATGCAAGTATTATCGAAAGCCTGGACACATCCAACGCAAATGTCGGATTCCCAAAGGACTGTGTTTGATATATGGGTACAGGGATTATTTGGTGAGTAATTGTCCATTCAAAAGGATATATCCAACACTTCCAGCACGAGCAGCACCTCTAACGCTTCCAGCCCCACCACTGAGAAGAAACCCAGAACCCATTGGCAGAAGAGTCTCACTCTCGCCCTAGCAGCATGATCAGTTATAGAGAGGGGCAAGAGCTGAAAGAGGCCAAGTTTATAATTTGTCAACAGAAGAAGCCGAGGCGTCAGATGAAGTAATGACATGCTATGGAGCCCAATATCTAGAATGGGAACCCTGAAGGTGCCCCCCGTAATTGTTAACCCCAAATTATCATGTCCTGAGTTGGTAAGTCTTCCTTATTATATCTACTTCATTGTACTATTATCATCAATGTTAGTTTCCGTATCCACCTCCCTTTTTCCATGTTGTTCCTATCTCTTCAATTTTTACTATTCCGATTTTCACAGCCTTTATACTAACTTAAGATATGGGTAGTGAGGTAGTGGCAGGGCAGATGTGGTCCTTTCTCATCCTATTCTGGCATTCTTTGATTCTGGTGCATCATATTATCTTATATCGGGTAGTACTTCGTCTTCACATCTATATATATATATATATATATATATATATATATATATATATATATATATGGGTATTCGATGGGGATTGCACAGAAAGTGATGATCAGTATAGGAAGTGGGGTAGTCCTTATGTAGGTAATCAGATGACCACACTACTACATAGGGAGTGTCAGTAGGAAATAAATTTTTAGATTCAGAACTTTTGTCAGGCAGAATTATTGTATTTTCTATACAATTTCAGTACAATCACGATTTGCTCTTCAACTTCACAGAGCTGAGCCCCTTCTGAGCCGCTATGCCCAGCAATTTTTATGGATTTGGTGTACCATAGACTCCGCTAGTCTCGCCAATCGAGAGTCGTGTCTAGCCATGCAAGCTCAACTAGGCGTGGGCCTTGCTGCACCTTGGCGCTTAACATTTAGTGATGTGTTATGCTTCGCCATGTGAGTTCTGCAAGTGCGAGTCTCACAGAGCGTTAGCTCCGCCGCACCTTAGTGTTTAGCACCTGATGTTTTGTTACGGAGTGGCCCCACATAGTTTTCGCTTCACTCATGGCTAGTTCCGACAGAGTTTAGCACTATAGCCTTGTTCGACGGACTTCCCCACCTGACTTGTTTTCGTGGCTTTAATGAACAGGGTTTTCCTGCTGTGTCTGAAAAGCTTGTAATAATCTTTACTGACGATCTATTCGGCCAATCTTGCGGAGCTTGGGTATTATCTCAGTATTTCATCTATAGCTGAGTTATCATTCAGGAAACGGTTGTTCTATATTCTTGGTTATGACTTTCAGAGTTATCAGCTCCTAGTGTTCAGAACTCATTATTATCAGTTGTTCCTTATTTATGTATCTGCGATCAGTTTATCGGGTTTCTTTATCTACAATATTATATTCTATTTTTAGAGTTGCAGAGAACAGGCAAAGTATCTAGTAATCTTATTACAGACTCTTCGTCGGAAATAACTTCATGCTACGTAGAGTAGTGTGAGTTCTGAACGGGGTAAGTATTATATTTTGAAGTCTCATCTAATTGAAAGAAGTAGTTTCCGTCGATTCTAGCATAATATAGGCAGTGAAAGTTGGCCAGTTCCAAAGTTAACTTATTTTATGTTATTCTGAATGAGTCAGTGTACTGAAGTTCTGGCAGATAATTATATGATGAGGATAGTTCAGCTACATGGTATTCCAGTTATATAGTGTCGGACAGAGACGCGGGATTTTTATCACTATCTTGTTAAAGTCTTCTGAGAAGTTTAGAGGCTCTTCTTATATTCAGCCTATCTTATCACTCTTAAAAAGATCGAGTAGTCCAACCAGACCATTCAGAATCTTAATTATCTTCTTCTAATAGAATTCTCTTTTCAACAGTTTTCAGGTCTGTGTTAATATGGCACCGTCTGAAGAATTATATGGTAGAAAGTACAGAAGATGTTTAAGACCAGAGTTATTGATCAGTCAGTTATAAGCATTACCCTTAGCTAGTCATATCTTAACTGGTATAAACTCGTCCCTATCCTTTCCTGTATTCATTTTCCCCTTATCAAAATTTTGAGGACGAAATTTTTGTACGGTGGGTAGAATGTAACACCCGATTCCAAGAACACGTACTTAGATACGTATTCAGATTTTTCATCATATTATTTTAATTACTTTCCGTAATTATTTTTGTTTTATGATTGTTTATGCGATCGTTTTGCATTAGATCCGGATTCGTGGACTCGAAGTTAGCCCTAGTCTGAACTGGGGACCCGATCCTAGTATACTGATTGATTTGACATTTCTGGTAGTCAGATTTGATCAATTTTAGCTTCAAACACTGTTTTCAATATTTTAAAATTTTCATGATTTTTCAGAAATTTTCAGAATTATTTTTCTAAAAACCCTAAAATCGGGATTAATTGATACTGCTGGTTTATTCCCAGATTTTTAACTTACAAATCGAGTAGAATTTTGAGAAACCACTTTTAAATATTTTTCTTAGAATAATATTTACTATCTTAATACATTTTTTAGAGATTTTAAGAATTTAACATATTTCTACCAGATTTGGTTCGACCGGTGTCGGCGGCTGATTTTAGAATTTTTAATATGAAAATTATAAGTAATTTCTTTAAACAGATTTCACCATAATTCTTAGAATAATATTCCTGTTTTTTGAAAATTTTTCGGGAACTTTCCGAGATACTTGATTTTAGGGCGATTCCGGTATTTTTCTGAAAATGTTCCGTCCGCAACTCAACCCAGGGATTTTATCATTCCAATTATTTTTCCATTTTCTCCTAATTATTTTTCTTCTTTTTCTCTTTTCTTTTTTCCTTTTTCCTTTTTTCTTCCTTCCTTTTCCTTCCACCATGTTCTAAAACCTTCTCATTCTTCTATTACATTATACACCCTTCTACCAAAATATCTCCTCCAAAATATCCCAAACCACCCAACACATCTCTCTAATCACCAAGGTCAGCCATTACTCCCTCTCCCATCACCATTACACAAAAAACCCTAACCCTAATCCCTTTCCCTTCTCCTTTAACTCCAACTCCAAATACAACCCCCTTTCTTCTTCTTTCCTTTTCATTCTCCATCAAAACCTTAATCACCACTAACTTCTCCTTAATCTCCACCACAACCGCAGCAACTACAACTTCTCCAACTCCCTACCATCATCTTCTTCATCCTCCTCCATCTCCATTTATTCCACCACAACTCCAAAAGTCCTCTATATTACCACCATCTTTGTTACCTTGTCCAATACAACCATCAACAAAAAATCCTTCAGCCAAACACCTCCACAACTCCACACCTAGGTCAGCCACCACCCCTAGCCCTAGGTCGGCCATCCCCTCTCCGTCGACATCTCTGGCGACCATTCCGGCAACTATTCCGGCGATAACTCCACCATCTTCTTCAACAACACCTTCACCATTACTACAACTCCTCCTTCACTACTTCCTCTTATACATCACTTTCCTCCACCACCACCTTCACTCTTATCACCATATCACCACTGCCATCACCTCTACTTCAACCTCCAACATCACCTTCATCATCATCTCCATCACCTTCCTTTTCTTTCTCCATCAAAATCCAACCACAACACCTTCACCAACACCACAACACCATCGCCTTCCCTTCTTCTCTCCATCCTCCTTGGGGCTTGATTAGTCTCTAAAACTGTATATTTCATACCACATCTTTATATTTATTTCATATTAAATTCTGCTAATAAACACCTCTCTTGCATGTTTCTAGCTCCATGGTGTGTAATGAAGAAGAAGACCCTAAATCACCATTTAATTAGTGATTAAAGGCCTACAAAGATAGCCTTTGACTTTGGAGGCGATTCTGTCAAAATCAGGGACCCAAAACCCAAAACCGAGACATTCAGCCGACAGGGGCACAGAAGAGGACAGTGCAGCAGGCGGCGCACGGCTGCCCTATAGCCGCGAAAACGTGGCCGTAGCCCCGTTTCCACGGCTCCCTTGTTGAGCCGCGCGACTCCGTACATTACCCCCTTACCCCTGGTGCCTATAAATACCCCTGGGGTTCTCCCTCAGCAAGATATGCAGAGTTTAATGTAGTTTTCATTCCATGTTATAGTTTAGGGTAGTTTAGTTTAGGTTAGTTCTTATTCTTCCTTTATATTTTTCATTTCTTGTAGATCTTGTAATAAGAGAGAGAGTGGTACATGCTGGGAAGCAAGAGTGTTTGTAATAGAAGGTAACAATCTATAAAAGGTGCTCTCTTATCTTATCTTTGTTTTCTTCTCTCTAACTCTTTTTACATGTTTAGCTAATCTTTTCTCTCATGGCAACTAACTACTAACCACTAACTAGTCTAACTTCTTACTTGATAATCCATATGAATCTAATAGCCTCTACTTAGCCTTGTTCTTGTAAGAGCCATTTATGGCTCATAATGATGGATCTAACTCTCTAACTTCCTAACTCTCTAACAAGCTAATATTATTTGTTGGTCCCCAGATGATGCCAAATGCGGAACTTTCTCTGTTGGCACTTATGGATCTAAACTACAAAGTCAACACAAATACTAAACAAAGAAAGATTAAGTTAAGAAAATAAATACACTTGCAAAAAGAAAATGAAATCTCAGAAAAGTTTAGACAAACGCAAACACGAGAGATTTATCCTGGTTCGGTCCTCGTGACCTACATCCAGTCCCCAAGCCACCCGCTTGAGATTTTCCTTTATCCTTGATTTTGTACACCCAAAATCACAGCCATGCACACCACTTGACAAATCCCCTCTGCCAAATGTGTACACCTTCTCTTCCACTAAGAGAACAAACTTCACCTTGTACAACTGCTTCTACACCAAGAAGACACCCGTGTACAATGATTTCTCTCTACACCAAGAGAACAAACTCCACCTTGTACAACTGCTTCTACACAAAGAAGACACCCGTGTACAATGATTGCTTTGAGTATTACAACACTTTCCTATAAGCCTTAGTATAATATGTGAACGTGGACAAGGTCTAGTATAGGAGAAAACTTCAGAGAACTTCACTAGAGAATTAGAGTTTGGTGAAGAACTGAAGTGGGAACAGTTTTCAGGATTGACAGAATTTTGTGTTTGAAAACTGAAGATTTGGATTGGTATTTTGCCTTAGGATTAACCACCCTATTTATAGCTGCACTCTAGAAGTAGTTAGGGTTGTTAATAGGTGCCTTTTGAATTTTCAAACATTGAAGAACGTTGCAAAAAATACCAGAATACAGAAACTGCCCAACAGTCAGAACTGCCTATAGTCGACTTGCCTTTTGAGTTAGTCGACTATACAAGGCAATTTTCCAAAGATTATGTTTGACTATAAGTCGACTAGGTCAAGATAAGCTCAAGTGACAGGTTTCTGGTTAACTGAATCAAGTCGACTGCAACTAACTTTTAAGTCGACTGGACCAGATATTAGTCGACTAGGGGCATGGGATTAGTCGACTACAAAGTCTATTAGTCGACTATGTTTGACTGTCAAGTCGACTAATGGACAAACAGAGAGTTGGGTTTCTTTTGGACACATAATTAGTCGACTAGGGGGTTTGGGTTAGTCGACAATACAAGCTATTAGTCGACTAATAGGGACTATAAGTCGACTAGAAGTGTATGATATGAGTGTGTGCATCAAGGCTTTTGACATGCTATTTCACAATTACAAACCACATCATATCAACTCTCTTTGGGACATCCTGATCATGAAGAACTCTTGATATATCTTGTGCTAGAGCTCCAAATGAAATGCTTCACAAATGTCTTCATCGAAACATGTTCCAACATTATTTACTCCATGCTTACTTTTAGTTTTGATGGTTTAAGTGTAGTTTGCACTTGTTTTGTTGAGTTGGGATGTGATGAGCTACGTATGGGTCACGCTTTGAAATGCTCTTAAACCAAGGACTAGTGATGGCCAATGATACATGTGAGGTAACTATCACTAAGAGGTTAGCATGTTGGTGGAGTCATTAGTAGTTAGTAGCCGTGAGTTTTCTTTCTTTTTCACTTTGTTTTAGAAATATATCAAAAACAACAAAAACCATTTCTTCTATGTTTTCTACTTCTTCGTGTTTCACCGTACTCTTCAATTTCATTCTTTGTTTTCTTTTCTTTTCATTCTTTAAAATATTGAAGAACTTTTAACACACACGTGAATCAACCGGTAAATTTTTTATCGCTTCCCGTCCCTGTGGATTCGACCCGTTTAGCCTCAATGTTATAACGAAAGTATCGAGGAAGCCAAAGCACGCACTTTTAACTATTAATTTCAAAACATACACTTTTCATGCGCAGTTTTCCCCCGATCAAATTTTGGTGCCATTGCCGGGGATGGGAACGGTTTGATTTCATATTTTTGTTACCTTTTCTTCTTTATTTTTTGGTGTGCAGGTTAAAGTTTTAGCATTGCAGAAGTCCACACTTGCTCTTGTATGGTTGGGTAAATTCTTGTATATTCTTATACTCTGCTGCTAACTTTTATTTATATTACCTGTGCACTGTAAATAATTTTAAGAACAAAAATACAGAAATTTGATGCTTTAAAATGATTTAGACATTTGTATTTAGGCACGTATCAATTTTATTCCAATATATTGTATTTTGTTCTTGTGTTGTTGTGATATTGATAGGAGGTGTACATATGGCATTGCATATAGCATAGGATAAACAATGGGTGATTTACTCTTTTTGTGTGTTCATTCTTATCTATATTGCACACTTGCACAAATTGAACTTAAGGGCAAAACCCAATACAACATAAGGTGGGGAAGTCATTACCCTCCCTTAGCCCAAAAATCACCTCCCCACTCACACAACCCAAGCCTAAATAAAATTTACTAGACATTGGCCCCTAGGGACATCTCGGACTCAATTAGGAGATTGACCTAAGGAGAAAGTTGTTAGAAGTTGACTCTTGTCAAATCAGTATCTAATGTTGGGGATTGAGAGACAAAACCTCGAAGAACAGTGGTTTGGGATAATTAGGCCTGTTGCTCCGTCACGGACACCTCCCAGTGATCTTGCCCTCACCTGGTCGATTAACTCATGGTCAGATTCCGACAATATACCCCCCGTGGACAGTCAACCAGTTAGAAGTCGTCTAGGTCTAAGTCAACCCTAGCATAGGCTTGTTTTCTTTTTCTTTGTTTGTTTGTTTGTTTGTTTGTTTTCTTTTTTGTAAGTTGTGAAATGGATTTTAACAACAATAATTCTTTCAATCATAATATGAATCCATATTTCACCCCGATCTCATTTGACTCGGATAACTCCAACCCGGCTATGTACAACATGAACCAACCATATATGCCGGTTTGGGATTATCCGACTCAATATGACCCGTACCCCCAATCTTATGACCATAATTTTCAAAATAATTTCAACTCTTCACAGAGTCAATGGGAATTCACCTCCCCCGAGTCAAATTTTCAACCACCTTGTTCACAATCTTCATTCCCCGATTTGGATCCATATCCTTATTTTCCTGTTCCACCAACACCAACCGAAGAAAAATCCAATTTGGAAAGGAGTATGGAAGCCATTCTTGAGTCCCAACAACAAATTTTGCTTAATTCACAATCCTTCCCAAATCAAACTCTATATACTTCTTTTCTAGAACATCCAATTAAAGAAGAATCTGAGCTAGAAGAGCGTTTGGAAGTCTTTTGTGAAAAATTGCAATGATTTCAAAATATGTTGGACTCATCATCTTAGACAAATTTTCAAGAGTCTTACTCATTGTTTCTAGTCTCACTGATTCAAAATGAACAATGAACAACACTGGATTTGAGTATGGAACCCTCGCGTGAGTCCGAGCAGCAATCGTAAAATCTGCTGGACTCACAATTTTACCACAATTTTCAAAATCAACTACCTTACGCACCTTTTCAAGAAGAACCACTTTCAAAAAGTATGGAAGACATGATTCTGACTTCAAATTCTGTTACCTGGCCTATCAATAGGTTAGACTCACTAATGAGTGAATTGATCAATGAGAGCGAGGAAAGTCTTTCTTGTCAACCTTTGACCGATCCTTATATCCCTAACTCTACTATTGGACCGAAGAATCATGTCATTTTGGAAATCCAGTTTCAATTTCATCATACCAACCTGAACTTGACCAACATCAACCTTTCTGAAATTGAACTTGAGCTTGAAAGTGATCCTAAACCTCATGTTGGTAATTTCATTTCACTTTTTGATTCAATAATAACTCCAGTATCTTTACCAATTTTTTTCTCTATTCCGAAATCAACATTGAATCCTGTACCAGCACACCGTGAAATTAAATCACCAATATCTTATGATCACACTTCATTGATGGGGAAAGTGTGTGAACATCAATTCTTTGATTTGGACCCTACTTTTGAGCCAATTTTGACTCTCATTGTTGACTCTCGACTTGATTGAGTCAAATTGAGTTGGTATCAGTTTTTATTCCTGATCCGTTTGAGTCCAAATCCATCATCTCCCAAAACCACACCTCATTGTTGGACAAGAATTTTGAAGAAAATGACTCAGTAATTATTTTTGAAAATTAGAAATTAAATGGGGATAAATTTTTAAATAAGACCATTCACTCAATCATTCTTTTATTGGGTCATATTAGAGAAGTCACTGGTGGGTTTCTACAAGATCTACGATATCTTGATTGGGTAGCAACGCTTGGCCCAGTCAGACCACCACCGGAACCACCACCATGAGGTAATCTTCCTTCCCTCTCCATTTGTTTCATGTATATACACATTCACGATGCATTGAGGACAATGCATGAGATAAGTGTCGGGGAGGGTTTACTAACATAGGTAGTTTTACATTTTCTTTCTTTTACACTTCTTCTTAGGAATTTTTAAAAAAAATTTCTTTTATAAAAACTCTTTTCTTTTCTTTTTACAAAACTTTTTGAAAAAAAAGATAAATAGTTTTGATTTATTTTTAAAAAAATTAAGATTATCTTAGGAATTATAAAGACCTAAAATTATAAAATTTTAAACCAAGTCAAAATAATAGATCTTATTTAAATTTTAGGATAAGAAAGTAAGATTGAAAAGATAAATTGATCTTGAATTTTTTGCCTTGGATTTATATACTTCACACTTACATAATTTTCGGGATTAAAACAAAGACTGAAATGCCATAAAAAATATATTTAAAAAATGATGATAATAAAAATCACTTTTAAAGTTGGGTAATTATGCCTCAGGAAGCATGGTTATTCACAGCTAAAACAGTGGATAAAAAAAATAATCCCTTTAGTTTTGTGGCCTTGTTTACTCGAGTCCTTAAGTCCGAGGGATGTTTTCTCATCTGGTGCCCTATGATCATCTGTTTTGGGAGTCACCGGCTAAAGGCTCACTACCAGGATAAATAAAAAAGCCTAAGAAAACTAAAGGAAGCAAAAATATATATACATATATATACAAAAATCAATGGCATTAAAGTTTGAGACGATATCCCAAAAATCTTCACAGTCTACAAAGTGTATATTTTTCTAAGAGTTTTATGAAAGATCAAAGAGTCAATTCAATTTTAAATTCTTACATTTAATTTATAACAAGATTTTGTATGTCGACTTAGTTTAAGGAAGAATAATTTCTAGTTAACCATTTCTAGTTAACCTCTGACCTTGGATCACTTATATTTTCGCAAAAGTACTTCAATACTTTTCTCTATTTTCAAAATGTGTTTTCAAAATACTAACATTTGATTTCTTTCTTTATAGATTTTGTGGTGTAATCCGCTGAAAACCCTCAGGAGACAAAACTCCTCCTTTAGGGGAAACCTAGAGGTTTAACGGCTTGTTGCACATGCTCAGTGCAATCGCGTCACCTGCGAAAGTGGTGTAATAATTCCTTTAGTTTTTTGTTTTGCTCGGACGAGCAAAAGATAAGTGTGGGGGTGTGATTAGTCTTTAAAACTACATAGTTCATACCACATCTTCATATTTATTTCATACTAAATTCTGCTAATAAACACCTCTCTTGCATGTTTCTAGGTCCATGGTGTGCAATAAAGAAGAAGACCCTAAATCACTATTTAATTGGTGATTAAAGTCCTACAAAGATAGCCATTGACTTTGGAGGTGATTCTGTCAAAATCAGGGACCCAAAACCCAAAACCGAGACATCCAGCTGATAGGGGGACAGAAGAGGACAGCGCAGCAGGCGGCGCGGGGCCGCCCCATGGCCGCGAAAATGCGGCCATAGCGCGGCTCCCTTGTGGAGCCGCGCGCCAAGATTTGACTCGCGGCTCCGTACACTACCCCCTTTCCCCTGGTGCCTATAAATACCCCTAGGGTTCCCCTTCAGCAAGATATGCAGAGTTTAGTGTAGTTTTCATTCCATGTTGTAATTTAGGGTAGTTTAGTTTAGGTTAGTTCTTCTTCTTCCTTTGTATTTTTTATTTCTTGTAGATCTTGTAATAGGGATGAGAGTGGTACATGTTGGGAAGAAAGAGTGCTTGTAATGGAAGGTGACAATCTATGAAAGGTGCTCTCTTACCTTATCTTTGTTTTTTCTCTCTAACTATTTTTACATGTTTAGCTAATCTTTTCTCTCATGGCAACTAACTACTAAGCACTAACTAGTCTAACTTCTTACTTGATAATCCACATGAATCTAATAGCCTCTACTTGGCCTTGCTCTTGCAAGAGCCATTGATGGCTCATGATGATGGATCTAACTCTCTAACTTCCTAAACAAGCTAACATTACTTTACTCCATGCTTACTTTTAGTTTTTATTGTTTAAGTGTAGCTTGCACTTGTTTTGTTGAGTTGGGATGTGATAAGTTACATGTGGGTCATGCTTTAAAACGCTATTAAACCAAGGACTAGTGATGGCTAATGATACATGTGAGGCAACTATCACTAAGAGGTTAGCATGTTGGTGGAGTCATTAGTAGTTAGTAGCCGTGAGTTTTCTTTCTTTTTCACTTTGTTTTAGAAATATATCAAAAACAACAAAAACCATTTCTTCTATGTTTCCTACTTCTTCGTGTTTCATCGTACTCTTCTCTTTTCATTCTTTGTTTTCTTTTCTTTTCATTCTTTAAAATATTGAAGAACTTTTTACCACACACGTGAATCAACCGTAAAGCTTTTATCGCTTCCCGTCCCTGCGGATTCAACCCGTTTACCCTCAATGCTATAACGGAAGTATCGAGGAAGCCAAAGCACGCACTTTTGACTATTAATTTCAAAACATATACTTTTCGTGCGCCGTTTTCCCCCGATCAGGGCCGGCCACCTCCTTGGCCACCCTAGGAGGCTGGCACACCTCCTTAAGTCCGGCGGCCATCAAGGGGCCAAGCCCCTCCTCCACCTCTCGCCTCGTAGTTTTCCTCACCCAAAGTTCGCGCGCGTGTAACATCCCGGAGCCCCCGACATTTTCCTCAAGTTTTGTGTTTCGGGCGAGTGTTTTTTCTTGCATCATCGAGCTTGTACCATGTTTGGGTTTGTGATGTATTTGTAGTCCTATGTATTTGTATCGGGTTGTATGCGTATACCGGTGTCATGTGTTGTATCCTGGGTTCGAATGCTTGTAATAGGGTGAATGATATAATATTTGAGCACGTATTGGTACGAACCATACAGATACCCATGTATAGCCTTTGCGGCTTCTGCCCACTCCCAAGATGGCTACCCAATTGGTCTAGGCCTTTCACCCTTATGATTTCGTGGTACCGACCGAGAGTGCGCTTAGACCATGGGCTTACTTCAGCCCTTATGGGCTTACGCACAGCCTTCGGGCTTCATACACCATATAGATGGTCAAGTTACTGCATGTTTATATGCATGATTGTGTGATACTAATATCTTGTGCATGCACCCTTGTATCGACTCTGGGTTTCTGTAATATCCCCTATCAAATAATACTGTATTTTATTTGTCTAAGTATTTAATTGGTTCCTCTAATTTTTTTATTATTATTTATAAACTTGATTTGTGATTTATTAGTATTATTAGATATACAAATTATTTTTAAGACATTGACATTGGCTTTATATATTATTACCATTATCTCTTATCAATAATTTTTATTATTTATATTATTATTTTTATTATTAATTGTTATTATTGGTAGCAGTTATTACTATTATCATTTCATCATTTTTATTTATTACTATTGTGGTTGTTGTTAATTGTTATTATTATTATTGATAAATACTCTTATGTATTAAAGTTATTATTAGGAATATTATTATTAAGTATGATTATTATTTTGTTAATGATATTATTATTTGATTAACTATTATTATTACCATTATTTATTTGTTATTATTATTTAGTATTTTTCTTCCCTTGATTCCAACCCTTTAACCCACATCATAACAAATCCTAATCCTAATAGCACAATCTAAACTAATCCTAAAAAAATTCTTAGCCTAATCAACAAAACTACAAAATCTAATCCTTTCCTAATCCTATAGCCCAACCAATCTTTTTATCTCCTCTCCCCTACACCACAAAACACCTGAACAACCCCTCCTCCATGCCCCCCACGGCCATGACCCTTTCCATCACCCAAACGACATCTTCCCTTCTTGCGCAGCCGCCGGAGCTTTCCCCCGGAGCCTAGCGCACCCTCTGCCTGCCGTCGGAACCCACGGCAGCGCCATGCCTTCCCTCTTCATCCTCCACCTTCATCGAACTTCGTCAGAGATCCTCCGCGGTTGCCCTTGCCTCCTAGCCGAGCACCACAACTCCTTGCACAACATACCGCATGCCTCCAACCTCCCTGCAAGCCCAACCGAGCCTATCCTTTCACGTGGTCGAGACCCCCACATGAGATCACCCCTTGTTGGCCTCATGGTCGCTGCACAGGCCTAGTCCCCGCACTTCCTCCTCTACCAGCACTCCCCATGGCGGCACCCCTCCTAGCCGAGCACCACACTTCAGACCCATGGCCCCTTTGGCTGTGAGTCTATTCCTCCCTTCTCTCTTTTTGTTTAATTGCATGGGGTGTGTGTGTTTTATTATGCATGTAATTATGTATAAGATAGTGTGTGAGTGTTTCAATTAATGTGAATGCATGCAAATAGAGTGTGCATTAACTTTAATTGATATGCCATGGAAGTCAAGTGATGGGATGACATTTTTCATCTCTCTGTAAGTCGCCGCCAATCACCGTCGGCGAGCGCGAGCACACCCGCATCCTTCCCGGCGAGGTCCTCAAGCCATCGACATCTTCGATGGCTTCCATCCCCATCGTTTGGTCGGCCATCGGCAACCATGTCTTCTCCTTGCCATAAGCTTTTTCCCCTTCTCTCTTTATAACCTTGCATGCATATATACATTTTAATGCATGAATGTGTGTGTGTGTGTGTGTTAATATTAATATTTGTTGCTTGTTAATGTGTAGTATATGCATGCATGCATGCATGTGGGTATGTATGCTATATGCGTGAGTGTGTGTTTATGAGTGTAGGCATGTGCATGTGTATGTTAATAAGTGCATGAATGTGTTTAATTAATGAGTGTATATTAATTAATGGGTAGTATGTTAGTAAGTAGTGTTGGCCCAGAGGTCTATCACTCTAGTTTTGATGATGATTAACTCATATAGTTATAGTTACTAATAATCTTTTGTTTAAATAGTTTCAGTGATTGACCAAGATATTAGTAAGTGTTTAGCTTCAACAAAGTAGTTTTAGAGCTTACACATGTTGATTCAAGAGCTTGTGCGTCAAGATCGCATCTAGCACTCGGTTAGAGTCAAGCTCGTTGGATCGCATTTGGATGGAGTCGACTTTGAGAAGGAGTTCTACAAGAAGACCTCGGTTTGTGTTTAATATGTTTAGATCTTGTGTAAAGATTAGATAGTATTGATATGCTCAAGTTCACATACACACAAAAGTTTAAAGTTTATTGATTTTCGTTTTTGGTTTAACTGATTTGGATTTCATATCAAAAACATAGATAGATATCGTTATATGTATATTGGATTCTATCCATATACAATATGCTTCAAATTTGTTTCAATATCATATTTTTGTATCCGTATGAGTTTATTTTTGTATCCGTATGAGTTTTGGAGAAAATGGTTTTCCATTTCAAAAATCCAAGTTTGGAAAATACAGATTTTTGTTTAAAGGCAAATTTCTATATCACAAAAATGGTTCAAATAGTTTGTAATATGTGTTGAATTTTAGTCACACATATTTATATTTCAAAGATCTTATAAGAACTTATTTTTATGAAATTTATGTGATTTTATGGGATTTAATTGAAGATAAAAAGACAAGTTTTTAATTCCTTAAACTGTTGGACCTGGCTGTCTGCCGGTCGACCGGCCGATCGACCGAGATAGAAGTTGATCGTTCGGTCCGGTCGATCGATGTGCACGAACGTGCACGGCCATTGGGCTGGAGGGCCAGTCAACCGCCAGAGAGCTCTGCTCTCTGGTTCTAGCCCCGGTCAACCGGGCGGTCGACCGGCAAAGAGCAGTTACTCTTTGTATCTAGGTCCGGTCGACTGGGCGGTCGACCGGTTGCACAACGGTCATAAAAATGACCGTTGGCCGGTCGACCGGGCGGTCGAACAGAAGGGTAATTCTGGCCTTTCCTGCTACCAATGGGCAGATTTTTTGGAGGGTTATAAATAGCCCCCTCCTTAGCTGATTTCACCAAGATTTGAGAAAAGAATTTTTCCCATCTTTCAAGAGTTTTTCAGCAAGAGTTTTTGTGGCTAAAAGATTTATTTTATTTGTTTTTAAAGTGTTAAAAATTCAAAGAAAAGAGAGTCTTTTGGGAATTGGTTTTTGATCTTGATTTCAATATCTATTTGGAAATTTTCTCAAGTGTTTTTCTTTGTTCGTTACACTTTATTTTCTCACACTTGAGCTATCTACCTATCCTATCTATTAGGATCTTATTGTAGTGAGAAAATTTGTTTGTGGTTAGTGAGACCACCAAGAGTTGTAAACCTTCTTTTATTTGAGTTCCCTCTTGTGTAGAGGTGATTGTGGAGGTTGTGGTTGGTTGTGTTGGTATCTCTCTAAGTGTAGAGGTGATTGTGACTGTGGTGGATTTTGGCTTTGTGCCTATCCCTCTAATGAGAGGTGATTGTGGTTGTTTGGTTTAGTGCCTTATCCCTCTAGTGAGAGGTGATAGATGTTGTGCCTTACCTCTAGTGTAGAGGTTGTTGTTGTTTGAGAGAGGATTTATGTACTCCAAGTTTGTATTACCAAATCCTCAGTGGAGGTTCCCTTTGTGGGAAGTCCTGTGTGGATGATATAGGGCCTGTTTATTTCGCCGCAAAATGTCGCGAGTCGTAAGTCGTAAAATGAGAATAGAAAAAGTGAACTGTAACAGAGAAAATATATTGTGTTTTACAGTTTTTGGTTGGTAAAGTGAAAATGTAAATGGAAAAGTACATTATATTTTTCGGTGTTTGGTTAGTAAAGTGAAAGTGTGAATGAGAAAGTATATTGTGTTTTACGGTGTTTGGTTGGTAACTTAAAAGTGTAAGTAGAAAAGTTAGCCACAAAATTAATTGTAGCAGTGATTTAAATATTATAAATACTATTAAATTAAATATACTATTGAAAATTAAATTGTATTAATAAATTTGAGATAAAATATTAATAATTTTAATATTTTGATTATAAAAATAATATTAGTAAAATATTAGTAAAATTAGTAAAATATTACTAAAATATTAACTAAATAAATAATTATAAAATTTTAAGAAAATCTAAAGAACATTAATAAAATTTTAAGGATACTAATAAAACATAAATATTAAAAAACTTAAGAAAAATAATAAAATATAGTTATAATATTATAATATTATAAAATACTTAAAGATTATATATTATTAAATTTTATTATGATAATATTGTAATATTATAAAAATATAAAATTAACAAAGTAAAATATAATTATAAATTTAATAATAAAATATTATTATAATGAACTATTATTACAATATTAACATAATAAAATATTAATATAATAATAAAGTATATTATAATATTAATAAAGTAATTATTTATATTAAGAAATAAATAAATTAAATATATAAAAATTTTATATTAAAGCATATTATTGTTATATTAATAAAATATTAAATCTAAATAAAATATTAAGAAAATTGGTGTAAATATTAATAAAATAATAAAGTATTGAATAACAATATTAAATAAAAATATTAAATTAAAATAATAAAATATTAAATAACAATATTAAATTAAAATAATAAAATAATAAATATTAAAACAATATAAAAAATAATAAAAACTAAAAAATACAAATATAGAATAATTAGATAAGAAATTAAACACTATTAAAAATATTAAATATTTGATAATATTAAATTATATATTGATTATCAAGTAACTGTTTTGGACTGAAAGTGTATTACAAGTGGGATTTACGTGACCACAAAATTAACTGTAGCAGTTGCAAGTGGGAAAATTTGAGTGTAAAAGTGAGATTTATATGACCACAAAATTAACTGTAGCAACTGTAAGTGGGAAATGAGAGTTGTATTTTGCAAGTTATTTTGCAGCAAAACAAACAGCAGAAAATGGAAAAGAGGTTTTACGATTTACGATTTCTGGCCTTTTTGCGGGGAAACAAACAGACCCATAGCGGAAATCCTTCTATGTGAAGGCGGGGACGTAGAGCAATAGCTCAAACCTCGAAACATATCTCTGTGTTTGCGATTGATCCACTATCTCTAAACTCTATCTCTTATATTTTGCCTTGCATTATTTCATATTTTTCATATCATACTTATATGCTTGGTATTGTTTGTGTGCCTCACTTGTGTTGAACCAAGAGAGCTTTACATAGTATCTCAACTCTTTTTTAGAGGAATTTAGAGGAGATAGTCCAGAGCCCTTCACCGGGAATTTGGCTACACTCTTTGGTACACTAAGTGTGTTGCAATTAATTTTTAATTCCGCATCATTTGTCATTAGATTAGCCATATACCTATTCACCCCCTCTAGGTGTACTTTCAATTGGTATCGAGCCTACACTCCTGATATTAGGTTTAACCACCTAGGAGTGAGATCTTGGTTAGCTAATCTAGATTTACATTTGCGCACTTATTTGTTTACACACACTCATGGATTACCTTGCCCCTCCCATGTTTGATGTTTCTAACATTAATATGTGGAAGCTTAAGATGAGTATGTACCTCAAGACCTTAGGAATGCATGTTTGCCTTGCCGCTACCAAGAAATCTTTTCTTGGTAATAGCAAGCATATAGAGGCCAATGCACAAGCCCTAAAGGCACTTAGATGCACTCTAAGCAAAGAATATTTATGTATGGTTTCTCATTGTGATTCCGCCTTTGCAGTGTGGAACACCTTGACCTCTCCAAAGCTTCAAATGCCAAACATTGTGGAGAAGGAATCTAGTGAGGATGAATCCGAACAAGCTTGCTACATGGTCCAAGGGAATGACTCCATTGAGATAAATTCAGAAACTCAACTAGATGATAGTGCTAGTTCTTTCGGTAATTATTATATTGATGATGAAGAACTATCTCTTGTTTGTGAAAACCTATTAGAAAAATACCAACTCTTGAAAAAGAAAAGTCCTAAAATAAAAGAAGAAATAAGAATTTATTTTCAAAACTTAACATGGCTTTGCAAGAGAGGGATGAGATTTCTAATGAAAGGGACTCATTGAAATCCCAACTCGATCTTACCCTAAATGAAAACAAAATCTTAAAAAGTAAAAATGATTGTGATGAAGTTTTGAAGAAAAATGAAGTTCTATCTTCAAACTTATTTTTATTTTATAAGAAAATAATTCTTTGAAAAATAAAATTATTTCTATTTCAAAAGAATTGGATTTGATTTCAAATGAAAATAAATCTTTGAAAAATGATTTATCTTCACATGTTTGCCATGCTAATATTGCTTCACCTTCTAGTGTTTCAATTGCATGCTCCACTTTATCTTCAAGCATTAAAAATGATATATGTGGCTGAAGAAAAGTGTTGATTGTTTGGGCTCAAAGGCTCCACTTTGAGCTAATGTACCATGAACCACGCACGGTTGAAATCCATGTTTCACAAGAAACATGCTCCTCCTATGCATGCACATAAACCACGATATACACATGCTCATCATGCTCACACACATGATTCCATGTATGCTCATGTGTACACTTGTACACATTGTGGACGTAAGGGCCACCTTGCAAAGTTTTATTATGATAGAATACATAATATAAATTTTGCAAATAAATTTATTTGGGTTAGGAAAGGTGCTAACTCCCGTGGACCCAATAGAGTATGGGTACCAAAATTCACTCTTATTTTATTTGATGTAGGTGTGGGCTCTCACTTGACGTGAGGGTGTTGGTGCCTTGAGGTGGATGCGTTCCGAGCTAAATGGTGACACTTTTGGATGCATCACTTTCAAGAAAAATTTGGTGAAAGAACCACCATGCTTTGGAGATCTACATATGTACCCTAATAGTTTTGATAACTATCTCTAACTCCTTATTAATTTACATACTTTCATATTGTTGATTTTTAGCATGTTTTGGTGTTTTATGATTATTATGTTAAATTCCATGATAATTAGACTTATGACATACATATATAGTAATTGAGATACACCCATGTTCATATGGATTCATATTTTTTGTTCTCACTTTAGTTTAACTATTGTGTATATCATAACTCTAGGGCATGTATATTTACATAATTATCATATTGATTCTTTGTTTATGATTTTTGTGCTTCATGTTTTAATTACTTGTTTAGATGTAGTTTTCATTAAAACTTGTGTATATACTTGTACAACTAATGAGCCACATTTTATTTTTATATGTTTGTGCTTAATTGCTCATTTGCACCCATTAGATGTACTAGTATAGCCTAGTTTTGATGATTCATGCATTTTAACTTGTATTCTCTATTTTTGTACATGTTTCATGATTTTATGTTTAACTTCATATATATGTCAATTTTGCCAAAACTTTAAGATATACATGTATACCCTTGAGTCACTTGCTTTTCATGCAAAATTTTATGGACTCATTTGTGTTTGGAATATATATGTATACTTCTAGTTTAAACAAAACATACATATACCTAGAAGCCTATTAGTTTGATAATTTTTCATGTTTTTCATGTTTGTAAAGGAATTTAATATTGAGCTTAATTGCCTATTTTCATGATTTTGTTGATTACATGATTCTTACACTCATATTAATTCTTATTTACTTATGATTTTTGTTTTCATAAGCTTTATATATGCTTTATAGACTTTGAGTGTCAATCATCGTATGACTTACATATTTTCATGGATTCATTCATGTTTTATTTCTTACTTGAAGGACTTCGTACTAGTTTTTAATATTATCATAAAACTAGTTGTGTATTCTTTATCTTGTTAGAGCTTTCAATAATGCTAAAATTATTTTCAAACTTATTTTTGAAAACCCCACCAACCAAAGGGTGGACGGATGGGCGACCATGCCCTGTATGCTCTTATTGAAAATCTTTTTAACATGTGCATGAATAGGGTGGATAGTATGAATTATACACTTGATCCTTATTGTATTTTCAATTGGTATCACAATTGATATTTTTAAGTTTATATACTCATGTTTATGTTTTATATATATGTATGCTTCAAACTTTAAATAGTATCAATTTCGATTAGTATTTACATTTTCATACATATATGTGATTTGATAATGCTTACTATATTTTTACATCTTTAAGCACAAATTATGTTTATGCTAAGCTTGATTTAGTCCTTAATGACAATTATTTTTCAATTGGTATCTTATACAAGCTTATGCATTATTTTTATTAGTATTTCATAAAGGGGAGAAAAATTCATGTTTTATCTTTCAATCGATTTTATTCCCAATTGGTATCTTGCTCCCATTCTTTATGATGAAAAATACTTTGTTTTGGTATATGCTAACATTTTCAATATTGGTATCAATAATATTAAATTGGTATTATTCTCAATTTGGTATCTTTATTGTAAAATGGGTGTATTTCCAAAGAAATATGGTTTCTATTTTCAATTACTTTTTATTTTCAATTGGCATCAATATCTATAATATATATTTCAATTGGTATCAAAAACGTACCATTTATCATTTTCTATTGGTTCAAAATGAACAAGATATTTTAAATTGGTATCAAGATAATTTCAATTAGTATCTTTTGGTATCTTAAAATTTTATTTACTTTCAATTGGTACTTCAAAAAAATATTTTGTTTATTTTTAATTGGTATAATCAATTGGTATCATAATCTTTTATGTATACCTTTATCATAAGTTGATAAAATTTTCAATTGGTATCATAGTGTTTTGATATGTATTGCTTATATGCAAGGGAAGCTTAACATCTTCTCTATATATATGTTCATGTTGAGTGTATCTCATATTGAGGAGCTTGACCTCTCTTCTCTATGTCTTACACGTGTATAAGGGGAGCTTCACATCTCCTTTTATACAATGTATATTATGCGTTATGTGATTAGGGTTTAGTCATCTCTTTTTCATATAATGCATGTATGCAGGGGGAGTTAACTTTACGTCTCTCCTCTTCATGAATGTATATCGCATATTCATCCTTCTTGTTTGTTTTAACAAAACGGGGGATGAAATTTTTTTATTCATGCCCCTTGTAGATGATTTGACATCCTTCTTGTTTTGATTTGACAAAAGGATGAAGAAATTTTTTTTTTGGGTTTATTTATGCCCCTTTGTTGATGATTTGACAAAAAGGGGAGAGAAATTTGGAGATTTATATATGCATGTTTATTTTTCAATTAGTATCAGTGCATATATTTTTTGTTTATGCATTCATTCAATATCTTTATATGTTTATTGCTATGCATGAGTTATGGGGGAGCTTCTGTGAAGCTTAACTTTAAGCCATGCATATATAACTCCATGAGTTTTGTCATCATCAAAAAGGGGGAGATTGTTGGTCCAGAGGTTCATCACTCTAGTTTTGACGATGATTAACTCATGTAGTTATAGTTTACTAATAATCTTGTGCTTAAATAGTTTCAGTGATTGACCAAGATATTAATAGGTATTTAACTTCAACAAAGGAGTTTTAGAGCTTACACATGTTGATTCAAGAGCTCGCGCGTCAAGATCGCATCTAGCACTCAGTTGGAGTCAAGCTCGTTGGATCGCGTTTGGATCGAGTCGACTTGGAGAAGGAGTTCTACAAGAAGACCTCGGTTTGTGTTTAGTATGTTTAGATCTTGTGTAAAGATTAGATAGTATTGATATGCACAAGTTCACATACACTCGAAAGTTTAAAGTTTATTGGTTTTGATTTTCGGTTTAACCGATTTTAGATTTCATATCAAAAACATAGATAGATATATTTATATGTATATTAGATTCTATCCATAGACAATATGCTTCAAATTTGTTTCAATATCATGTTTTTGTATCCAAATGAGTTTTGGAGAAAATGGTTTTCCATTTCAAAAATTCAAGTTTGAAAAATACCGATTTTGGTTTAAAGGCAAATTTCTATATCACAAAAATGGTTCAAATAATTTGTAATATGTGTTGAATTTATGTCACACATATTTATATTTCAAAGATCTTATAAGAACTTATTTTTGTGAAATTTATGTGATTTTATGGGATTTAATTGAAGATAAAAAGACAAGTTTTTAATCCCTTAAACTGTTGGACCTGGCTGTCTGCCGGTCGACCGGCCGATCGACTGAGATAGAAGTCGGTCGACCAGTCCGATCGACCGATGTGCACGAACGTGCTTGGCCATTGGGCTAGAGGGCCGGTCGACCGGGTCGGTCGATCGCCAGAGAGCTCTGCTCTCTAGTTCTGGCCCCAGTCGACCGGGCAGTCAACCTGCAGAAAGCAGCTGCTCTTTGTATCCAAGTCCGGTCGACCGGTGGCACAACGATCAAAAAAATGACTGTTGGCTGGTCGACCGGGAGGTCGACCGGAAGGGCAATTCTGCCCTTTCTTGCTGCCAACGGGCAGATTTTTTTGAGGGTTATAAATAGCCCCCTCCTTAGCTGATTTCACCAAGATTTGAGAAGAGAATTTTCCCATCTTTCAAGTGTTTTTTAGTAAGAGTTTTTGTGGGTAAAAGATTTATTTTTTTTGTTTTTAAAGTGTTGATAATTCAAAGAAAAGAGAGGCTTTTGGGAATTGGGTTTTGATCTTGATTTCAATATCTATTTGAAATTTTCCCAAGTGTTTTTCTTTGTTCCTAACACTTTATTTTCTCACACTTGAGCTATCTATCTATCCTATCTATTAGGATCTTGTTGTAGTAAGAAAATTGGTTTGTGGTTAGTGAGACCACCAAGAGTTGTAAAGCTTCTTTTATTTGAGTTCCCTCTTGTGTAGAGGTAATTGTGGAGGTTGTGGTTGGTTATGTTGGTATCCCTCTAAGTGTAGATGTGATTGTGATTGTGGTGGAGTTTGGCTTTGTGCCAATTCCTCTAGTGAGAGGTGATTGTAGTTGTTTGGCTTAGTCCCTTTTCCCTCTAGTGAGAGGTGATAGTTGTTGTGCCTTACCTCTTATGTAGAGGTTGTTATTTGAGATAGGAGTTATGTACTCTAAGTTTGTATTACCCAAATTCTCAGTGGAGGTTCTCTGTGTGGGAAGTCCTGTGTATACGATATAGTGAAAATCTTTCTGTGTGAAGGTGGGAACGTAGAGCAGTGGCTAGAACCTCGAAATATATCTCGGTGTTTGCGATTGATCCACTATCTCTAAACCCTCTCTTGTATTGTGCCTTGCATTATTTCATATTGTTCATATCATTCTTATATGCTTGGTATTGTTTGTGTGCCTCACTTGTGTTGAACCAAGAGAGCTTTACATAGCACCTCAACTCTTATTTAGAGGAGTTTAGAGGATATAATCCAGAGCCCTTCACTGAGAATTCGGCTACACTCTTTGGTTACACTAAATGTGTTGCAATTAGTTTTTAACTCCGCATCATTTGTCATTAGATTAGCCATACACCTATTCAACCCCCCTCTAGGTGCACTTTCTTTTAGGTGTGTATGGTTAATAATAGGTACTTATTGATTTACATTTGCGTTAAGTGTGGATGGATATGTATATATAGTGTATTATGTAAGTGTATTTAAGTGTATGTATTTATGTTAATGTGTGTTGGTATTTATTTAAGTATGCATATAGGTTGGTGTATGTGTATACTCGTATGCATATGTATGTGGGTGTAGTGTACGTGCATGTGCATGTGTGTAAGAGTGTATTTATGTGTACATGTGCCCTTGAGTGTTTGTTGCGTGTTGCAGCATTTCAGATACGTTCGGTGAGATCCGGACCTGGTAACAGAAGACTCGAACCTGATACAGAATCGTGTTCGCCGTGGAGCCGATACACGGGCGATTCGAACACCAACCCATGGAATTACTTAGAGGTTTGTGCCGGTTCATGCAATGAAGACCAGACGATGATTCGGTTCCAAAATCGCGTTATTTCATGTGAGTGTTTGATCTTATATCTTTTCTTATTTGCCGTTGTCATTGGATATTTGTGTTTTCATTCGTATTATTTCATGTGACCATTTGATATACTTTACCAGTATGATTACTTGTAGTACTTTATGAGACATTAATGATTGTTCACCTTATTTACGTAGTTGATATGAGCTTGTATCAGTGTCATTTCTTGTGTTGGAGTTTGTCACTGTTGGCTTAGGCCTAGTATTGGAAGATCTTAGACTGTGACTAAATTCTGTCTATTGATTGGCTGGATTAGTTTATATTTGAGCATGAGATGTATATAGAACTTGTATTTGGTTTTTAAGATGTTAAACTTATATAATTTCATGTGTAACCGTTTTGAATTCGGACTAGCTGTAAAGGAACTCGGACTGTAATTAGATTTGATCTTGAGATGATTGGTTCATGACTATAGTTAGAGTGTATATTTCATGTGAAGACAATTAATAGATATTTATTTTAAGATAACTCAGATGGAACTCATTTAGATCTTGAAGATGGTTTAGTTAGGATGTTACCTTATCAGAGACTGATCTTCTTAACACTTGGATTTATATTCAGACTTAGTGAGAGTGAGAGTTGACCTGAGATGTATATTCATTATGTTAAATATTGTGATTGACTTTGAATAGAAGTGAGAACATGTGATGATCATAATCGATGATCTTACTGTTATTCGATGGTGAGGATATGACTAGACATAACTGACTTTTTATCCGAGACTTTGATATACTTGTGACTAGAAGACGGATATACTGATAATATAAAAGATTAGTGTAAACTGACAAGAATGAGATAGCTGGTTATTGATTTATTGAGGTGATGGTTTACCATATCAGATATTTTGAAATGGATTGATACTTGATGTTTATGATGATTGCATTGGGACTATCAGTTAATGGATCAATTACTATTGTATCTTAGTGCAAATGAATGAGATATTAATCAGTTCTAGATGAGACTATCTATTGAGCAGTGTATGAGCTTGTTATTATATTCATGTTATTAAAAGTTACTGGGAAAATATTGTCAGACCGTAACACATATATTGTTCCATGTTCTACCGTTTATACGGTAATATTGTCCACATTATTATTGTTACATTATTGATATTGTTACTGTCACAGTATCGTCCCAATAATCAAAATAACATGGATATTAATTGTTCTAAATAATAATATAATAGACAACTTATACCGAGATTAGGAAAATTGATGGAGAGACAGCATCTGTATTTTGGGTGGACCTAGGATGCAGGTTGCGCAGCTGAGATACGGTTCGACTGCAGGGTTCCAGGGGATCACTGACATCCCGTATTGTTCATATTGTTCATATTGTTATTGACTACCTAACGGAAGGACCTGGTTCAGCGCCAGGTATTTGGGCTGTGGTTCCTTGTATGTACGGACAATATCTCTAACCAATCAGTTTCAATAATTTAGGACCCTGATTGACACGTGTAGTAGACGTAGTATGGGATGAATCTATTACAAGTGACAATTGGTGTTCGCTGACATAATTAATATTAATAAACTGTTATGTTCTATAATTGACTGTACTCACCTGACTGAACTCATATAAATTATGATAGACATATGATTGCACACCTGACCGGATTGTATACTAAACTAGTGACATATGCTAGGCTTCACATCTTGACATTAGTGGTTTCCTTTTATTATAATACCAATTATATATCGTTCATGGCTTTGTTCTTGATATTGATTATTCTGTTATTTTTCATTTCAGTTATCATGTTGTTATTGCTTACATTGTTATTATGCACGAATATGTTTGGCGACCCTGAATTCGTACGTCCAGGATTATTTGGACACCTTCTTATATTGTTCAGGTGTTCATGTGATCGTATGCTTCGCGAGAAACTAGAGCTGCTCCCTTTTTAATTCTAGTATTCTTGCCTCTTTTTTTCTGTTTCTATACTTTTCTAGATTCATGTATATCAGATTCAACCTTTATTCCATTTCTTTTTATATGATATCATGTGTGGATGCTTATATGTAATATTGCAGTGATCGTTGGTTTATTACGTTTTAGATTTATAGCTTGTTCAGGTTACTTTAAACTTAGCGTGTATACGTGGGGTATTTTCCTCGTGTATATACGTCATCGACTCTCGTCATGATTCTATTTCCATGTATTTTCGGAAGCGGGACATGACAAGGTTTTCTTGGTATTAGAGCCAGGTTTTTGATTTGCGATCTTGATTTTTAACTTTTGATATTCGCAAGAAGATCTAGTTCATACCAGTAACTTGAAACAAACTATAGTTACATTATAATATACATATACTATCCATATTATGATATTCAGTCCACTTGTGAATTGACCGTCCTCTTTTTGGATACCGTCTCTTTGATCTTTAGTGTCCCTGATTCCAACACTTCCTTTAGAGTGATCTAGATTCCATCTTGATTTCTATCCTTCTTTTGATTCTATTTCCCTGATTCTGTCTCTTGGAACTGATCGCTCCATCTGAAGCCGTAGCAGAAGTCAGAGCGCACAGCGGAAGCTGATAGACCCATGATATGCTGAGGAGCTACATGGAAGCTTGTTTGTTTCTTCCTTGATTTTGATTCTTTTACTATTCCCTGCACTATTGAATTTCGGGGACGAAATTTTTATAAGTTGGGTAGAATATAATATCCCCTATCAAATAATACTGTATTTTATTTGTCTAAGTATTTAATTGGTTCCTCTGATTTTTTTTATTTATAAACTTGATTTGCGACTTATTAGTATTATTAGGTATACAAATTATTTTAAGACATTGACATTGGCTTTATATATTATTACCATTATCTCTTATCAATATTTTTAATTATATATTATTATTTTTATTATTAATTGTTATTATTGGTAGTAGTTATTACTATTATCATTTTATCATTTTTATTTATTACTATTGTGGTTGTTGTTAATTGTTACGTTATTATTATTGATAAATACTATTACGTATTAAAGTTATTATTAGGATTATTATTATTATTTGATTAACTATTATTGTTACCATTATTTATTTGTTATTACTTAGTATTTTCCTTCCCTTGATTCCAACCCGTTAACCCACATCATAAACAAATCCCTATCCTAATAACACTATCTAAACTAATCCTAAAAAATTCTTATCCTAACCAACCGAACTACCAAATCTAATGCTTTCCTAATCCTATAGCCCAACCAATCTTTTTATCTCCTCTCCCCTACACCACAAAACACCTGAACAACCCTCCTCCGTGTCTCCCCACGGCCATGACCCTTTCCATCACCTGAACGACATCTCCCCTTCTAGCGCAGCTACCGGAGCTTTCCTCCGGAGCCTAGAGCACCCTCGACCTACCGTCGAAACCCATGGTAGCGTCGTGCTTTCCCTCTTCATCCTCCACCTTCATCGAACTTCGCCGGAGATCTTCCGCGACTGCCTTTGCCTCCTAGCCGAGCACCACAGCTCCTTCCATACCATACTGCATGCCTCCAACCTCCCTGTAAACCCAACCGAGCCTATCCTTTCACACGGTCGAGACCCCCACATGAGATCACCCCTTGTTGTCCTCATGGTCGTTGCACAGGCCAAGTCCCCACACTTCCTCCTCCACCAACACTCCCCATGGCGGCACCCGTCCTAGCTGAGCACCACACTTCAGACCCATGGCGCACAGCGCCCTCCCCTTTGGTTGTGAGTCTATTCCTCCCTTCTTTTTCTTTGTTTAAATGCATGGGGTGTGTGTGTGTTTAATTATGTATGCAATTATGTGTAGATAGTGTGTGGGTATTTCAATTAATGTGAATGCATGCAAATGGAGTGTGCATTAACTTTAATTGATATGCCATGGAAGTCAAGTAATGGGATAGCATTTTTCATCTCTTTGTGAGTCGTCGTCGATCGTCGGCGGCGAGCGCGAGCACACCCGCATCCTTTCCGGCGAGATCCTTAAGCCGTCGACATCTTCTGTGGCTTTCGTCCCCGCAGTTCGGTCGGCCATCGGCAACCATTTCTTCCCTTGCCGTAAGCTTTTTCCCCTTCTCTCTTTATAACCATGCATGCATATATATATATATATATATATATATATATATATATATATATATATATAATATATATATATTATATATATATTAATGCATGAATGTGTGTGTGTGTTACTATTAATGTGTGTTGCTTGTTAACATGTAGTATATGTATGCATGCATGCATGCGGGTATGTATGTTATGTGCGTAATTGTGTGTTTGTGAGTGTAGGCATTGCATGTGTATGTTTATTAATAAGTGCATGCATGTGTTTAATTAATGAGTGTATTTTAATTAATGGGTAGTATGTTAGTGCGTAGGTGTGTATGGTTAATAATGGGCACTTATTGATTTACATTTGTGCTTTAGTGTGGATGGGTATGTATATATATAGTGTATTATGTAAGTGTATTTAAGTGTTGTATTTATGTTAATGTGTGCTGGTATTTATTTAAGTATGCATGTAGGTTGGTGTCTGTGTATACTCGTATGCATATGTATGTGGGTGTACACATATGTGCATATGCACATGTGTAAGCGTGTATTTATGTGTACATGTGTCCTTGAGTGTTTAGTTGCGTGTTGCAGTGTTTCAGATTCGTTCGATGAGAGCCAGACCTAGTAACAGAAGATTCGAACCCGATACAGAATCGTGTTCACCGTGGAGCCGATACACAGGCGATTCGAACACCAACCTATGGGATTATTCAGAGGTTCATGTCGGTTCATGAAGTGAAGACCAGACGGTGATTCTGTTTCAAAATCCCGCCATTTCATGTGAGTGTTTGTTCTTATGTCATTTTCTTATTTGTCGTTGTCATTGGATATTTATGTTTTTATTCAAATTATTTCATGTGACCATTTGATATACTTTACTAGTATGATTACTTGTAGTACTTCATGAGACATCAATGATTGTTCACCTTATTTACGTAGTTGATATGAGCTTGTAACAGCGTCATTTCTTGTGTTGGCAGTTTATCGCTATTGGCTTAGGCCTAGTATTGGAAGACCTTAAACTATGACTGGATTCGATCTATTGATTGGCTAGGATTAGTTTATATTTAAGCATCAGACATATATGAAACTTGTATTTGGATTTTGAGATGTTAAACTTATATCATTTCATGTGTAACCGTTTTGAATTCGGACTAGTTGTAAAGGAACTCGGACTATAATTAGATTTGATCTTGAGATGATTGGTTTGTGACTGTGGTTAGAGTGTATATTTCATGTGAAGGCAATTAATAGATATTTATTTTATGATAATTCAGATGGGAACTCATTTAAATCTTGAGGATGGTTTAGTTAGGATGTTACCTTATCAGAGACCGATCTTCTTGACACGTGGATTTATATTCAGACTTAGTGAGAGTGAGAGTTGACCTGATATGTATATTCTTTATGTTGGATATTGTGATTGACCTTGAATAGAAGTGAGAACGTGTGATGATCTTAATCGATGATCTTACTATTATTCGATGATGAGGATATGACTAGACATAGCTGACTGTTTTTGAGAGACTCTGATATACTCATAATATAAAAGATTAGAGTAAACCGAAAGGAATGAGATAGCTGGTTATTGATTTGTTGAGGTGATGGTTTATCATATCAGATACTTTGACATGAATTGATGCTTGATGTTCATGATGATTGAATTGGGTCTATTAGTTGATGGATCAATTACTCTTGTATCTTAGTGTAAATGAATAAGGATGAGACTAACTATTGAGCAGTATCTAGGCTTGTTATTATATTCATTTTATTGAAAGTTACTGGAAAAATATTGTCAAAGCGTAACACATGTATTGTTCTATTGTTCTACCGTTTATACGGTAATATTGTCCACATTGTTATTGTTTCATCATTGATATTGTTACTGTCACCATATCATCCCAGTAATCAAAATAATATGGATATTGATTGTTCTAAATAATAATATAATAGACAACTTACACCGGGATTGGGAAAAATGGAGGAGACAGCGTCTTTATTTTTGGTGGACCAAGGATACAGGTTGCGTAGCCGAGATATAGTTTCACTACAGGGTTTTGGGGGATGACTGACACCCATATTGTTCATATTGTTATTGTTATTGTTATTGACTACCTAGCGGTAGGACCTGGTTCAGCGCCAGGTGATTGGGTCATGGTTCCGGGTATGTACGGAATCCACCTAAAGCATGGATAATGTCTCCAACCAATCAGTTTTAATAATTTAGGACCCTGATTGACACATGTAGTAGGTGTAGTATGGGATGTGTCTATTACAAGTGGCAATTGATATTCACTGATATAATTAATATTGATAAACTATTATTATTTACTATAATTGACTGTACTCACCTGATTGAACTCATATAAGTTATGATAGACATATGATTGCACACATGACCGGATTGTATACCAGACTAGTTACATGCTAGATTTCACATCTTGACATTAGTGGTTTCCTTTTATCATGATACTGGTTGTATATCATTCATGGACTTGTTCTTGACATTGATTATTTTATTATCTTTCATTTCAGTTACATTGTTATTATGCATGAATACCTTTCCCTTTACACGCACACTCATTAGGCCACTTCTGACGACCCTGTATTCCCACGACCAGGATTTTTTAGATACCTTCTTATATTGTTCAGGTGTTCGTGTGATCGTACGCTTCGCGAGGAACGGAAGCTGCTCTTTTTTATTCTAATATTCTTGCCTCTTTTTTTTCTTGTTTTTGTACTTTTCTTGATTCATGTATATTAGATTAAGCCTTTATTCCATTCCTTTTTATATGATATCATGCGTGGATGCTTATTTCTGATATTGCAGTGATCGTTGATTTATTATGCTTTAGATTTATAGCTTGTTCAGGTTACTTTAGGCTTAGCGTGTATACGTCGGGTATTTTTCTCGCGTATATACATCATCGACTCTCGTCACGACTCTGTTTTCACGTATTTTGGGAAGCGGGGTGTGACAGTTTCTGCCTACTCCTAGGCTAACTACCCAATTGATTTTAGGCCTGCACCCTTATATGTTTCGTGGTAACTGCCGAGAGTGCGCCTAGACCCCGAGCGTACTTTAGCCTCTGGGCTCTCGCCCACTTCCTCGAAAGAAGAGTGCGCTTAGACTGTCGGATCTCTTAGCTCTGCCTAGTAGACATGCTTAGCGCTCAGCGCTTTATCACTAGATTCATCTAGGAGGAACTCTCCCAGATTTTAGACTAGCCTTTTAAGCCAAGTGATTCTAGTAGTTTCGTCAAGCGCACTAGTGATTAAACACTGTTTGCAATCCACACCTCCAGCATTGCTTAAGCTCTGCTTGATTGTACTTGGCTATTTCCCTATCACTTAACATGTTTCTCTTGATCTACTAACACTTGCCATGCTATTACCTGACATGCTACTACATATAACCTACCACCTGTCATGTTAATACTTGACTTGTGATTATCACATTTACAAGAATCTTATACACGTTATCTTGTGTCAGATACGGTAACTTGTTATCCCATATTATATATACAGTGATCTGAATCTATAGTACTCTTATACTCCTGAATTTCTAATCATGTCCTACCTTTGCTATTCCCGTAAATTGATAATTACATAATAAATCATAAAAAGACCAACTTATATCGGGTAAGGGGGAACTTCAATTGTGGTTTTGTTTACAATAGTATAGGGATGTTGTGCAACTAAAATCTTAAGGTTCTACCTGTGGGCCCCGGGTGTTCCGGGCAGATAGTTTTTATAACCCGGCTATTGTAATCTATTCATCTTGAGTGCCTCACGGCACGGACCTAGCTAAATGTCAGGTTAATTTGGTCATTGTTTCGGATAGGCACGAAACCCATTGTAAACATAACTCATGGGTTTCATCATCAGTTTCTAATAACAACCTTATTTTACTTAGATGTGATATATGTGTACTGGGACGCTAGTCCTCATACCTAGACATTTGAGTATGACAAGTGGTAATAATAAAAGATGACAATTATAATTCGTTGTATGTTTTGCAATTCTGGTCGTATTAAGCTTACGATGACGTTAGATATATAGTTTATAGATGAGGGTTTTCTTGTCTAGATTATTCTTTCGACGTACTTACCTCATGAAGCCATAAACTGGGTTTGTACCACTAGTTTTGCCGTATTCGCTTTCATAGGGTTTTAATTTGAATTTCTGGTTTTATTATTAATATTATTATTATTATTATTATTATTATTATTATTATTATTATTATTATAGTTGTTTATATCCTGCCTTATCACTTGTGTTCTATATCACCAGTCCCTGCTCTTATCAATTATACCATGCATGTTCTCTGCTCATTATTATTTACTATCTCTCTGCCTACTCATGTATGCCTGTACTCACGACACAATTTTAAATACATGCTCTTTGATTTGAATTTATCGATACATGTGTGCTTACCACTGCACGCCACTTGGCATTAGCATTACCACTCATTGGGGAGTTCCGACTCCTTGGATTCTCATGTCCAGATCCCAGAGCTTGGAGTTTGTGGATTCTCCAGGTTGCTAATCAGAGATGCGTAGTGGAAGCGTAGATCATCGACAGACCGTCTGAGGCCCTATAATTATAGGCCCCCTGCTTAGCTCTCGAGTTTTCTTTTTGGGACTCGTGAGCGCCTTTCGTTCAGTTCATAATTTTATAACACTTTGTATTCTCGCATTTGCACCATATCGGTGATGTAATATTCTTGTGATATTGTGTCACATCCTGTAATAACTTTGTAATTATACTCTTTGGTTGGAACGTATAATGCACCACGTGCTTCTGTACTCTGATTGTTTCCTGTATTGATGCTTAGCGTATGACCTAAGGGTATTTTCTACCTACGTATATACATCGCAGTAACATCTCTATACCCACGGGCCGAGGCATTACATAATGATTGAGACGCGAAGCTTAGTGAAATCTGTGTCTAACCTCAGAGACGCGAGGTTCACATGAAGTCCGCGTCTGAAACTTCACAACAACTTAGAAATTTCTTTAAGTATTGGAATCATACGCGAGACTCAGTGAGACCCGCGTCAAACCTCAGAGATGCAAAGTTCACATGAAGTTCGCGCCTGAATTCTACCACTTAGAAAATTTTCTAAGTGTTGGATTCAAATACAAGGTTCAGTGAAACCTGCATTCAATAGACAGATGCAGACTCAAGTCAATGAAGTGAAGACGTGGTGGTAATCAGACCCGCGTCTTGCCTACCAGTGCAAGAGTTGCATCTGTAAGTCAAACGCGAGCATAAGCCTTGAAAGTACACCTAGAGGGGGGTGAATAGGTGTAAGACTAATCTATGACAAATAATGCGGAATTAAAAACTTAATTGCAACACACTTAGTGTAACCAAAGAGTGTAGCTGAATTCCTGGTGAAGGACTCTGAACTAACTCCTCTTGATTCCTCTGAATAAGAGTTGAGGTGCTATATGAAGCTCTCTTGGTTAACACAAGTATGGCACACACAAACAATACCAAGCATATATGAATGATATGACAATATGAATCAATGCAAGGTACAATATAAAAGAGAGAGAGTTAGAGAAAGTGGATCAAACGCAAACACAATGATATGTTTCGAGGTTCGAGCACACAGCTCTACGTCCTTGCCTTCACACAGAAGGATTTTCATTAACTCGTCCACACAGGACTTCCCACATAGGGAACCTCCACTGAGGATTTGGGTAAATATAACCAGGAGTACACAACTCCTCTCTCAACCAATACAACCTCTACACTTAGAGGCAAGCCACAAAAACAAATCACCTCTACACTTAGAGGGATAGGCACTTTGCCAAACAATGATCAATCTCACAAATGAGGGATAAGGCACTTAACCACACAACAATCCACCTCTCACTAGAGGGATTAGGCTCAAAGCCACACAAACACAATCACCTCACACTTGAGGGATTCAAATACCACTTCCACAATCATCTCTCACTAGAGGGATATCAACACTATCACCTCTCACTAGAGGGATATCACAAAGATGGAAGGTTTACCACTTGGTGGTCTCTTTCAACCACAAACCAATTTTCTCACAAAATAGATCCTAACAGATAGGATAGATAGATAAGCTCAAGTGTGAGAAATAAAGAGTTTGGAAATCAAAACACAAAGAAAAACTCTTAGGAAAACTTCTAGAATTGATATAAAAATGAAGATAAAAAACAATTCCAAAGACTTCTCCTTTTCTTGATTTTTCCAACCCTTTAAACAAATGAAGATAGATCTTTTGAAGCCAAAAACTCTTTTGAAAACTTGCTGTTAAACACTTGTAAAGGTGAAAAAAATTACTCTTTAAAAACTTGTTGAAAACAAACTTAAATAGGGGGTATTTATAGCCCCTACAAAAATCTTCCCGTTGGCAGCAGGAAAGGGCAAATTTGCCCTTCCGGTCGACCGGGCGGTCGACCGGCCAACGGTCATATTTTTGACAGTTGAGCCCTCCGGTCGACCGACTCAGTCGACCGAGACGGGTTACAGAGAGCAGAGCTCTCTGCCGGTCGACCGTCCCGGTCGACAGGGGCCATTTCCAGATAGTAGAGCTCTCGGACGATCGACCGTCCCGATCGACCGGCCCACCAGCTCAAGCTGGCGTGCACGCTTGTGCACGTCGGTCGACCGCACCGGTCAACTGACTACTGCTACGGTCGACTAGTCCGGTCGACCGGCAGACAGCCAGTCTAGCCAATTTGGATTAAAAACCTGGGTATTTTATCTTCTATTATATCCCATAAAATCTCATAAATTCCAAAAAAATCAGTTCTTATATAATCTTTGAGATACAAATATGTGTGACAAAGATTCAACACATATTACTAACTACTTGAAATATTTTTGTGAGATAGAAAATTTGCCTTAAAACAAAAACTGTATTTTCCAAACCTTGAATTTTTGAAATGGAAATCAGATTTTTCCAAAACACATGTAAATGTAAAAACATGATATTGAAACAACTTTTAAGCATGTTGTATATGGATAGAATCCAATATACATGTAAATATTTATATCTATGTTTTTGACATGAAAACCAATTTCGGTTAAACCTAAAACCGAAAACCAACAAACTTAAAACATAAAACTTTAAAACAAGTGTGTGTATTGTGAACTTGAGCATATCACACTATCTAATCTTTACAAAGAGATCTAAACTATCTAAAACTACACAAACCGAAGCCTTCTTGCCTTCGAGCCGACTCGATCCAAACGTGATTCCCCGAGCTTGACTCCAACCGAGTGCTAGATGAGAACTTGACGCTCAAGCTCTCGAATCACCATGTGAAAGCTCCAAAGTACCTTTGTTGAAGCTAATCACCTAATAATGACTTGATCAAATATCTGAAACTAAATATCATAAGATTATTAGTAAACTATAATTACATGAGTTAATCATCATCAAAACTAGAGTGAAGGGCCTGTGGGCCAACAATCTCCCCCTTTTTGATGATGACAAAACTCATGGAGTTATATATGCATGGATTAAAGTTAAGCTTCATAGAAGCTTTTCCTTAACTCATGCATAGCAATAAACATAAAGATATAGAATGAATGCTCAACATAAATATGTATAAACATGATATTTGATATCAATGAAATGATCATGCTCTTAATACCAAAAAAATAAACATGTTCTTTAAATACCAATGAAAGCTCTTGATACCAACAAAACAACAAAAGATGCTCTTGATATCAATACCAACAAAATATGCTTTTGATATCAATGGTAAAAGATAACAAACATGCATATAAACAAACATGCATATATTAAACTCTAAAATATCTCTCCCCCTTTTGTCAATTCATCAACAAAGGGTACAAACAATAAAGGCATAAAAAATATTTTCTCCATTTTTCATAAATCAAAACAATAAAGTATATATGCTATATACATTTATGAAGAGGAGAGACGTGAAGTTAACTCTCCCTACATACATGCATTTATATGAAAAGAGATGACTAAACCTTAACTACATAAAGCGTAATATACAATGCATAAAAGGAGATGTGAAGCTCCTTCTACACATGTGTACTGCATACTAAAGAAAGGTCAATTACTTTAATATAACATGCACTCAACATGAATATATATATAGAGAAGATGTTAAGCTTCCCTTACATATAAGCAATACAATTCAGAACATTATGATACCCAATTGAAAAATATATCAATTTTGCATGAAGGTATACATAGAAATATTATGATATCAATTTATGATACCAATTGAAAATAAACAAAACATCTTGAAGAAACTAACAAAATTTTGATACCAACAGAAAGATATAAACATATAGGATATCTTGATACCAATTGTAAAAACCAATTGAAAATATTTACACTTTTGATACCAAATAAAAAACATAAACCAAACTTTTTGGTTAAACATATACCTAATTGAAAATAATTTTCATTAGGAGTCACAGAAAACCAAATGAAAACTAAAAGATCATTTTTAACATAAAGTGTGGGAGTAAGGTACCTAATGTAAACAAAATCGATTGAAAGGTAAAACATGAATTTTATCCCCCTTTATGAAATACTAATGAAAGCGATGCATAAGCTTGCATAAGATACCAATAGAAAAATAATTGTCATATAAGGAATCAAGCTTAGCATGACAAAATTTGTGCTTAAAGATATAAAGATATAATAAGCACAATCAAAAACATATATATATGTATGAAAATATAAATACCAATCTAAATTGATACTATTTGAAGTTTAAACATACATATATAAAAACAAATATGAGTATACAAAAATGGATAACAATTGTGATACCAATTGAAACCACAATGATAATGAAGTGTATAACTCATACTCCCTACCACACATTTCATGCACATGTTTAAATTGATTTTCAATATGAGCATACAAGGCATGGTCGCCGAACCAACCACCCATCAAAGGGTAGGGTTTTCAAAATAAGTTTGAAAAAAGTTTTAGCATATTGAAAACTCTACCAAATGAAGAATAACACAACTAGTTTTATGAATAATCTTAAAAACTAGTACGAAATCTTTCAAGTAAGGAATAAAACAATAATATATTCCATGAAAAATATGTAAGTCACACAATCAACACTCAAAGTCTATATAGCACATATAATACTCATGAAAACAAAATTATGAGAAAATATCAAGTAATATGAATGAAAGAATCATGCGATCACAAAATCATAAAATAAGGCAATTAAGCTCAATATGAATATTCCTTATGAAAATCATCAAACTAATTTATTCTTCAAGGTATATGTATGTTTTGTACAAACTAAAGTATACATACATATACAAACATAAACAAGTCCACAAAAGTATATGCATGAAGGCAAGTGGCTCAAGAATATATATGTATAACTATTAGTTTAAACAAAAAGGCATATACATGAAGTTTAAACATAAGCATGAAAACATGCATAAAATAGAGAATACAAGTCAAAATGCATGAATCATCAAAACTAGGCTATACTAGTAAATCTAATGGGTACAAATGAGCATTTATGCACAAACATATAATATTCTATTTGTGGCTCACTAGTTGTACAAGTATATACTTTAAGTTTTAATGAAAACTAACATCTAAACGTATAATCAAAACATGAAGCATAAAAATTAAAACAAAACTCATATGATCATTATGGTAAATGCCCATGATATTAAAGCTATGATATACATAATAGCTAAACAAATGTGAGAACACAAAAGATGGATCCATATGAATATGGGTGTATCTCAATTACTATGCATGTATTTCATAGGTCTAATTTTCATGGCATATGGCATAATGAGCATTAAAACATAACATGCTAAAAATTAATGACATGAAAAGAATGTAAACATAAATGGGAGTTAGAGATCATTACCAAAACTGAGAGAGCACATCTCTAGGCTCCAAACCAAGGTGGTCCTCCCACCAAACTCCCCTTGAAAGTGATGCATCCAAATTATCATCTTTAAGCTCGGAATGCATCTACCTCAAGGCACCATCACTCTCATGTCATGTGAGAGCCCGCACCTACATCAAATAAAATAGGAGTGATCTTTGGTATCCATACTCTTTTGGGTTCATGGGGGTTAGCTCCTTTCCTAACCCAAACAAACTTATTTGCTAAATTTTCATCATGTACTCTATCATAACAAAACTTAGTAAGGTGGCCCTTACGTCCACAACGTGTACAAGTGTACACATGAGCATACAAAGTGTGATGAGTGTGAACGTGAGGAGCATGTGTAATGCATAGGAGGAACTTGTTTCTTTTGAAACATAGATTCCAACCGTGTGTGGTTCAAAGCACATTGGCTCAAAGTGGAGCCAAACAATCAACATTCTTCTTTAATAAATTTATATCATTTTCAATGTTAGAAGAGGTGGAGCATGCAATAGGTATGCTAGATGAAGAATCTAAGCTAGCATGGCAAACATGTGAAGATAAATCATTTTTCAAGAAAATATTTCTCTTGGAAATCAAATCCAAATCCTTTGAAATAGAAATAATTTTGTTTTTCAAAGAATCATTTTCTTTTACAACAAAATCAAGTTTTGAAGATAAAGACTCATTTTTCTTCAAAACATTTCCACAATCATTTTTGTTTTTCAAAATTTTATTTTCATTAAGGGCAAGCTCAAGTTGGGATTTAAATGAGTCACGTTCACTTGAAATCTCTTCCTTCTCTTATAAAACCAAATCAAGTTTTGAACAAAAATTCTTATTTTCTTTGTTAAGTCCAAAACTTTTCTTTTTTCAAAAGATTATATTTTTCAAGCAATTTTTCACACATGATAGATAGTTCTTCATTTAATGCATTGGCATCAATATAATCATTACTAGAAGAGCGTCGAGTTTACCTCAAGGGAGTCATTCTCTTGGACCATTTAGCAATGTCGTTCGGATTCTCCACTAGGTTCCATTTCCACAATGTTTGGCGTTTGAAGCTTGGAGGAGGTCAAAGTGTTCCACACTGCAAAAGCGGAATCACAATGAGAAACCATAGAAAGATATTCTTTGTTAAGCGTGCTACTAAGTGCCTTTAGGGCTTGTGCATTGGCCTCTATATGCTTGCTATTACCAAGATAGGATTTCTTGGTAGCGGCAAGGAAAACATGCAAGTGATTTGTCACATACATTGCATTTATGTTGTCATTTTATCAGACTTGTTAGCTAATAAATTATATTAATAAGTTGTCTTTTTCTTTGCTAAATGTAGGCCCAAATGCTCAAGGAAAGAAAAGAGAAACATGCCCAAAAGCCCACAAAATTCTGAATTAATTCAGAATTAATTTCGAAGTGAAGAAAACTGGGCTAAATCTTGGCAAATCAAGAGGTTGAGAAAAATCCTCCCTGAATCGAGCGATTAAAGCCTCAAAATCAAAGCCTGTTTCGTCAACAGTTGGAGCAGAAACGAGAAAACTAGCAGGAGATACAGGATAATCTTCAAACCAGAAGCCTCCCCCCTCTTGGTGTGGCCACCTGGCCACACCAAGGCCGCGGAAACGCGGCCCAGGCCGCGTTTTCGCGGCAAACAGTATTAGTTGGGGGAGCGTTTGCTCCCCCAATCTTTCCGGGATCTCCTCCTTTAGGTTTTTGGCTATAAATACCTCTTTCAGCAGAGAAAAATGCAGCGAAGACTAGGATTAAGTTTTGCATTTATTTTCTTAGGATTTAGGCTCTTTGTTAGCTAGAAAGAAAGTTGTAATCTTGCTTTTTAAGTTGTAGTCCAGTTTCAAAAACTTGTGAGAGAGAGGACTGAGAGCTTGTACTTGAAGATTGAAATGACAACAATACAAAAGTTGAGCCAATTTCTCTTCCACTTGCAGTACGGTATGGGTTACTTTATGTCTTTGTTTTCTTCTTCTTTCTCCATGGATAACTAAACATCTTTCTGGGCTTGCTATCGAACTCTCTCTTGCTTTCTTCTCTCTTGTTTTTAAAAGAAAAAGACCCGATGACTCATATTAATGCCTTACTTAAAAGCCTTTCTTTTTGAAAGTGTTCTTGAAGGCACATGAGGATGGGTTTGGATGTTGAATTCACAACTCTTTCATGAACATCTCTTGAATCATTTTTAATTTATTCTTGCTTCTTCGCGCTTGATTTTTTAACATTCGATTCTCTGATTTCTTGAAGAAAAAGACTCAACTCTTCTAACATCTTATGTGCTTTACTTAAAGCTTTCTAAAAGACAACTCTAAGTTTTGCGAATGATCATCTAAGGGACATAGCATTTTAAGAGAAGAATAACCAATTGAGTAGTGAGATAGTGAGCCCAGACTTTCTTTATTATTACAAACAACAACACAATTTCTAAGTTTTCTAAATCACCTTCTCCAAAACCTTTTCTAAAAGTTGCAATTTTTCTTTCATTCATCTCTTTCTTTCCATTCTCTTTTTCCTAAAAAACGAACACAATTCCTTGTTTTAAAAACGAATCACCGAAAAGCTTCCATCGTATCCCTCCTTGTGGACATGACCCGTTAGCCACGAGCTACACGGTAAATTCTTGAACTCATTGGTTGTTTCTCTTTATTTTAGCAATCAATTTTTGGCACCGTTGCCGGGGAGGGAACGGTGTAGTTGTTTTAACAAGTTTTGTGTGTTTGTTTCAGGGACTTGAAGATCAAGATCTAGCATTCAAGTTTTGCCAAGAAGACTTGCAAATTCTGTGCCCCTACTCTCGAAAGTAGGAAACAGAATTTCAAGAAATTGCTTTGCAAAATCTGAAAATTTTCATTGGACTACTAAAAACTTTATTTTGCAGGACATATTTCTCGCAAAAATTTTAGTTTTTATATGTCATATTTGTGCTAGTTTCACTATCCAACATCCCTGTTTTGAGTCAACAGTAAAATATTCGTTGAAAAGTTAAAAATTGATTAGACATTTGCATTCTAGGCACGAGTCTTTTAAATTCCTTTACTTTACTGTTGAAGAGAGCTGGAGACAAGGTATGTATGCATAGCATATAGTTTAGGAAACATTCTTGGGTGATTTTTGCTTTTGAATGCTACTTAGCTATATCTTGCACACTTTGCACGAATCAATTCTAAGGGTAAAACCCAAATCAAGATAAGGTGGGGAAGTCATTACCCTTCCTTAGCCCACAAACCATCTCCAAGCACGCACAACCTAAGCCTAAGTAAAATTTGATAGACGTTGGCCTTAGGGACATCTCGAACTCACTAGGAGATTATCCTAAAGAGGGAAGGTGTTGGAAATTGACTCCTGCCAAATCAGTGTCAAGGAAGGGGATTGAGAGCCGAAAGCCCGAAGATTGGTGGTTATTTAATTAAGAAACGTCTTTGACGGAAAACCTCCCACCAATTTTGCCCTGACCTGGCTGATTAGCTTGTGGTCGAAGTCTACATTCTACCTCTAGTGGACAATCAACCAGTTAGGAGTTGTCTAGGTCGAGGTTACCTTAGACTAGGCTTGGTTGATTTCTATTGTTGACTGTTGGTTGAACTTGTTTGTGTTTGTGATTGTGTATGCAAGTGTGGTCAAGAGACCCCAATTCATCTAGGTTGACTAGAAACACTTCACCACCCAAGTTTGAACCAAGACCAGATCCGGTAATGGCTCAATCCACATCACTGCAAGATAGGTTCTACCCGATTAGGACCTCACTTCCATCTTGCATTTCACTTCCATCGGTTGGTGAATACAATTTCGAGCTCAAGCCTCAATTCATCAACACACTCCCCAAGTTTCATGGTCTAGAGTCCGAAGATGCCTACTTCTTCATAAGAAAATTTGAGGAAGTATGTCTAATGATGAAAATCCCACACCTTGTAGACGACGCTATTAGGTTGAGATTTATCCCATTCGCACTTAAGGACCTAGCAAAGAAGTGGCTCTACAGCTTAGCAGCCGGTTCCATCACGTCTTGGGATGGTTTCATCAAGGTTTTCTTGAATAAATTCTATCCTATCCATAAAATCGCTCTCATTAGGAAGACGATCATGCAATTCAAGTAAGAACCTAGTGAACCGTTCTGGAGGTACTTTGAACGCTTTAAGGACCTCCTTGTCCAATGTCCACATTATGGAATAGAGAAATGGCGACAATGCCAAATTCTCTATGACGGTTTAGACTATTCCACCAAAACCCTCTTAGAAAGTATGTGCCAAGGGGGTTTCTTGCAGAAAGATGAAGATGAAGGATGGGATTTGTATGAAAATTTAGCTGAGAAGACCATCCAATGGGAATCTGCTAGTGAGACCTCTAAGAATCCTAACTCCATCTCTTCAAAAGGAGGTCTCCATTCCATAGAATCATCCATCGCTAATGAGGCTAAGTTAGCAAACTTGGCTAGAAGACTGGAAGCTCTAGAAACGAAAGAACCAAGTCCAGTCAATCAAGTCAGCCCGAACCAATTTCCACCCCGGGCTGCACTTACTGTCAAGCCATGAATCATGTGTTCGAGGAGTGCCCAGTGTTTCAGGCTCAGCAATCCTACCATGAACCGATGAATGCGGCCTTTTCAAGGCCGAACAATAACCCTTACGCTCCAACGTACAATCCCGGCTGGAGAAATCGCCCTAATTTCTCATGGAGCTAAAACAACAATGACCATTCACGATCCAATCATGCTAGCTACTTCCATCATGGTAATAATTCTTCCAATCATCAATCCAACTTCTCCAATTTCCATAATAATTCTCCCACCATCCACCAAACTTTTCAAATTATCAACAGAACTTTCCTAATCAAGCTCCACAATCCTCCTTCTAGAATCCTCAATTAGAAAGGAGAATGACTGACTTTGAAAGAAACATGTAACGATATATGAAAATTCAAGACTCTCTCATGCAAACCATTCAGAGGTTAGAGGTTCAAATGAGTCAACTAGCCAACCCACAGAATGAGAGACAAAAGGGTACCCTGCCTAGTCAGCCAGTCACCAATCCGAGGAATTCCCAACAAGCTCATTTGGCTGAGGATCCTTCATTCAATCAATGTCATGCTATCCATACATTGAGGTCAGGAAAGAGAGTTGATAACCAAGTGTCAACACCACCATTGCCTGCACAATAGGACAAGCCGAGATTAGTCGTGCACTTCTTGACTTGGGGGCGAGTATCAACTTGCTTCCATTCTCTGTTTATCAACAACTCGGGTTGGGTGACCTTAGTCCAACTCGAGTCACCATCCAACTGGCTGATCGTTCTGTTAAAGTTCCAAAAGGGGAAATTAATGATGTCCTGATCCGGGTAGGAGAGTTCATATACCCTGTCAATTTCATAGTTCTGGAGACACAACCTGTGTCCAACTCCAATCGTAGGGCTTAAACTCCTGTCATCCTAGGTCGACCATTCCTTTCTACTGCTAATGCCATCATCAATTGTAGGAATGGGTCTATGAGGTTAACCTTTGGAGACATGACTAGAGAAGTCAATGTCTTCAATCTAGGAAAACAACCCCGCGATATCGAGGACCAAACATTTGAAGTCAACCTAATTGAGAACTTGACAAGTGAACACGGGGAAGAATTGGAATCAGAAGTGGAGATTGACTTCGAGTTAGAGTCTGATGACTTTAATCATGATTAGGTTGTAGATTCTGCTGTGAATTGGGCCTCAAACCTCATTTCACCAACAATGGAGCCAACAGATTTGACTAATCCCTCTAGTGAACCTTCCTCTTCCTTAGAATTAAAAGCCCTACCTGCGCATCTCAAGTACGCCTATCTAGGCGAACAAGAGATCTTTCCTGTCATCATTGCCTCCCATTTAAATGATGGGGAAGAAAAAGATTTGAAAGCAATTCTAAGAAAACATAAGGAAGTCATCGGGTGGACTATGACTGATATCAAGGGATTAAGTCCAACCATCGTTCAACACCGCATCCATCTCAATGAAGACGCCACACCCAAGAGAGACCCGCAGCGTAGGTTAAACCCTATAATGCAAGAGGCTGTTCATGCTGAAATCATAAAACTCTTAGACAATGGGATAATTTATCCCATTTCTGATAGCCAATGGGTCTGTCCTGTCCACGTGGTCCCAAAGAAATCTGGTTTCACCGTAGTGGAAAATGAGAACAAAGAGTTGGTTCAAACTCGACTTCCCACGAAGTTCCGAGTTTGCATCGACTATAGGAAACTGAATGCTGCAACTCGTAAGGACCATTTTCCACTTACCTTCATTGATCAAATGCTTGAACGTTTGGCGGGTCACAAGTATTACTGTTTCTTGGATGGTTACTCGGGCTATAACCAGATCCCTATCGCTCCTGAGGACCAAGAAAAGACTACGTTCACTGATTGGTAGTGAAAAGTGCATTTTTATCATCGTATTTACCATCACATTTTCATATTTATTCATTTAATTCTGCACATTTATTAATATTTTGTAATTTATTGTGTGCAGGCCTCGAAATAATAAAAAGAAAGAATTAAAGCCTAAAAAGAGCCCAAAAGCCCACATATAAAGCCCAAGTGCAAAAGTGCAAATATCAATTGTCAAAAATGCAAATACTAAGGGCAAAAGTTGCAAATATCAAAGAAGAGGGAAGGATAGACTTCTATTCAACCCTAAACACTTGCAGGATGAGGATAAAAGCCAAAGAAGAGAAGAAAATTCGTGGATAAAAGATTTGGGATCTAGGTAACTTGCTTCCCAAGTTATATCTAAATCTCAAGATAAAGAGTCGAGATTCAACTTCTAGAAGGAAAATCCCAGATGGACGGACCAGAGGATGCCACACGCCAAAGCACGTGGCATTTGGCTACAAAAGTGCCGCATTTCCGCGGCAAAATTCTCGTTTCCGCGGCAATCCTGAGGCGGTTGGCGATACGTTTCGCTGAGGAGTTGTACTGGGACTCTACTTCCTATATCTCCTATAAATACCCCTGCAGAGCAACAGAGAAGGGGCGTCCAGAGGCGAGCAAAAGGCCAAAAGCTAGGGTTTAGTTTTTAGGTTAGATTTTATTTTCGTTTTTATTTTGTAAACTTTGTAACTGAGAGTGGAGGAAACTTTCATGGAGGATGGAGTCTTCGCTTGTACTGAGGTGACAGCGGTATAAGCCCGCTTATCTTCCATTGTTAATGAAATCCATTTAAGGTTCGTTTTTGTTATTATTTTATGTTTTTTATCTCTTGTTTATTCTTGTGTTTCTATGTTCCTATTTTCTTTCTTCTATGTGTTCTCTAATGCCTTGTGAACAATGAGACCCAACTGCTTCGAGACTGCCTAGCCAACGAAGATCCCTTGATGGCTTATGGCGATTAACTTCCTATACGCCATACTTGCAAGTCTTCCGAGAAAAGGTAAATCATCGCACGGATCAAAGGTAAGCAGGCTGAAGAGGTTCGTACGTGTTTTCTTTCTTTTCTTCCTTTAGTTTAGATCCACATCTTCCTAAATTCTTCTCTTCCACTTCACTGTAAATACCACCCATTGTAAATACCACCATCATAACTAATAAAAAAGATAAAAACTTTAGAGAAACTTGCTTAACGCTTCCATCGCAGTCCCTCCCTGAGGATCACGACCCGCATAGCCTTGCTACAGCGGATTAGAATTGAGAACTTGCACATCCTATTCTTAAAACTAAAATACTACATTTTGTGTGCAGGAAAACTCAGTCAACAAATTGGCGCCGTTGCCGGGGAGGGACGGTAAGTTTATCTCTAAAACAAAATTTTAATTTTTAACTAATTCTTTATTCTTTTCTGTTTGCAGGTTTGGAGAACAGGAAACAGAAACATAGCAGCAGCAGTGGACATATTGCTATTCTGTGTCTCTGCCCTCGAAGGCAGAGCACCAGAACCTACTGTTTTGCCGCGGATCCGCGGCCAGAGCCGCGGAAACGCGGCAACAGTAGAGAACTACTGATTGATATTTTTGCAGGTTGCTGCAAATTGTAAATTCTGTTTACTGCTCTGTTTATTTTGTTCTGTGATATACCTGTAAATTGCTAATAATTCAACAGTAAGTTATTGGTTGTTAAAAATAAAAATTGATTAGACATTTGCATATTAGGCACGTGTCTTTTCAATTATTTTTATTTACTGTTGAAGAGTGCTGGAGGAGCAAGGTACGTACGCATTGCATGTAGAATAGGACTCATCTCTTGGTTGATTATCTGCTTTGAGTGAATTCTATCTATTTATCTTGTACACTTGCACTAATTCATCTTAAGGGCATAACCCATTAACAAGATAAGGTGGGGATTTCATCACCCTTCCTTAGCCCAAAAATCATATCCCGAGCACTCACTAACCCAAGCCTAATTAAAATTAAGTAGACGTTGGCCCTAGGGACATCTCGGACTCAATTAGGAGACCATCCTAAGGGGGAACAGTGCTGGAAGTTGACTCTTGCCAAATCAGTGTCTAGGAAGGGGATTGAGGGCCGAAAGCCCGAAGATTGGTGGTTATTTAATTAAGGAACGTCTTTGACGGAAAACCTCCCACCACTCTTGCCCTGACCTGGCTGATTAACTTGTGGTCAAAGTCTGCACCCTACCTCCTGTGGACAGTCTAACCAGTTAGGAGTCGTCTAGGTCATAGGTCTACCCTAACTTAGGTTAGAATTTTTCTTTTTTGTTTATTTGTTTGTTTTGTTTGTATTGGTGTGATATGGCATATAATAATAATTCCAATTTTAATCCATATTACACACCTAACTATTATTCGGATATTACCAACCCGGCATATCATAACTTTGACCAATCTAGTGTGCCGGAATGGTCTTATCCGAATGAATATAACCCACACCCCCCATCTTATGACTATAATTTCCATAATAATTTTAACTCGTCACAGAGTTCATGGGGTTTCGAGTCCCCCGAGTCTAATTCTCAACCAAATTGTCCTCCATATCCATCTAGTCCACATTCTTCCCAAGATTCATACTCAGATCCACCCATTCAGAATAGAAAACCATCTATCAGGGAAATGATGAGTATGCACGAGTCCAAGCAACAACCACCATCAATCTTAGACGTGATGATGCGTGAGTCCACCGATTCACAACTTCATCACGATCTCACTTCCTCTTTCCAAATCCAATTCCAAAAGAGGCTTGAAGCCATGACTCAGGCTAGATTAGCTCGCGAGCATGATTTAGATATGATGGTTCAATCTTTGCGTTCTTACAGTTCGGCAAATTCTGATATCGCTGACCACTCTCTTAGAGCCGACGAACCAAGTTGCTTTGGACAACAAGATTCTATTTTAGTGCCATCATCTGAACTTGCCGAAACTCCAATTCTTGATAATTTGGCAAGTTTTTTCTTTCCTGAAATAGAACTTGAGCATGAATATGATCATGATCTCCCACTTGATGATTCAATTTTATTTCCTGATCCAATAATGACTCCAGTGTCTCCACCTGATTTCACTTCTCCCGAGTCAACATTGGATCCTATTCCAATTCATTATGAATTGAATCACCCATTTTAGATGATCATATTGAACTTGACCTAGATTCTCACAATCTCTTTACTTCTGAAACTGATTGTACAATTCTGACGGAAGATGTTGACCTTAGTTTTGAAGAATTGTATGGCGATGAGCTAGAATTCCTTAATATTGGAAGTAAAGAGATATCACCCATATTAGGTCACATTCCATTGTGGGAAGAAGATTGTGGACTTGAGTTTCAATTTCTTGACTTGGACCCAATTCTTGAACCTAGCCCGACTCCTGAGCCCTTACTTGATTTGAGCATTTTCCCTGAGTCGGTATTCGTTCCCGCACCTATATTGTCCAAGTCAATAATTCCATCTTTTCATACTCCATTTTGGGACAAGGAGGTTGAGACAATTAACTCTGAAATTTATTATGAAATTTGGAAATTTGATGGGGTGGAAATACTAAAAAATGATTATATATATATTTTAGTGGGTTATGTAAGGAAAATTTCTGGTGGGTTCCACCAAATTATTTGTTATCTTGATTGGGCCGCATTTCGTGGACCAATTAGACCACCTCCGGAACCACCCCCCTAAGGTAATTTTCTGCCTTCCCTTGTTCTTTTTCATGCATATATGCATTCATTCATACATTGAGGACAATGCATGAGATAAGTGTGGGGGTGGGCTTTACTAACATACTAACATAGGTAGAAACTAACAAAAATTTGCTATAAAAAAAAATGTTATAAAAAGGACAGTATTTTGACTTATTTTTTTGAAAGAAATCTAAGTTAGTTTTAAGGATTAGGAAAATCATGATTAGGATTTCTAAAAACTTGGTCAAAACAAATAAATTGTTTAAATTTTAGGTATAGGAGGAGAAATTGAATAAATAATTAGTCTTGATTTTTACCTTAATGAAATGTGCATACCAAATGCATATCTAGGATTCTAAGACAAAGACCTTGTGCCTCATAAAAAAAAAGAAAGAAAAAAAAATCACCAATTAAGCTGATACATGTGCCTCAAGAAGCATAAGTATTCATGCCTAAAGGTGAGTAAATAAAATAAAGTCCTTAGTTTTGTGGCCTAGTTCACTCGAATTTGAGTCCGCGGGGTGTTTTCTCACCTGGTGCCCTAAAGCCAACCGGTTTGGGAGTCATCGACTTTAAGTTCGTTACATGGGTGGATTAGAAAGCCTAAGAAGACTAAGAAATATAATATATGTATTAACACATCTAATAATCAATTAGTTAGGTATGAGAGCCTCAAGAAGCCTTGATGCTTACACGAAAGAAAATTAGATGCGTTATACATATTAAAAAAAAATAAAAAAAGAAAAAATATATAAATATATAAAGAGGCATGAGAGTCCAAGTTAAGGAATTCCTAATAAAACATAAGGATGCATATGATTTTTGGTAACGAAAAAGACTATATTAGAAATTCAATTTTAATTCTTACCTAAAATGGAAAACAATTAACTTTATTAAGACTAAGTTTAAAGAATGAATAAAAATGAGGATCCTAAAACTTATAGACTACTTAGTCTCTTCAATAATAATTCAAATATTTTCCTTTTTATGGATTTTGTGGGTGCAATCCGCTGAAAACCCTCACGAGACAACACTCGTCCTCTAGGGTAACCTAGAGGTTTAACGGCTTGTTGCACGTGCTAAGTGCAATCGTGATTCCTACGAAAGTGAGTTAGGTTAGATTAACTTTTCATTTCTTTTTCTTTTTCTTTGTTTTTACTCGAGGACGAGCAAAAAGATAAGTGTGGGGGTGTGATTGGTAGTGAAAAGTGCATTTTTATCATCTTATTTACCATCACATTTTCATATTTATTCATTTAATTCTGCACATTTATTAATATTTTGTAATTTATTGTGTGCAGGCCTCGAAATAATAAAAAGAAAGAATTAAAGCCTAAAAAGAGCCCAAAAGCCCACATATAAAGCCCAAGTGCAAAAGTGCAAATATCAATTGTCAAAAATGCAAATACTAAGGGCAAAAGTTGCAAATATCAAAGAAGAGGGAAGGATAGACTTCTATTCAACCCTAAACACTTGCAGGATGAGGATAAAAGCCAAAGAAGAGAAGGAAATTCGTGGATAAAAGATTTGGGATCTAGGTAACTTGCTTCCCAAGTTATATCTAAATCCCAAGATAAAGAGTCGAGATTCAACTTCTAGAAGGAAAATCCCAGATGGACGGACCAGAGGATGCCACACGCCAAAGCACGTGGCATTTGGCTACAAAGTGCCGCGTTTCCGCGGCAAAATTCCCGTTTCCGCGGCAATCCTGAGGTGGTTGGCGATGCGTTTTCGCTGAGGAGTTGTACTGGGACTCTACTTCCTATATCTCCTATAAATACTCCTGCAGAGCAACAGAGAAGGGGCGTCCAGAGGCGAGCAAAGGGCCAAAAGCTAGGGTTTAGTTTTTAGGTTAGATTTTATTTTCGTTTTTATTTTGTAAACTTTGTAACTGAGAGTGGAGGAAACTTTCATGGAGGATGGAGTCTTCGCTTGTACTGAGGTGACAGCGGTATAAGCCCGCTTATCTTCCATTGTTAATGAAATCCATTTAAGGTTCGTTTTTGTTATTATTTTATGTTTTTTATCTCTTGTTTATTCTTGTGTTTCTATGTTCCTATTTTCTTTCTTCTATGTGTTCTCTAATGCCTTGTGAACAATGAGACCCAACTGCTTCGAGACTGCCTAGCCAACGAAGATCCCTTGATGGCTTATGGCGATTAACTTCCTATACGCCATACTTGCAAGTCTTCCGAGAAAAGGTAAATCATCGCACGGATCAAAGGTAAGCAGGCTGAAGAGGTTCGTACGTGTTTTCTTTCTTTTCTTCCTTTAGTTTAGATCCACATCTTCCTAAATTCTTCTCTTCCACTTCACTGTAAATACCACCCATTGTAAATACCACCATCATAACTAATAAAAAAGATAAAAACTTTAGAGAAACTTGCTTAACGCTTCCATCGCAGTCCCTCCCTGAGGATCACGACCCGCATAGCCTTGCTACAGCGGATTAAAATTGAGAACTTGCACATCCTATTCTTAAAACTAAAATACTACATTTTGTGTGCAGGAAAACTCAGTCAACATTCACATGTCCATTTGGGACATTTGCTTATTGTCGAATGCCCTTCGGCTTATGCAATGCCTCAGCAACGTTTCAACGTTGCATGTTGAGTCTTTTCTCAGATATGGTAGAATGCTTCTTAGAAATCTTCATGGATGATTTCTCCATCTACGGAGATTCATTCACTCAATGTCTCCACCATCTTGAACTCGTCCTCCAACGTTGTGCTGAGAAAAATCTGACACTGAATTGGGAGAAATGCCACTTCATGGTAAAACATGAAATTGTCTTGGGTCATGAAATCTCCAAGAAAGGAATTGAAGTGGATAGAGCCAAAATCGAGGTTATTGCTAAGCTTCCCATGCCTAAATGCGTTAAGGACATTAGATCCTTCTTAGGACACGCTGGTTTTTACCAACGATTTATCAAGGATTTTAGCAAAATTGCTAGGCCCTTGACTAATCTGTTAGCTAAGGATGTGTCCTTCACTTTCGATGTTGAATGCATAAATTCTTAGGAGAAGCTTAAGAGTGAGCTTATTTCTGCACCAATCATATTTGCACCGGATTGGTCTAAGCCGTTTGAGATCATGTGCGATGCTTCTGATTTTGCCATAGGCGCTGTCCTAGGATAACGCATTGATAACAAGAAGCATGTGATCTATTACTCTAGTAGGACTCTCAACGATGCACAACTAAACTACACTACGACCGAGAAGGAATTCTTGGCAGTAGTGTTTGCCTTAGAGAAGTTTTGTCCCTACCTACTTTGGCCCAAAGGCCTATCACCCTAGTTTTGATGATGATTAACTCATGAAGTTATGTTTACTAATGATCTTGTGTTTAATTAGTGACAGATTCATTATCAAGATCTTAGTAGGTGCATAGCTCAACAAAGGATAAAATGTCAAGATTTGGAGCTAGCACGGTGTGATCCAAGGAGCTTTTGGATCAAGCTTGGACCAAGTCAAGAAGATGAGAAGCTTTCAAGTGAAGACTTCAAGAAGATGATGACTTGTGTCTAGGTATAAGATTTTGTTTTTATTTTAGAGTAAAATGTAAAGGATAGATAGTTGGTGGATTGCTCAAGTATACCATGCACACACACTCTTGATCGAATTGTCTTCATAAAAGATTTTTTGGTTTAGAAAAGATTTTTCATTTTGGAAAAATACAAGTTTGATTTTTGGTGTTTTCTTATATACATGTTTTAAACCAAAACCAAGTTTATGCTTATTGTCAAAAACATAGATATTTCATCTTGATTGTGTAGTGGATCATATCCATACACACTATGCTTTAAAATGAATTACAATATCTTGTTTTTGTATTTGGAGAAGTTTTGGAAAAACATGTTTTGGAAAAATATTGTTTTGGAAAAACAGTTTTCATTTGAGCCAATATTTCCTATTACAAAAATAGTCCAAATCTTTTATAACATGCCTTGATTTTGTGCAAGCATGTTTGTATATCAAAGTATATTGGTTAAACTATTTTTGTAGATTTTTATGTATTTTATGGGATTTTATTTGAGCCAAAAAGACAAACTTTTTAATCCCAGTTTTCTGTTTCAGGCTTCAGCAAGTCGACTATATAGTCGACTAATCCTGAAGTCGGCCGACCGGACCGGTCGACCGACGTGCACAAACGTGCACGCCTTTGTGCACTGGAGGACGGCCGACCGTGCCGGTCGACCGCTCCAGAGAGCTCTGCTCTCTGGAAATCTCGGCCGACCGTACGGGTCGACCGATAGAGAGTTAGACTCTTTGCTCCAGTGGCTCGGTCGACCCGGGCGGTCGACCGTGGCTCCAACGGTCGGATTTCTGACCGTTGGCGGTCGACCGTGCGGGTCGACCGGCAGCTCTGACAGAGCCCCAACGGCTAGTTTTTCAGACTCTATATAAAGGGTCATTTGGGGGCTGTTTTCTATAAGATTTTGGAGAAGTTTTAGAGCCAGTTTTTCCTACTCTTTTCAGAGGTTTTTCTCCACAAAATTAGAGCCAATACTTCCCATTAAAAGGAGAGTTTATCAAGAGTGTAAAAGAGATTTTCTTGAGTTTTCACCAAAGATTCTTTCCTTGTTTTCTCACACCAACACTTGAGCATCCATTGAGCTATTCATCTTATAGGAGTATTGTAGTGAGAGTTTTTATTGGTGATCAAAGTGTTTAGATCACCAAAGATCTTTTCTTTGTTCTTTGAGGAGATGGGCAAGTGTGCTCGTGGTTGTTTCGGGTTCGGGTGCGAACTCCGTGTTTGAGGTGCGGCCTCGGCGAGCTAGTGAGCTTGCGTGTGTACGGGACTAGGGAGTCCGAGGGCTTGTAGGTGTTGCGGCACCGAGGAGAGATCCATTGGGATCTTGCATAGTGGAAATCCTTCGTGTGTCGAAGGCGGGGATGTAGAGCAAGTGTGCTCGAACCTCGAAACATACCCTTGTGTTTGTGATTGCCTTTTCTCTCTCTCTCTCTCCCTTACTTGTTTATATCTTGCATTACTATCTTGTCTTTACCTTTATATGCATGATATATTCCTTGTGCTCATATTGATATATTGCTTGGGTTTGTTGACTAACACTTGTATTTAAACAAGAGAGCCAACGCGGCACCTCAACCTATTCAAGGGGAATCTAGAGGAGTTTGTCCAGAGCCCTTCACAGGGAATTCGGCAACACTCTTTGGTTATACGTGGTGTTTAGTGTAAAAGATTTAATTAGGTCATAATTAGTTTTAGCTTCCGCATCATTTGGCATTAAGTGACCATTTGATTAGCCTTCACCTATTCACCCTCCCTCTAGGTGAACCTTCAATTGGTATCAGATCTTAGTACTCTGATTTGGGTCTAACAACCTAGAGTTAAAGATCCTCATTTTTAGGCTAATCACATATTTTGTACACACACTATGGACTTCATGTCACCACCAATGTTTGACATTGTTAACATCCATATATGGAAGGTGAAGATGTCCTTGTACCTCAAAGCCTTAGGTTATCATGTTTATCTTGCCACTACTAATAATGCATATTGTTTAGATGGTAAGAATTTTGAGGCTATTGCAAAAGCCCTTCATGCTTTAAAGTCAACCCTAAATGATGATTATTTATCTAGGGTTTCTAACTTTGATTTGGCTTTTGTAGTTTGGAACACCCTCCTCTCCCTTGGCGAAAATGATCAATACTATGCGGGGAGTGACTCGGATGTTGGAAGCGACATCTCCAACAAGTGCTATATGGTCCAAGGGGATAACCCCCTTGAGGTAACTACCGAATCTGAGGATGAGGATAATAACATGTCATATGATGAGCTATCTACTTTTTGTCAACTATTGCTTGAGAAATATGACATGATTAAAAGGAAAATAAAAATTTGAAAAAGAAAGTTGATTGCATGCATATAGAACAAGATTCTTTTAAATCTAACATTGCATGTTTAGAAAAAGAAAATAAAGATTTGAAAAATGAAATTGTTTCCCTTATGTCTAAATTAAATGATCTTTGTGAAGGGAACACGATTTTGAAAGATAAAATTATTTTGGTGGAAACTCAAAAGGAAATTATTTTTCAAGAAAATAATTGTTTGAAAAGAAAAATGTTTGAAAAAGAAAAGGTTTTTCAAAAGAAGAAGAAAAATGATTCCATATCCCACTATAATCTTCATGCCACCATTGATGATAGTGAGATTACTTTTTTGAAAAATAAAATTAATAATTTGAGTTCAACTTTGAGCTCTTGTGCATTCAACCATTCTAGATTGGAGTCCATGTTTGCAAAGAAACAAATTCCACATGTTCATGCACATGCTTATGTTGCACGTCACGATCACAATCACACTCATAAGCATTCTAAGGTGTACACTTGTACACATTGTGGCCGCAAAGGCCATCTAGCAAAATTTTATTTTGATAAGTTGCATGTTTTAAATTTGGCTAATCATAAAAATGTTTGGGTACCTTACAAAGCTAACCCCCAAGGACCCAAGAAAAAATGGGTACCAAAACCCCCACCTTTTGCTTTTGATGTAAGTGAGGAATCTCTCAAGACGTGAGAGATTTGGTGCCTTGATGGTGGATGCACTTGGACTTGATGGACACATATATAGATGCATCGCTATCAAGGAGTTTTGGTGGGTCAACCACCATGTTTGGAGCTTTGGAGTTGGTAACGATCTCTAAACTCCTACTTTTTTGTACATGCTAGTTCATTTATCATATTCATAGCATGTTCATGTTTTATGTCTTTATGTGCTTCATGTGGTAAAAACATGCTTAGATGTACTTTTTATCAAAACTTGTATTATACATGTACAAATAGTGAGTTACACGTGACTTACATATGTTTGCACTTCATGCTCATTTGTACCCACTATATGCACATGTATAGGCTAGTTTTGATGATTCTCATTTATACATGCTTTGCCAATTTTTTTGCTTTACTTCATGTATATGTATTTTTAATTCAAATCTAATAAATATACATGTATACCCGTGAATCTCTTGCCTTCATGCAAATACATTTGATAGACTCTTTTATGTTTGGGATATGTATGTGTATTGTTAGGATTGGATAAATCATACATATGCCTAGAAGTGTATTATTTTTTTAAGAAAATAAATTTTCATGTTTTATAAAATATTATTCATCTTATTGAGCTTCAATGACCTTTTTCATGATAATGCTACTTACATGACTTTTGAACACTCACACTTTATTTATTTTGTCATGACTTTGATTCATGAACACTTTTATGAGCTTAATCGATCTTGAGTGTAAAACTTTGTGTATTTAGTCTTGATTCATGAAAAATATATGATTTGATAATTTTGAAGGATCTTTAACTAGTTTTTTAAAAATTATCTTTAACTAGTTAATTATTCTTCATTTGGTAGTGATTTTCAATGCTATACTATTTTCAAATTTATTTTTGAAACCCCTACCTTCTATGGGAGGATGGATGGGAGATCATGTTCATGTATGCCTTATAATGAAAATCATTTAAATCTTGAACCATGATTGGGTGGTAGTTATATGAGATATACACTTGATCTTATTGTTATGTCAATGGGTATCATTGAATCGTTTCAATTGGTATCAATTTGACTCTCTATTTGTATATACCCATTTTGTTTTATTATTATATATGTATGTATCAATGTCAATTGGTATACTCATTTCATACATATATATGATTTTCATGAGCTTAACTTTCAATTGGTTCACAATATTAAAGCACAAAGTTTTTGATGAAAAATAAAAATATTTTGATCATTATGTTTACCATTGATATCAAATGCTTCAACTTCATATTTGTTAAATGTCAATTGGTATCAATATGATTTACAAAAATGATTATTTTCAATTTGGTATCTTAAAATTTGTTTGTTTTACTAAAGCTCTGATACCTTTCAAAATTTTGGTTAAGAAAAATTAAAAATGTTTTGATGTGTATTTCCTATATGCAAGAAGAGCTTAACATCTCTCTTACATATGGATTCATGTTGAGTATATTATAAATTGAGGAGCTTGACAACTCTTCTTTATATGATATACGTGTGTAGGGGGAGCTTCACATCTCCTCTTATGCATTACATAATATGCGTTATGTGAATTAGGGCTTGTCATCCCTCTTTCATATAATGTATATGTGTATGGAAGCTAACTTAGCGTCTTCCTCTTCATGAATGTATATCGCATATAACCTTTTATTGATATGTTTGACCCCTTATTGATCTCTTTGTTTTTGACAAAAAGGGGGGAAAAATTTGTTTGATTTGATTTTACTTTGAACCCTTTGTTGATGAGTGACAAAAAGGGGGAGAAGTATTTGAGTTTATATGCATGTTTTCATTGCTTAAGGGGGAGAAGTATTTGTCTTCCTTTTATGTTTATGCATATATGTTTTGTCTTGCAAATAGGAGAAAAATATTTATTTTGTTTTATCTCCATTCATTTGCATACATATTTATGAGCTTCATTGTCATATATTATTATTTATGTCTATGCATGAGTTAAGGGGGAGCTTCTTTGAAGCTTTACTTTAATCCATGCATATATAACTCCATGAGTTTTGTCATCATCAAAAAGGGGGAGATTGTTGGCGAAAAGGCCTATCACCCTAGTTTTGATGATGATCAACTCATGAAGTTATGTTTACTAATGATCTTGTGTTTAATTAGTGACAGATTCCTTATCAAGATCTTAGTAGGTGCATAGCTCAACAAAGGATAAAATGTCAAGATTTGGAGCTAGCACGGTGTGATCTAAGGAGCTTTTGGATCAAGCTTGGACCAAGTCAAGAAGATGAGAAGCTTTCAAGTGAAGACTTCAAGAAGATGATGACTTGTGTCTAGGTATAAGATTTTGTTTTTGTTTTAGAGTAAAATGTAAAGGATAGATAGTTGGTGGATTGCTCAAGTATACCATGCACACACACTCTTGATCGAATTGTTTTCATAAAAGATTTTTTGGTTTAGAAAAGATTTTTCATTTTGGAAAAATACAAGTTTGGTTTTTGGTGTTTTCTTATATACATGTTTTAAACCAAGACCAAGTTTATGCTTATTGTCAAAAACATAGATATTTCATCTTGATTGTGTAGTGAATCATATCCATACACACTATGCTTTAAAATGAATTACAATATCTTGTTTTTGTATTTGGAGAAGTTTTGGAAAAACATGTTTTGGAAAAATATTGTTTTGGAAAAACAGTTTTCATTTGAGCCAATATTTCCTATTACAAAAATAGTCCAAATCTTTTATAACATGCCTTGATTTTGTGCAAGCATATTTATATATCAAAGTATATTGGTTAAACTATTTTTGTATATTTTTATGTATTTTATGGGATTTTATTTGAGCCAAAAAGACAAACTTTTTAATCCCAGTTTTCTGTTTCAAGCTTCAGCAAGTCGACTATATAGTCGACTAATCCTGAAGTCGGCCGATTGGACCGGTCGACCGACGTGCACAAACGTGCACGCCTTTGTGCACTGGAGGACGGCGACCGTGCCGGTCGACCGCTCCAGAGAGCTCTGCTCTCTGGAAATCTCGGCCGACCGTACGGGTCGACCGACAGAGAGTTAGACTCTTTGCTCCAGTGGCTCGGTCAACCCGGGCGATCGACCGTGGCTCCAACGGTCGAATTTCTGACCGTTGGCGGTCGACCGTGCGGGTCGACCGGCAGCTCTGACAGAGCCCCAACGGCTAGTTTTCCAGACTCTATATAAAGGGTCATTAGGGGGCTGTTTTCTATAAGATTTTGGAGAAGTTTTAGAGCCAGTTTTTCCTACTCTTTTCAGAGGTTTTTCTCCACAAAATTAGAGCCAATACTTCCCATTAAAAGGAGAGTTTATCAAGAGTGTAAAAGAGATTTTCTTGAGTTTTCACCAAAGATTCTTTCCTTGTTTTCTCACACCAACACTTGAGCATCCATTGAGCTATTCATCTTATAGGAGTGTTGTAGTAAGAGTTTTTATTGGTGATCAAAGTGTTTAGATCACCAAAGATCTTTTCTTTGTTCTTTGAGGAGACGGGCAAGTGTGCTCGTGGTTGTTTCGGGTTCGGGTGCGAACTCCGTGTTTGAGGTGCGGCCTCGGCGAGCTAGTGAGCTTGCGTGTGTACGGGACTAGGGAGTCCGAGGGCTTGTAGGTGTTGCGGCACCGAGGAGAGATCCATTGGGATCTTGCATAGTGGAAATCCTTCGTGTGTCGAAGGCGGGGATGTAGAGCAAGTGTGCTCGAACCTCGAAACATACCCTTTTGTTTGCGATTGCCTTTTCTCTCTCTCTCCCCCTTACTAGTTTATATCTTGCATTACTATCTTGTCTTTACCTTTCTATGCATGATACATTCCTTGTGCTCATATTGATATATTGCTTGGGTTTGTTGACTAACACTTGTATTTAACCAAGAGAGCCAACGCGGCACCTCAACCCATTCAAGGGGAATCTAGAGGAGTTTGTCCAGAGCCCTTCACGGGGAATTCGGCAACACTCTTTGGTTATACGTGGTGTTTAGTGTAAAAGATTTAATTAGGTCATAATTAGTTTTAGCTTCCGCATCATTTGGCATTAAGTAACCATTAGATTAGCCTTCACCTATTCACCCCCGCTCTAGGTGAACCTTCACCTACTAGGGTCCAAAACCACCGTTTTCACCGATCATTCTGCGCTTAGGTACCTCATGATGAAGAAGGATGCCAAGGCCCGACTCATTCGTTGGATCCTCCTTCTTCAAGAATTTTATCTTGGGATTCGAGACAAGAAAGGCGTAGAAAATGTCGTTGCTGACCACCTCTCACGGATTCCTAATTCTCCATGCAACGAATTACCCATCAATGAGGATTTTCCTGATGAACATCTCTTAGCCATCTCTAGGGAACCTTGGTTTGCTGATATAGTGAATTACTTAGTCACAAACCAAACTCCGTCTCATTGGTCCAAAAATAATGTTTACCGGTTCTTATCCCAAGTCCGGTATTTCTTTTGGGAGGAACCGTATCTTTTCAAGTACTGTTCTGACCAAATTATTAGGAGATGCATTCCCGATGAGGAGGTTAGGAGTGTTCTGTCCTTTTGTCACGAACTTGCATGCGGTGGACACTTTGGTCCCCGCAAGACTGCTGAAAAGGTGCTCCAAAGTGGGTCTTATTGGCCCACTCTGTTCAAGGATGCTTATGAATTCTGCAAGACGTGTCCTAGATGCCAAATGGTAGGAAGGATTTCACATCGAAATATGATGCCCCTCAACCCAATTCTAAAAATAGAACTCTTTGATGTTTGGGGCATCGACTTTATGGGTCCATTTCCTAATTCATTTGGAAACCAATACATATTGGTTGCTGTGGATTACGTGTCCAAGTGGGTAGAAGCCATTCCGTGTAAAACTAATGATAACAAAGTTGTCATCAAGTTTTTGAAAGAAAACATTTTTTCCCGCTTCGGAACCCCTCGTGCTATCATCAGTGATAATGGCACTCACTTTTGCAATAGATCTTTTGAAGCCCTTATGCGAAAGTATGCCATAACTCACAAGTTGTCTACACCATATCATCCTCAAACCAGTGGGCAAGTTGAGGTTTCAAATAGACAAGTAAAGCTTATATTGGAGAAAACTGTGAACCAAAACCGGAAAGATTGGTCCTTCAAACTTGTAGATGCTCTATGGGCCTACAGGACAGCTTTCAAAACAATATTAGGAATGTCTCCCTATAGGTTAGTCTATGGCAAAGCTTGTCACTTGCCCGTTGAGTTAGAGCACCGAGCCTTATGGGCAATCAAGCAGTTGAATTTCGATTTGACTAAGGCCGGTGACCTTCGGAAATTACAAATTTCTGAATTGGAGGAATTGAGAAATGAGGCCTATGAAAATGCTAGGATCACTAAAGATAGAGTCAAGATTTTCCATGACAAGCACATCATCAGAAAAACCTTTGTCCCTGGACAAAAAGTCTTGCTCTATAATTCTAGGCTTCATCTTTTTCCAGGAAAATTGAAATCGAGATGGACTGGGCCATTCGTTGTAAAAACCGTGTTTCCACACGGTGCAGTTGAGATCAGTGACCCCAAGAATAGAAATGACTTTAAGGTAAATGGTCAACGCCTTAAACCTTTCTTGGAATCGGTCCCGGTAGATGAAACGGTAATGGGTCTTTTTGACCCAGTGTATCGGTAACTTTCCTCCTTTTCATTTTATTTCATGCACTTATACATTTCTTTCATACATTGGGGACAATGCATGAGATAAGTGTGGGGGAGGGTAACATGACTGATATAAAAAAAACGGGGTAGACAATGTTTTGATATAAGTTTGTAAGAATTTAAGTCAATTTTAAGGAATAGGAGAATCATAATTAGGATTTCTTACACTTGGTCAAAATAAGATAACTTGTTTGATTTTTAGGGTCAGGAAGAAATTTGAGAAAGTAATTTAGTCTTGATATTTACCTTGATGACATATGCACACAAAATACACTTACACACTTAGGGTTTAAAAACAGAGACTCTTATGCCTTATAAAAAAAAAAATCTAATTATTGATTAGCTGGGTGCTTTAGCCTATGCAAGCCTTAGTATTTATGCAAAAGATAATTAAATAAGTTTGAAGAAAAAAATGTGTATCCTCTGATTAAGCTGGGTATTTATGCCTCATGAAGCATAAGAATTCATGCCTAAAAGGGGTACATCGTATAAATAAAAACCTTGATTTTGTGGCCTTATCTGCTCGAGTGTTTAAGTCCTTATGGGTGTTTTCTCACCTGGTGCCCTAAAACTGTCCGGTTTGGGTGTCATCGACTGAATGCTCGTTACATGGGCAGATTAGAAAGCCTAATGGAATGAGGAATAAATTTCACCAAAAATAAATAAATATAAGGCATAGGAGTTAATGTTGAAAAACCCTTAGTAAACTTCACAGTCACGATGGTGCATACGACTCAGGGTAAATTAATAGACTAGATGAGAAGTACAATTTGACTCCTTACTTTAATTGATGACATGTTTTTGAATAGAGACTAAGTTTAGGAATGAAAGATTTGATATTCCTATAACTTATAGATTACTTAAGCTCTCACAAATATACTTCAAATATTCTCCCCTTCAAAAAAAAAAGAAAAAAAGAAAAAATAATGCTTTTCGAAAATACTAACTTTTTTCTCTTTCTTTTTGGATTTTGTGGGTGTAATCCGCTGAAAATCCTCACGAGACAAAACTCGTCCTCTAGGGGTAACCTAGAGGTTTAACGGCTTGTTGCACATGCTCAATGCAATCGAGTGACCTGCGAAAGTGGTCTAATAATTGATTCAAGTTAGACTAATGTTTTGCTCGAGGGCGAGCAAAAGATAAGTGTGGGGGTGTGATTTGTCACATACATTGCATTTATGTTGTCATTTTACCACACTTGTTAGCTAATAAATTATATTAATAAGTTGTCTTTTTCTTTGCTAAATGTAGGCCCAAATACTCAAGGAAAGAAAAGAGAAACAAGCCCAAAAGCCCACCAAATTCTGAATTAATTCAGAATTAATTCGAAGTGAAGAAAACTGGGCTAAATCTTGGCAAATCAAGAGGTTGAGAAAAATCCTCCCTGAATGGAGCGATTGAAGCCTCAAAATCAAAGTCTGTTTCGTCAACGGTTGGAGCAGAAACGAGAAAACCAGCAGGAGATACGGGATAATCTTCAAACCAGAGGCCTCCCCCCTCTTGGTGTGGCCACCTGACCACACCAAGGCCGCGGAAACGCGGCCCAGGCCGCGTTTTCGCGGCAAAACAGTATTAGTTGGTGGAGCGTTTGCTCCCTCAATCTTTCCGGGATCTCCTCCTTTAGGTTTTTGGCTATAAATACCTCTTTCAGCAGAGAAAAATGCAGCGAAGACAAGGATTAAGTTTTGCATTTATTTTCTTAGGATTTAGGCTGTTTGTTAGCTAGAAAGAAAGTTGTAATCTTGCTTTTTAAGTTGTAGTCCAGTTTCAAAAACTTGTGAGAGAGAGGACTGAGAGCTTGTACTTGAAGATTGAAGTGACAACAATACAAAAGTTGAGCCAATTTCTCTTCCACTTGCAGTACGGTATGGGTTACATTATGTCTTTATTTTCTTCTTCTTTCTCCATGGATAACTAAACATCTTTCTGGGCTTGCTATCGAACTCTCTCTTGCTTTTCCTCTCTCTTGTTTTTAAAAGAAAAAGACCCGATGACTCATATTAATGCCTTACTTAAAAGCCTTTCTTTTTGAAAGTGTTCTTGAAGGCACATGAGGATGGGTTTGGATGTTGAATTCACAACTCTTTCATGAACATCTCTTGAATCATTTTTAATTTATTCTTGCTTCTTCGCGCTTGATTTTTTAACATTCGATTCTCCGATTTCTTGAAGAAAAAGACTCAACTCTTCTAACATCTTATGTGCTTTACTTAAAGCTTTCTAAAAGACAACTCTAAGTTTTGCGAATGATCATCTAAGGGACTTAGCATTTTAAGAGAAGAATAACCAATTGAGTAGTGAGATAGTGAGCCCAGACTTTCTTTATTATTACAAACAACAACACAATTTCTAAGTTTTCTAAATCACCTTCTCCAAAACCTTTTCTAAAAGTTGCAATTTTTCTTTCATTCATGTCTTTCTTTCCATTCTCTTTTTCCTAAAAAATGAACACAATTCCTTGTTTTAAAAACGAATCACCGAAAAGCTTCCATCGCATCCTTCCTTGTGGACACGACCCGTTAGCCACGAGCTACACGGTAAATTCTTGAACTCATTGGTTGTTTCTCTTTATTTTAGCAATCAGCAAGCCTAGGATTTTTAGGTACATGGACATCCTAGCATTCCAAACAATAATGTTGGAGGTGTCATACATAGGAGGGGTCATAAATTTCATGAGTGTGTGTAAACAATATAAGTGTGCAAATGTAAATCTAGATGAGCTAACCAAGATTACACTCCTTGGTGGTTAAACCTAATATCAGGAGCGTAGGCTTTGATACCAATTGAAAGTACACCTAGAGGGGGTGAATAGGTGTAAGGCTAATCTATGAAAAATAATACTGAATTAAAAACTTAATTGCAACACACTTGGTGTAACCAAAGAGTGTAATCGAATTCCCAGTGAAGGGCTCTGGACTAACTCCTCTTGGTTCCTCTGAATAAGAGTTGAGGTGCTATATGAAGCTCTCTTGGTTAACGCAAGTATGATACACACAAACGATACCAAGCATATATGAATGATATGACAATATGAATCAATGCAAGGTACAATATAAAAGAGAGAGAGTTAGAGAAAGTGGATCAAACGCAAATACAATGATATGTTTCGAGGTTCGAGCACACAGCTCTACGTCCCCGCCTTCACACAGAAGGATTTCCAATAACTCGTCTACACAGGACTTCCCACACAGGGAACCTCCACTAAGGATTTAGGTAAATACAACCGGAAGTACACAACTCCTCTCTCAACCAATACAACCTCTACACTTAGAGGTAAGCTACAAAAATAAATCACCTCTACACTTAGAGGGATAGGCACTTAGCCAAATAATGATCAACCTCACAAATGAGGGATAGGGCACTTAGCCACATAACAATCCACCTCACACTAGAGGGATTAGGCTCAAAGCCACACAATCACAATCACCTCACACTTAAAGGATTCAAATACCACTTCCACAATTACATCTCACTAGAGGGATATCAACACTATCACCTCTCACTAGAGGGATATCACAAAGATGGAAGGTTTACAACTTGGTGGTCTCTTTCAACCACAAACCAATTTTCCCACAAAATAGATCCTAATAGATAGGATAGATAGATAAGCTCAAGTATGGGAAATAAAGAGTTTGAAAATCAAAAACACAAAGAAAAACTCTTGGGAAAACTTCTAGAATAGATATAAAAATGAAGATAAAAAACAATACAAAAGACTTCTCCTTTTCTTGATTTTTCCAACCCTTTAAACAAATGAAGATAGATCTTTGAAGCCAAAAACTCTTTTGAAAACTTCCTGTTAAACACTTGTAAAGGTGCGAAAAATTACTCTCTAAATACTTGTTGAAAACAAATTTAAATGGGAGATATTTATAGCCCCTACAAAAATCTGCCCATTGGCAGCAGGAAAGGGCAAATTTGCCCTTCCGGTCGATCGGGCGGCCGACCAGCCAACGGTCATATTTTTGACCGTTGAGCCCTCCGGTCGCGACCGGCTCAGTCGACCGAGACTGGTTATAGAGAGCAGAGCTCTCTGCTGGTCGACCGTCCCGATCAACCGGGGTCATTTCCAGAGAGTAGAGCTCTCTGGTCGGTCGACCGTCCCGATCGACCGGCCCACCAGCTCAAGCTGGCGTGCACGCTTGTGCACATCAGTCGACCGCACCGGTCGACCGACTACTGCTATGGTAGACCGGTCGGGTCGACCGGCAAACAGCCAGTCTAGCCAATTTGGGATTAAAAGCCTGGGTATTTTATCTTCTATTAAATCCCATAAAATCTCATAAATTTCACAAAAATCAGTTCTTATATAATCTTTGAAATACAAATATGTGTGATAAAGATTCAACACATATTATAAACTATTTGAACCATTTTTCTAAGATAGAAAATTTGCCTTAAAACAAAAACTGTATTTTCCAAAACTTGAATTTTTGAAATGGAAATCCGATTTTTCCAAAACACATGTAAATGTAAAAACATGATATTGAAATAACTTTTAAGCATGTTGTATATGGATAGAATCCAATATACATGTAAATATTTATATCTATGTTTTTGACATGAAAACCATATCGGTTAAACCTAAAACCGAAAACCAATATCAGTTAAACCTAAAACCGAAAACCAACAAACTTAAAACATGAAACTTTAAAACAAGTGTTTGTATTGTGAACTTGAGCATATCACACTATCTAATCTTTACAAAGAGATCTGAACAATCTTAAACTACACAAACCGAAGCCTTCTTGTCTCCAAGCCGACTCGATCCAAACGTGATTCCCCGAGCTTGACTCCAATCGAGTGCTAGATGAGAACTTGACGCTCGAGCTCTTGAATCACCATGTGAAAGCTCCAAAACACCTTTGTTGAAGCTAATCACCTACTAATAATTTGATCAAATATCTGAAATTAAATATCACAAGATTATTAGTAAACTATAACTACATGAGTTAATCATCATCAAAACTAGAGTGTAGGGCCTCTGGGCCAACAAGCCTCTGAAAGTACACCTAGGGGGTGAATAGGTGTAAGGCTAATCTAAGACAAATAATGCGGAATTAAAAACTAAATTGCGACACATTTAGTATAACCAAAGAGTGTAGCCGAATTCCCGGTGAAGGGCTCTAGACTAACTCCTCTTGATTCCTCTAAATAAGAGTTGGGGTGCTATATGAAGCTCTCTTGGTTAACACAAGTATGGCACACACAATCAAACACAAGCATAAAAGATATGACAATAAGATGCAATGCACAATGTAAGAGAGAGTTAGAGAAAGTGAATCAAACGCAAACACCGAGATATGTTTCGAGGTTCGAGCACATAGCTCTACGTCCCCGCCTTCACGCAGAAGGATTTCCACTAACTCGTCCATACAAGACTTCCCACACAGGGAACCTCCACTGAAGATTTTGGGCAAATACAATTAGGGAGCACATAACTCCTCTCTCCAATAAATACAACCTTTACACTTAAAGGCAAGGCACAACTCAAATCACCTCTACACTTAGACGGATAGGCACTTAGCCAAACAATGATCAACCTCACAAATGAGAGATAGGCTCAAAGCCACACAAACAACAATCACCTCACACTTGAGGGATTCCAACACAATCTCCATCTCTCACTAGAGGGAGCCAAACACCACTTCCACAATCACCTCACACTTGAGGGATAACGATACTATCACCTCTCACTAGAGTGATATCACAAAGATGGAAGGATATAACACTTGGTGATCTCAAAGACCACAAACCAAATCTTTTCTCACTAAACAATGATCCTATAGATGGGATAGTTAGATAAGCTCAACTGTGAGAACATCAAGGTGTTTGAAAATCAAATAACAAAGAAAAATACTTGGGAAAACAACTAGAATTTGATAGAAATGAAGAACGAGACAAATATCCCAAATCTCTATTTTTCTTTAGTTTTTCCAACCCTTGAAAAACAAATAAAGATGAATCCTTTTGGATTAAAAACTCTTTTGAAAACTTTTATTAAAACACTTGTAAAGATGAAATTTTTGCTCTCTAAAAATGTTATTCAAAACAACCAAGAAATAGGGTATTTATACCCTCATTTCAAATCTGCCCGTTGGCAGCTAAAAAGGGCAAATTTGCCCTTACGGTCGACCAGGCGGTCTACCGGCCAACGGTCATATTTTTGACCGTTGAGCCCTCCGGTCGACCGGCTCGGTCGACCGAGACTGGTTACAGAGAGCAGAGCTCTCTACCGGTCGATCGTCCCGGTCGACCGGGGCCATTTCCAGAGAGTAGAGCTCTCTTGACAGTCGACCGTCCCAATCGACTGGCCCACCAACTCAAGCTGGCGTGCGCGCTTGTGCATGCGGTCGACCGCACCGGCCGATCGACTACTGCTACGGTCAATCGGCCCGGTCGACCAGCAGTCAGCCAGTCAAACATTATATGACTTAAAAACTTAGGTTTTTGACTTTAATTAAATCCCATAAAATCTCATAAATTCCACAAAAATCAGTTCAGTATAATACTATAATATACAAACATGTTTGAGTAAAAATCAAAACATTTTACAAACATTTTGAACTTTTTTTGTGACATGAAAATTTTACCTTAAACCAAAAACTGTATTTTCCAAAACTTGGATTTTTGAAATGGAAATCCGATTTTTCCAAAACACATGTAAATACAAAAAAATGACATTTAAATAACTTTAAAGCATGTTGTATATGGATAGAATCCAATATACATGAAAGGTATTATATCTGTGTTTTTGACATTAAATCCAAAAATAAGTTTTGTCTAAATACAAAACCCAAATACATGAATAGGTTTATCAAAATAAGTTTTTCCAAATAGATAAAGCATATATATATAGATCAAATCTAATATACATTAAACCATGTAAACTTGTTTTGATTCTATCTATTCATGAAAACCAAGATCGGTTAAACCTAAAACCGAAAACCAACAAACATGAAACTTAAAACAAGTGTGTGTATTGTTAACTTGACCATATCACAATATCTAATCTTTAATACAAGATCTAAACCAAATCTTAACTAAACAAACCGAGGTCTTCTTGTAGAACTCCATCTCCAAGCCGACTCGATCCAAACGTGATCCCCCGAGCTTGACTCCAACCGCTCTTGAATCACCATGTGAAAGCTCCAAAATACCTTTGTTGAAGCTAATCACCTACTAATAACTTGATCAAATATCTGAAACTAAATATCACAAGATTATTAGTAAACTATAACTACATGAGTTAATCATCATCAAAACTAGAGTGGAAGGCCTCTGGGCTAACAATCTCTCCCTTTTTGATGATGACAAAACTCATAGAGTTGATTAACGTTAAGCTTCATAGAAGTTCCCCCTTAACTCATGCATAGCAATAAACATAAAGATATAGAATGAATGCTCAACATAAATATGCATAAACATGATATTTGATATCAATGAAATGATCATGCTCTTGATACCAAAAAAAATAAACATGTTCTTTAAATACCAATGAAAGCTCTTGATACCAACAAAACAACAAAGGATGCTCTTGATATCAATACCAACAAAATATGCTTTTGATATCAATGGTAAAAGATAACAAACATGCATATCAAACATACATAAACAAACATGCTTATATCAAACTCTAAAATATCTCTCCCTTGTTGTCAATTCATCAACAAAGGGGTATAAACAATAAAGGCATAAAAAAAAAAAATTCTCCATTTTTCATAAATCAAAACAATAAAGTGTATATGCTATATACATTCATGAAGAGGAGAGACGTGAAGTTAACTCCCCCTACATACATGCATTTATATGAAAAGAGATGACTAAACCCTAACCACATAAAGCATAATATGCAATGTATAAAAGGAGATGTGAAGCTCCTATTACACACGTGTACTACATACTAAACAAAGGTAAATTACTTTAATATGACATACACTCAACATGAATATATATAGAGAGAAGATGTTAATCTTCCCTTACATATAAGCAATACAAATCAAAACATTATGATACCAAATTGAAAAATATATCAATTTAGCATGAAGGTATACATAGAAACATCATGATATCAATTTATGATACCAAGTGAAAATAAACAAACCATTTTGAAGAAACCAACAATATTTTGGTACCAATTGAAAGATATCCATATATAGCAAATCTTGATATCAATTGTAAAAACTAATTGAAAATATTTTACGCTTTTGATACCAAATGTAAAACTAAAACCAATCTTTTTGGTTAAACATATACCTAATTGAAAATAATTTTCATTAGGAGCATAGGAAATCATTTTTCAATATAAAGAGTGGGAGTAAGATATCAAAAGTAAACAAAACCGATTGAAAGGTAAAACATGAATTTTCTCCCCTTTATGAAACACTAATGAAAACGATGCATAAGCTTGTATATGATACCAATTGAAAAATAATTGTCATTAAAGAATCACGCTTAGCATGGCAAAATTTGTGCTCAAAGATATAGAGATATAGTAAGCACAATCAAAACACATATATATGTATGAAAATTAAATACCAATTGAAAATGATACTATTTGAAGTTTAAGCATAAATATATAAAAGCAAATATGAGTATACAAAATTAATATCAATTGTGATACCGATTGAAAACACAATGATAGTCAAGTGTATAACTCATACTCCCTACCACCCATTTCATGCACATGTTTAAATTGATTTTCAATATGAGCATACAAGGCATGGTCGCCCATCCAACCGCCCATGAAGGGTAGGGGTTTTCAAAAATAAGTTTGAAAATATAATTGTTTAAAAAACTCTACCAAAAAAAAGAATACCACAACTAGTTTAATGATAATCTTGAAAACTAGTACGAAATCCTTCAAGCAAGGAATAAAACAATAATATTTTTCATGAAAAACATGTAAGTCACACGATCATCAACACTCGAAATCTATAAAGCACATATCATACTTATGCAAATAAAATCATGAGAAAACAAAAGGTAAAGTGAGTGTATAAGAGTTATGTGAAAAACATCATCATGAAAATAGCCAATTAAGTTCAATGTGAAATTTCTTTATAAACGAAAACACGAAAATCATCAAAACTAAGAATCCTTCAAGGTATATGTATGTTTTGTACAAACTAGAGTATACATACATATCCAAACATGAATGAGTCCACAAAAGTATATACATGAAGGCAAGTGGCTCAAGGATGTATATATATAACTAATAGTTTAGACAAAATAGACATATACATGAAGTTTAAACACAAAAATGAAAAACATGTCAAAAATATAGAATACAAGTCAAAATGCATGAATCATCAAAACTAGGCTATACTAGTACATCTAATGGGTATAAATGAGCGTTTAGGCACTAACATATAATAATCTATTTGTGGCTCACTAGTTGTACAAGTATAAACTCAAGTTTTAATGAAAACTAACATCTAAACATGTAATTAAAACATGAAGCATAAAAACAAAACATATATGATCATTATGGTAAATGCCCATGATATTAAAGCTATGATATACATAATAGCTAAACAAATGTGAGAGCACAAAAAGATGGATCCATATGAACATGGATGTATCTCAATTACTATGCATGTATGTCATAGGTCTAATTATCATGGCATATGGCATAATGAGAATTAAAACATGACATGCTAAAAATTAATGACATAAAAAGCATGTAAACATAAATGGGAGTTAGAGATCGTTAACAAAATCGAGAGGGCACATCTCCATATCTCCAAACCAAGGTGGTCCTCCCACCAAACTCCCCTTGAAAGTGATGCATCCAAATTGTCATCTTTAAGTTCGGAACGCATCCACCTCAAGGCACTATCACTCTCACGTCAAGTGAGAGCCCACACCTATATCAAATAGAAGAGGAGTGGTCTTTGATACCCATACTCTTTTGGGTCCATGAGGGTTAGCTCTTTTCTTAACCCAAACAAATTTATTTGCTAAAATTGAATCATGTATCCTGTCATAATAAAATTTAGCAAGGTGGCCCTTACGTCCACAATATGTACTTGTGTACACATGAGCATACATGTTATTGTGAGTGTGAACGTGGGAAGCATGTGTATGCCATGGTTTGTGTGCATGCATAGGAGGAAGTTGTTTCTTTCAAAACATAGATTCCAAACGTGTATGGTTCAAAGCACAGTGGCTCAAAGTGGAACCCAAACAATCAACATTCTTCTTTAACAAATTTATATCATTTTCAATGTTAGAAGAAGTGGAGCATGCAATAGGTGAGCTAGATGATGAAGCTACACTAGCATGGCAAACATATTAATCAATATCATTTTCCAAAGATTTATTTTCATTTAAGCAAACTTTCAAATCTTTTGAAATCAACTCAATTTGGTTTTTCAAAGAATCATTTTCTTTCACAACAAAATCAAGTTTTGAAGTTAAAGACTCATTTTTCTTCAAAACATTTTCACAATCATTTTTACTATTCAAAATCTTGTTTTCATTTAGAGCAAGATCAAGTTTAGAATTCAATGAATCCCTTTCATTAGAAATCTCATCTTTTTCTTGCAAAACAATATCAAATTTTGAACACAAGTCCTTATTTTCTTTAGTTAACTTAAAAGTTTTCTTTTTCAAAACTTTATATTTTTCTAATAGGTTCTCACAAACAATAGATAACTCTTCATTTAATGCATCGGCATCAATACTATCAAGATCATCAAAAGAAGAGCTAGCACTATCTAGTTGAGTATCCGAATGTACCTCAAGAGAGTCATTCCCTTGGACTATGAAGCAACGTTGGTCGGATTCTTCTCCACTAGTTCCTTCTCCACTTGGATTGGCAACTGAAGCTTTGGAGAGGTCAAGATGTTCGACACTGCAAAGGCAGAATCACAATGAGAAACGATATTTAAATATTCTTTACTAAGAGATGCTCTAAGTGCTTTTAGGGCTTGTGCACTGGCCTCTATATGCTTGCGATTACTTAGGTAAGATTCCTTGGTAATGGCAAGGTAACTTTGTAACCTATGGCTTTTAAATGACAACTCATCAGAACCTTCCATATATCAATTTTAGAGATATCAAACATGGGAGGGACATTCATGAGTGCAAACTATATGTGTGCAAATGCAAATATAGATTAGCAACTAAGATCTCAGTCCTAGGTGGTTAAACCTAATATCAGGAGCGTAGGCTCTGATACCCATTGAAAGTACACCTAGAGGGGGGTAATAGGTGTAAGGCTAATCTAAGACAAATAATACAGAATTAAAAACTAAATTGCAACACACTTAGTGTAACCAAAGAGTGTAGCCGAATTCTCGGTGACGGGCTATGGACTAACTCCTCTTGATTCCTCTAAATAAGAGTTAAGGTGCTATGTGAAGCTCTCTTGGTTAACACAAGTATGGCACACACAATCAAACACAAGCATAAAAGATATGAAAATAAGATGCAATGCACAATGTAAGAGAGAGAGTTAGAGAAAGTGGATCAAACGCAAACACCGAGATATGTTTTGAGGTTTGAGCACATAGCTCTACGTCCCCGCCTTCAGACAGAAGGATTTCCACTAACTCGTCCACACAGGACTTCCCACACAGGGAACCTCCACTGAGCATTTTGGGCAAATACAATTAGGGAGTACACAACTCCTCTCTCCAACAAATACAACCCTACACTTAGAGGCAAGGCACAACTCAAATCACCTCTACACTTTGAGGGATAGGCACTTAGCCAAACAATGATCAACCTCACAAATGAGGGATAGGCTCAAAGCGACACAAACAACAATCACCTCACACTTGAGGGATTCGAACACAATCTCTACCTCTCACTAGAGGGAGCCAAACACCACTTCCACAATCACCTCACACTTGAAGGATAACAATACTATCACCTCTCACTAGAGGGATATCACAAAGATGGAAGGATATAATACTTGGTGATCTCAAAGACCACAAACCAAATCTTTTCTCACTAAATAATGATCCTATAGATAGGATAGTTAGATAAGCTCAAGTGTGAAAAAATCAAGGTGTTTGGAAATCAAATAACAAAGAAAAATACTTGGAAAAACAACTAGAATTTGATAGAAATGAAGAACAAGACAAATATCCCAAATCTCTATTTTTCTTTGATTTTTCCAACCCTTGAAAAACAAATAAAGATGAATCCTTTTGGCTTAAAAACTCTTTTGAAAACTTGTATTAAAATACTTGTAAAGATGAAAATTTTGCTCTCTAAAAATCTTATTCAAAACAACCAAGAAATGGGGTATTTATACCCTCATATCAAATCTGCCCGTTGGCAGTTGAAAAGGGCAAATTTGCCCTTACGGTCGACCGGGCGGTCGACCGGCCAACGGTCATATTTTTGACCGTTAAGCCCTCCGGTCGACCGGCTCAGTTGACCGAGACTGTTTACAGAGAGCAGAGCTCTCTGCCGGTCGACCGTCCCGGTCGACCGGGGCAATTTCTAGGGAGCAGAGCTCTCTGGACGGTCGACCAGGCCACCAGCTCAAGCTAGCGTGCACGCTTGTGCACGTCGGTCGACCGCACTGGTTGACTGACTACTGCTACGGTCGACGAGCCCGGTCGACCGGCAGTCAGCCAGTCAAACATTATAGGACTTAAAAACTTTGGTTTTTGACTTTAATTAAATCCCATAAAATCTCATAAATTCCACAAAAATCAGTTCAGTATAATCCTATGATATACAAACATGTTTGAGTAAAAATCAAAACATGTTACAAACATTTTGAACTATTTTTGTGACATGAAAATTTTGCCTTAAACCAAAAACTGTATTTTTCAAAACTTTAATTTTTTAAATGGAAATCCGATTTTTCCAAAACACATGTAAATGCAAAAACATGATATTTAAACAACTTTAAACTATGTTGTATATGGATAGAATCCAATATACATGAAAGGTATTATATCTATGTTTTTGACATTAAATCTAAAAAAAAGTATTGTCTAAATACAAAACCCAAATACATGAATAGGTTTATCAAAATAAGTTTTTCCAAATAGATGAAGCATATATGTATATAGATCAAATCTAATATACATTAAACCATGTAAACTTGTTTTGATTCTATCTATTCATGAAAACCAAGATCGGTTAAACCTAAAACCGAAAACCAACAAACATGAAACTTAAAACAAGTATGTGTATTGTGAACTTGAGCATATCACACTATCTAATATTTAACACAAGATCTAAACCAAATCTTAACTAAACAAACCGAGGCCTTCTTGTAGAACTCCGTCTCCAAGCCGACTCGATCCAAACGTGATCCCCCGAGCTTGACTCCAACTGCTCTTGAATCACCATGTGAAAGCTCCAAACCACCTTTGTTGAAGCTAATCACCTACTAATAACTTGATCAAATATCTAAAACTAAATATCACAAGATTATTAGTAAACTATAACTACATGAGTTAATCATTATCAAAACTAGAGTGGAAGGCCTCTGGGCCAACAACCTCGTGTTGGCGGTTCAACTTCAGAAGGAGACTAAGAGTTAAGATAGCTCTTCGAGCTCTTTAATGGCGAAAGCTAATTCGATCTTATTACCTAAAATGGGGCCCTCCTGCGTGGAGAAATTTCCCATCTGAACCTTTGGAGCGACAGCGCTCGAGGAAGAAGTCACAGGCTTGGTCTTTGGGGCCATTTTGATGGTGAATTCATTAGAGAAGATAGAGACAAAGAGGAAAAAGCTTGAAGCTTTTCTAAGTTCTTAAAACTCTGGACGTAAAGTTCAACAAAGAAAAAAAATTCTGATGATGACTCTTGAATGACTGCTATCTTTTTATAGATGCAGTGATTGGTCAAGATATGTGGCCCGTATCTCAAGATCGATCGTCGCCAAACGTGTGGCAGCGCGTCCAGAACACAGATTTTGCATTTAACAGAGAACAGCGTCTCTTCAGTACCACTAGACACGTGGCAACACGCCCAGAATACGAGTCTCGCCTTTAATAGAGCTGTGTCTCTTCAACAAAGAGAAGTCCGCGTCTCCGCCTCAAAGTCTGCCTCACTTCAAACAAAGTGATAACTGCATCTCTACTTTCAAGACCACGTCTCTTCAGTATTCTCAAGCTCGCATCTTGGCAAAACAAGAGAGCTACGTCTCTGTTCCAAGTGAGAGTTACGTCTCTACTTTGAACCAAGTTCGCATTTGTAACACTCAGAGCCGCATCTCTTCAACAAAGAGAAGTCTGCATCTCCATTTTGAAGTTCATGTTACTTCAACAAAGTGAGAGCTACATATCCACTTTGATCTTCACGTCTCTCTAGTGATTAAGAGTCGCGAGCATCGCGTCTCAAGGCAACATTACTTTTGCGTCTACAAGACCTGTGTTCAATCTCTATTTCTGCAATCAGTTCAACAGTACACTGGCAAAAGCAGTTGGCGATTTTTACCAGTTCAATAGTATACCTACAGCCACCTCAGAGTATCGATGAGGTCTGGACTGCGTATCTAGACACTCACGATGATCATCTCCAGTAGCTTTAAAGAGTTTAATAGTACACTTACGAAGCCTAAAATTTAGACAAGATTAAGTTTAAGGTATCTCAAAAGATTGCCAGTCCAGTCTTGAGAGCTCGCTGCCAAAAGAAAAATCCAAAGTGTACCTAAACCCGTCCCAGTCAACCGCAGAGTTTCAAAAACTTTGGAGGAGATTTTGTAGATTGTCTAAAATTCACTGAAGACAAGTCATCAGATAATAGAGTCTATACTTGACGTAAGGATAATCAATATGTGAAGTTTGATTCAGTATCAAGATGCGGAGTTCGAAGCCCGCGTCTCAAACATTACTGCAGTGTCAAGACGCAGGGCTTGAGGCTCGCATTTCAACATCATTGTGGTACCAAAATGCAGGGCTCAATGCCTGCGTTTCAACATCACTGTGGCGCCCAAACGAAGAGCTCAAAACCCACGTTCAATATCATCTCAACGGCTAAATGCAGAGCTAAAGCTCGCGTTTTAACTGCAAATGAGCCCTGCGTCTCAATTATAACTATCCACCATTACTGGGTCAAGTACTGCCCACGTAATGAGAGGAGTTAACCTCCATTATGGAGGATTTTTAGGAGATAATTTTACTCCTAAAACACCTATAAATAGCTAGAGCTACTATTGAAGAGGGGTCAGAATTTTCAACTGATGAATATTGGCTTTACAAAGAGTTCAACTTTTCCACGCCAATTTATTGAGTTTAAGTTTTTGCCTAAATCTCTTTGAGATTTCATTGGACATGAGCTGCGCTACTCCGTCCGTTATCCAAGGGAAAAAGTTCTGAAGAAGCTTGACGTTCACCCGATCAACAGAAAATAATATTCACTTTCCACCGCTATGTAAAGAACCCAACATTAAACAAAGAGGAGATTTGAGCTTGAGTGTTTCTCTCTCTTGTAGTTGAAATTTGAGTTTTTGTAACTTTTCATTGATTCAAGGAAATTTTACAATATTCTCTCTCAACTTTCCTCCCCGTACACCTATTGATAACATAATAATAATTTATGTTATTTCTTGATTTAGTATAATATATAGATGAATGGTCTATATATCGAGATTAATAAGTTAATAATTTTAATAAATTAATTAGCTAATAAATTGATAAGTAAAAATAGATAATTGTATATAATAATTTTGTGATATATATCATATTTATATTGTAATCGTTATTATAAATAGGGATATCTGACACACAATTATATAGTATACCACTGTTACCTAATTCACACTAGAAACTGTTATTCATATACTGTGAAATCACTTTACAAGAAATTACATTTAATTGCATATTCATGTACACTTGTAACACAGAGACTTTGTTAGACTAAACATTAATATTCATATACTTGGAGCACCGTGACGTGGATATACTATCACATCAAACATTGTTATTTCATGTACATGTATCACCGTTACACAGATACTAGTACACGTGACCATATTATTTCTTATCATGACCCACTGATACACGGGTACACTATTTCACTAGATCATTTCATATATTTATATCATCGTTACATGGGTGCTCTGAGCACACTTATATCATGTCCATGCGTCACTGTTACAATATTCACTGGTAAACATGCATTAATTTATATTACAAGAATTATTGCTACATGTATATTCCTAACTTCCCGTTACATGATTGTTTCCCGTTACTTACATTGATATTTTTGTTACTGAACATATGAGCTGTTGATATACGATATGTGGAGCTAAGTCCTACATCTCTTATTTTCTGTTTTCCGTTATCATGTTTAATGATATAATAGCTTATGTCTAGTTAACGTGTTACATGTATCATACACTGTTATTGTTCCTGATGTACTATGCAGTTTAAATATAATAAATATAACATCGGGATAAGGGAGACTTGATGGTTGAATAGATCTTGTTGAGTGGATGTCTAAATCCACTATTGTCCTACTGTAGGGGACGGGGTAGTACTGGCTACCGTTTGTTATAACTCGATAAGCTCCCATTTTCCATTACTTGTTTCAGCCATAGCGGGCTGGCCCTGGTCTCAGCAGCCAGGGGTCTGTTTAAGGCCGTGATCCTGAGTATGCACGGGGTACACCCACCTGACTAGAGCTCCTTGACCATTGGTTTTTCAATTAATATAATAAAATGGTATAAATAATAATGACGTCAGGAACGCTTGTTATTTAGTCACTCTCTCATTCGGATTTGGTACCCATATGTCATGTTTGGATGGGTGCGGCCAAAGTGCGGGCTCTAGCATGAACTGCCAGTGGTATGAGACACTGAAAGATATTGATTAAAATACCAGGCGGTACTGATTGCTATTATTATATTAACAACATGACTTGTCTGATACATGTATGTTACTGTTCTATTGTACTTGTTATCATTTCTGATATTCTATCCATTATCATGCAATCAGAATATTTTGCTACACTTTCTGATACTTATTACACTTCATGTGGTAACATACTATTCACATACACGTGTACTCTACATTCTGATTGGTCGCTAATATTGCATATTTAATATCATATGTCCATACTTATTATAGAATAAAAGCCTGCATTGTCCTAATTAATTGTTTGATTTATTTGCAGGCCCAATCTTTAAGGAGATGAAGAGAAATGAGCCCAAAGCCCACCAAAATTCTGAATTAAATCAGAATTAATTCGCACTCACTGAATCAGGGCAAAATCAAGAGGTTGAAAACCGGTTGAGAAGAATCCTCTCAGAATCGATCGGTTAAAACCAAGAATCCAAGGCCATTTCGTCAGAATCCGGGACTCAAACTGAAAATCCAACTGCAGATAAAGTCAGAAGGCCAAACCAGTGCAACCCACCAACAGGGTGTGGCCACACCCTTGCCGCGGAAACGCGGCCCAAGCCGCGTTTCCACGGCATTGTTGGGGAATTACGGGGAGCGTTTGCTCCCCCGATCTCCCCGGGATCCTGGTTGTTGGGTTTAATAAAAGTCCAGTATCTGCGCTGAAAAATGGACCATGCAGATTAGGATTTAGCCTAGTTTTAATTCTTTGTAGTTTAGGTTTTTCTTTTCTTTTTATGTAACTTGCATGTAAACTTAGGGTAGAAGAAGATTCATGTAAGTAAGAGAGAGAGGCTGATGTTGAGAGTGATACCGATGTACCCTCCTCCTTTCTTCCATTGTCTCTGCAAGTAATAAAGGTAAAAGCTTCTTTTTATGTTCGTATTTTGTTTTGCTTTCCTCTTCCTCTTTCTACTTTACCTTGGTTGTATTTGTTGAGTTTACAAGTAAATTCTAAAGCGAGTATAACTAAGCTACGTGAGAGCCAGCGATAGTTCATGAAGACGTTCTCCTCTTTCAAGCTCCGCATCACTTCGTTCTTGGTATGCTTGACGATATAATGTGCACGGGGACTGAGCTCGAGTTTATGATCTATGCGTTGAACGCCTCCGAAGGAAAAGGTAGAACTTGCAAAAGGTTTCCAGGTAAGTCATCAATTAAACTAGGTAAGTATTCCTTCCTTTTCTTTCCTTTCTCTCATTTCTGTAAATTATATCACCACCTCTTCCAACTCTTTCTTCTCCACTCACTCCATTTGTACATAGTCGTTTTTATTGTTTTCTGATTTTTCCACCTTCTTCATCTTTCACTTTCTTCTTAACTTTAACTATAACTTTCTTTTTTCATTTTTATAACTTTAAAACAGAGAAGAACTTTCGCTTATTTTCATAACGATTTCAATAAAGAAATGTAAAGCTTCCATCGCAAACCCTCCTTGTGGATCACGACCCGCATAGCCACTTGCTATAGCGGAAGAATTGAGCACTTGCACATTTTTATTATAAGTTCTGAAATTTCATATTTTTTGTGCAGGTTTTGCCTCAATCAAATTTTGGCGTCGTTGCCGGGGAGGGTAACATGTTTTTTATTGAAATCTGATTTTTTTTTGAAAATTTTTTAGAACTAAACGAATTTTCTTCTCTGTTGCAGGTTACAGGGCAATCAAAGCAGGAAATTAATATTGCAGTGACATACAAGTGGCCTTGGGCCTCTGCTCTAGAAAGCAGAGACCAAGGGCCCTCTGAATTGCCGCATTTCCACGGCAAAAGCCGCGGAACCGCGGCAATGAAGAGTTGACTACTAACAGCTTTTTGCAGGGCTGCTTAGTTTACAAAAATTCTAGTTTGCTGCAATTCTTTATTTTCTATATGCCATCACATAAGCCTGCCAATAATCAATAGTAAAACGTTTGTTGCAAAAGTTAAAAATTGATTAGACGTTTGCATTTTAGGCACGCGTTTTTTCAATTCATTTATTTTTACTGTTGAAGAGTGCTGGAGCAAGGTACGTTCGCATTGCATGTAGAATAGGATTCATCTCTTGGTTGATTTTCATTGCTTTGAGTGATTCCTATTTACATATCTTGTACACTTGCACAAAATTATTTTAAGGGCACTAACCCATAACAAGATAAGGTGGGGATTTCATCACCCTTCCTTAGCCTAAAAATCACATTCCAAGCACTCACTAACCCAAGCCTAACTAAAATTGAGTAGACGTTGGCCCTAGGGACATCTCGGACTCAATTAGGAGATTATCCTAAGGGAGAAAAATGTTGGAATCTGACTCCTGCAAAATCAGTGTCTAGGAAAGGGATTGAGGGCCGAAAGCCCGAAGGTTGGTGGTTATTTAATTAAGGAACGTCTTTGACGGAAAACCTCCCACCAACCTTGCCCTGACCTGGCTGATTAGCTTGTGGTCAAAGTCTACATTAGACCTCCCGTGGACAGTCTAATCAGTTAGGAGTCATCATCTAGGTCATAGGTCTACCCTAACCTAGTTAGAATTTTTTTTCTTTTATTTGTTTGCTTATTTGTTCGTTTTTTGTTTGTATTCTATTGTATGATATGGACTATAATAATAATTTTTTTCAACTACAATAATAATCTATATTACACACCGACTTCATTTTCGGATATTACCAACCCGGCATATCATAACTTTGACAACCTAGTGTGCCGGATTGGTCTTATCCGAATCAATATAACCCATACCCCCAATCTAATAACTATAATTCCCATAATGATTTCAACTCTTCACCGAGTCAGTGGGGATTCACCTCCCCCGAGCATAATTTTCAACCACCTTATCCTCCTTCTCCACCTAGTCCACAATATTTTCAAGATTCATACTCAGTTCCACCCGTCCAAAATAGGAAACCATCAATTTTGGAAATGAGTATGCGAGAGTCCAAACACAAATCCCAAAATCTGATGGACTCACAATTTCACTACCACTTCCAAGACAATTCTTCATCTTTTCATCAAAACAATGAACATATCACCTATGAAGAGATGCTTGAATCCATGACTCAGGCTCAAAACGCTCGTAATAGTGACATAGATATGATGGTCGAATCTCTACGTTCTCACCGTTGGACCAGTTCTGATGTCACTACCCATTCTGTTAGAGCCGAAGAGTCAGGTTGTTTTGAAAATCAAGATTCTATTTCAGAACAACCATTTGAACTTGCCCAAACTCAAAATTTTGAAAAAGATATTGACAGTTTGGCAAGTTACTCCTTTCCTGAAATAGAACTTGAAAATGATTATGATCCTGAACCCCAAATTAGTGATTCAATTCTTCTTCCTGATTCAATAATTATTCTGGTATCTTCACCTGACTTCAATCTTTTCCCAGAGTCAACATTGGATCCTGTACCAATTCATAATAAAATTGAATCACCCATCTTTGAGGATCATATTGAACTTGACCAATTATACACTTTTGAAGATCCTATTGACAAATTGGCAAGTTCTCATTTTATGATATTGAATTCAATGAGATATGTGACCTAGATCCTCAAATCTGTGATCCAGTTCAACTTTCTGAATCAATATTGACTCCTGTTTTATTACCAAACTTGAATAATATTCTAGAGTCAGTTTTGATTCCATCACCTATCATCCCTGAACTGGAATCACCCATAGTAGGTCACATTCCATTGTTGGAAAACTCATGTGGACTTGAGTTTCAACTTCTTGACTTGGACCAAATATCTGAACCTATTTCGACTCTTGAACCTTTACTTGATTTAAGTCACCTTCCTGAGTCGGTATTAGTTCCTGTCCTTCCTGAGTCCAAGTCAATCATTCTAACATTTCATACTCCTTTCTGGGACGAGGTGGTTGACAAATTTGACTCCGAAGTTAGTTATGGAATATGGAAATTAGATGGGGTTAAATATTTAATAAAGATCCTTTATGGATACATCTTTTTAATGGGTTATATTAAAGAAATTGTTGGTGGGTTCCTCCGAACCCAAAGAAAAGTCGATTGGGCCGCATTTCGTGAACCAATCAGACCACCACCGGAACCACCACCATAAGGTAACATTTTCCTTCCCTTTCGTCTTTTTCATGCATCTATGCATTAATTCATACATTGAGGACAATGCATGAGATAGGTGTGGGGGAGGGTCTAACATAACTTTTCTTTTTGTTTAAAAAAAAATTAACATTTTCTTTACTTTTAAAAAACTTTTTGAAAATAGAAATAATATTTTGACATACTTTTTGTAAGAAATTAAGTTAATTTTAAGGAATAGGAAAATCTAAATTCGGATTTCTTATACTTGGTCAAAATAAGATTATTTGTTTGATTTTTAGGGTTAGGAAGATAATTTGTCAAAGTAACTTAGTCTTGATCTTTACCTTGATGAAATATGCACACTTCATACACTTACACACTTAGGGTTCAAAAACAATGATTCTTATGCCTTATAAAAAAAATATAATAAATAAATAAATAAACAAATCTAATTATTGATTAGCTAGGTGCTTTGGCCTAAGCAAGCCTTAGTATTTATGCGAAAGATAATTAGATAAGTTTGAAAAAAAAAGAAAAAAAAAGTGAGATAAACAAATCTAATTATTGATTAGCTAGGTGCTTTGGCCTAAGCAAGCCTTAGTATTTATGCGAAAGATGATTAGATAAGTTTAAGAGAAAAAATATATAAAATCCTCTGATTAAGCTGGGTATTTGTGCCTAATAAAGCATAAGTATTCACGCCTAAAAGTGGTTCATATAATAAAATCCTTAGTTTTGTGGCCTTGTTTGCTCGAGTCCTTAAGTCCTTGGGGTGTCTTCTCACCCGGTGCCCTAAGACCGTTTGGTTTGGGAGTCATCGATTAAAGGCTCGTTACATGGGCAGATTAGAAAGCCTAATAGAACTAAGGAATAATACCACAAAAATATATATATGTATAAATAAATAAGGATAAGAGTTAGAGTTAATGAACCCTTAGTCAAAATTTTCACAGTCACAAGTGCATATGACTTAGGGTAAAGTAATAGATTAGATGAAAAGCACAATTTGACTCCTTACTTAAAGTGATAACAAATTTTTGAATAGAGACTAAGTTTAGGAATGAAAAATTCAGTCTTCTTATAACTTATAGATTACTTAGATCTTACAATTATATTTCAAATATTTTTCTCTTTCAAAATGCTTTTCGAAAATACTAACTCTTTATTTCCCTTTCTTTATGGATTTTGTGGGTGCAATCCGCTGAAAAGCCTCACGAGACAAAACTCGTCCTCTAGGGGAAACCTAGAGGTTTAACGGCTTGTTGCACATGCTCAGTGCAATCGCGTGACCTGCGAAAGTGGTCTAATAATCCTTAGTATAGTTTAGTTGTTTTGCTCGAGGACGAGCAAAAGATAGGTATGGGGTGTGATTGGTCACTAATATTGCATATTTAATATCATATGTCCATACTTATTATAGAATAAAAGCCTGCATTGTCCTAATTAATTGTTTGATTTATTTGCAGGCCCAATCTTTAAGGAGTGAAGAGAATTGAGCCCAAAGCCCACCAAAATTCTGAATTAAATCAGAATTAATTCGCACTCACTGAATCAGGGAAAAATCAAGAGGTTGAAAATCGGTTGAAAAGAATCCTCTCAGAATCGATCGGTTAAAGCCAAGAATCCAAGGCCATTTCCTCAGAATCCGGGACTCAAACTGAAAATCCAACTGCAGATAAAGTCAGAAGGCCAAACCAGCGCAACCCACCAACAGGGTGTGGCCACACCCTTGCCGCGAAAACGCGGCCCAAGCCGCGTTTCCGCGGCATTGTTGGGGAGTTAGGGGGAGCGTTTGCTCCCCCGATCTCCCCGGGATCCTGGTTGTTGGGTTTAATAAAAGGCCAGTTTCTGCGCTGAAAAATGGACCATGCAGATTAAGATTTAGCCTAGTTTTAATTCTTTGTAGTTTAGGTTTTTCTTTTCTTTTTATGTAACTTGCATGTAAACTTAGGGTAGAAGAAGATTCATGTAAGTAAGAGAGAGAGGCTGATGTTGAGAGTGACACCGATGTACCCTCCTCCTTTCTTCCATTGTCTCTGCAAGTAATAAAGGTAAAAGCTTCTTTTTATGTTCATATTTTGTTTTGCTTTCCTCTTCCTCTTCCTACTTTACCTTGGTTGTATTTGTTGAGTTTACAAGTGAATTCTAAAGCGAGTATAACTAAGCTACGTGAGAGCCAGCGATAGTTCATGAAGACGTTCTCCTCTTCCAAGCTTCGCATCACTTCGTTCTTGGTATGCTTGATGATATAATGTGCACGGGGACTGAGCTCGAGTTTATGATCTATACGTTGAACACCTCCGAAGCAAAAAGGTAGAACTTGCAAAAGGTTTCCAGGTAAGTCATCAATTAAACTAGGTAAGTATTCCTTCCTCTTCTTTCCTTTCTCTCATTTCTGTAAATTATATCACCACCTCTTCCAACTCTTTCTTCTCCACTCACTCCATTTGTACATAGTCGTTTTTATTGTTTTCTGATTTTCCACCTTCTTCATCTTTCACTTTCTTCTTAACTTTAACTATAACTTTCTTTTTTCATTTTATAACTTTAAAACAGAGAAGAACTTTCGCTTATTTTCATAACGATTTCAATAAAGAAATGTAAAGCTTCCATCGTAAACCCTCCTTGTGGATCACGACCCGCATAGCCACTTGCTATAGCGGAAGAATTGAGCACTTGCACATTTTTATTATAAATTCTGAAATTTCGTATTTTTTGTGCAGGTTTTGCCTCAATCACATTCCATGTATTCTGCTTCATGTATACCTTGAAGAAATCATCATAGTATAATCACAACACAGTAGTATGGTTATTCTACATACTTCAGACCTGCATGTTCATATCCATCACGTCACTACTATACTACAGTATTTATTAGATCAAAAAAGAAATATAAAGTAACTAAACTTGCTACATGTTACTTATGCACACTGAAATAACTAGGAACACTTAATGGTGCAACATATCAGACATATTGAGAATAATATAAATAGAATAACCCTATTGACTGTAGAAACAAAATTCCCCGAAGTGACTTACCTATTATTGGTGGTATCACAGTCCGGACATATAAGCTGATATTAAGTATATAAAACTGGATATTGTTGGCCCAGAGGCCTTCCACTGTAGTTTTGATGATGATTCACTCATGTAGTTATAGTTTACTAATAATCTTGTGATATTTAGTTTCAGATACTTAACCAAGATATTAATAGGTGATTAGCTTCAACAAAGGTGTTTTGGAGCTTTCACATGGTGATTCAAGAGCCCGAGCGTCAAAGTTCATATCTAGCACTCATTGGAGTCAAGCTCGGTGGATCACGTTTGGATCGAGTCGACTTGGAGACGGTGTTATACAAGAAGACTTCGGTACATTGTTTAGTTTATTGTTTAGATCTACTTATTAAAGATTAGATAGTGTAATATGCTCAAGTTCACAACACACACGTTTCATGTTTATTGGTTTTCGGTTTGTCGGTTTAACCGATCTTGGTTTTCATGAATAGATAGAATCAAAACTAGTTTACATGGTTTAATGTATATTAGATTTATTCTATAAACATCTATGCTTCAACTATTTAAACAAACTTAGTTTGATAGTCTATTTCATGAGTTTGGAGTTTTAGTAATTTAAACAAAACTTATTTTTGGATTTAATAACAAAAACATTGATATATATATCTTTCATGTATATTGGATTATATCCATATACTATATGCCTCAATGTTGTTTCATATCATGTTTTTGTATTTGGATGAGTTTTGGACAAAACAATTTTCCAATTCAAAAATCCTAGTTTTGGAAAATACGGATTTTGGTTTTCGGCAAAATTTCTAAGTTACAATAATAGTTCAAAATGTTTGTAACATGATTTGATTTTACTCAAACATGTTTGTATATCAAAGTATTATACTGAAACTATTTTTGTGAATTTTTAGAGATTTTATGGGATTTAATTGGAATTAAAATGTCCAGATTTTAAATCCTGAAAAATGCCTGCCAGGCTCTAGCGGTCGACCGACCGGTCGACCGGACCAGGAGCCGGTCGACCAGAACGGTCGACCGAATATGCACAAGACGTGCACAAGGCCATGTTAGTTGGCCAGTCGACCAAGCAGTCGACCGACTGAAGTCAACCCACTCTCGGGTTGGCCCGGTCGACCGGGTGGTCGACCGGCCAGAGGGCCGTTGCTCCCTGGTTCTGGGCGCGATCGATCAGGCGGAAGACCGGAAGGCTCAACGGTCAATTTTTTGACCGTTGGCCGGTCGACCGGAAGGTCATTTTTGACCTTGTCAGCTGCCAACGGGCAGAATTCTTATGGGGGTTATAAATACCCCATTTGAAGTTGGTTTTCACTAAGTTTTCGAAGAGCTAAAATCCTGATCTTCTCTAGTGTTTTAAGATCAAGTTTTTTTTCAAAAGAGTTTTGGGGTTTAAAAGATCAATCTTTAATTGTTTTTAAAGTGTTTTTTAATTCAAAGAAAATAGTCTTTTGGAATTTGTTTTTGGTCTAAAAATTCTATATCTATTTGGAGATTTTCCTAAGTGATTTTCTTTGTTCAAAACACTTTGTTTTCTCACACTTGAGCTTATCATTCTATCCTCTCTATAGGATCTTTATTTTGTGGGAAAAGAATTGGTTTGTGGTCTTTTGATCACTAAGTTGTAAACCCTCCTAATTTGTGATATCCCTCTTGTGTAGAGGTTGATTATTAGAGTGGTGGCTTTGTGCCCTATCCCTCTAGTGAGAGGTTGATTGGTTATTTGGCTTTATGCCCATCCCTCAAGTGTGAGGTGATTGTGTTTAAGTGGTTTTGTGCCTAACCTCTAAGTGTAGAGGTTGTGTTGTAATTGAGAGAGGAGTTGTGTACTCCCGGTTATTGTATTACCCCAAATCCTCAGTGGAGGTTGCCTGTGTGGAGTCCTATGTGGACAAGTTAGTGAAAATCCTTCCGTGTGAAGGTGGCGACGTAGAGCTGTGTACTCGAACCTCGAAACATATCCGTGTGTTAGCGATTGATCCACTTTCTCTAAACTCTCTCTATTACTTTGTGCTTTGCATCATTCATATTGTCATATCACTCTTATATGCTTGGTTGTGTTTGTTTGTGTGCCTCACTTGTGTTTAACCATGAGAGCTTCATATAGCACCTCAACTCTTATTCAGAGGAATCAAGAGGAGTTAGTCCAGAGCCCTTCATCGAGAATTCGGCTACACTCGTTGGTTACATTAAGTATGTTGCAATTTTAGTTTTTTAATTTCCGTATTATTATTCATAGATTAGCCGTACACCTATTCACCCCCCTCTAGGTGTACTTACAATTGGTATCAGCGCCTACGCTCCTGATATTAGGTTTAACCACCTAGGAGTGTGATCTTGGTTTTGCTAATCTATCATTTGTATTTGCATTTGCACACATATAGTTTGCTCTCATGGATAGCCCTCCCACATTTAATATCTCTAGAATTAATATATGAAAGGTTATGATGAGTTGTCATTTAAAAGCCCTAGGATATAAAGTTTACCTTGCCATTACCAAGAAATCCTACCTTAGTGATAGCAAGCATATAGAGGCTAATGCACAAGCCCTTAAGGCACTTAGAGCATCCCTTGATAAAAAGTATTTACATGTGTTTTCTCACTATGATTTCGCTTTTCGGTATGGAACATTTTGACATCTCCCGAGCTACCAACGCTCATCAATACGAAGAGGAGATCTAGTCGAGACGAGTCCGACGAACGTTGCTTCATGGTCCAAGGAATGACTCCCTTGAGGTACACTCAGACACTCAACTAGATGTTAGTACTAGTTCTCATTGCAATGAGTGTATGGATGCTTAAGCCTTAAATAATGAACTTGCTAAAAATTGTGAAAATTTGATTTCAAAATACAAAATTTTGAAAAAGGATAGCTTTGGTTTAAAAGAAGAAAATAAAAATTTATCTTCTAGACTTGAGATTGCTTTGCAAGAGAGGGATGAGATTTCAAGTGAACTTGACTCACTTAAATCCCAACTTGAACTTGCATTTAATGAAAACAAAATTTTGAAAACCAAAAAAGATTGTGAAAATGTTTTAAAGAAAAATGAGGTTTTATCTTCAAAAGTTGATTTTGTTGTAAAAGAAAATGTTTCTTTGAAAAATAAAATTGATTTGATTTCAAAAGATTTAGAAGTTTGCTTAAATAAAAATAAATCTTTGAAAGTTGATTTAGATACATATGTTTACCATGCTAGTGTAGCTTCACCATCTAGCTTACCTATTGTATGAACCTCTTCTATAATTAAAAATGATATATCTTTACTTAAGAAGAGTGTTGATTGTTTGGGTTCCACTTTGAGCCATTGTGCTTTAAACCACACACGTTTGGAATCTATGTTTCGAAAGAAACAAGTTCCTTCTATACATGCACACCATACACGGCATACACATGCTCCTCACGTTCACACTCATCACACTATGTATGCTCATGTGTACACTTGTACACATTGTGGACGTAAGGGCCACCTTGCTAAATTTTATTTTGATAAGATACATGATGTAAATTTAGCAACTAAGTTTGTTTGGGTTAGGAAAGGAGCTAACCCCCATGGACCCAAAAGAGTGTGGGTACCAAAGACCACCCCTAGTGTATTTGATGTAGGTGTGGGCTCTCGCATGACATGAGAGCGATGGTACCTTGAGGTGGATGCATTCTGAGCTTAAAGAGGACAATTTGGATGCATCACTTTCAAGGGAAGTTTGGTGGGAGGACCACCTTGTTTTGGAGACATGGAGAGTTGCCCTCATGGTTTTGGTAACTATCTCTTACTCCTTATTTATGTTTGCATACTTTTAGATCATTCATTTATAGCATGTCATGTTTTAATGCTCATTATACCATATGCCATGTTTATTAGTCCTATGATATACATGATTAGTATTTGAGACACCCATGTTTAATATGGATTTATAGCTTTGTGTTCTCACAATTGTTTTAACTAATGTGTATGTCCTAGATCTAATGCATGTGCATTTGCCATAATGATCATATGAGTTTTTGTTCTGATTTTTATGCTTCATGTTTTGATTACTTGTTTAGATGTTAGTTTTCATTAAAACTTGGATACATACTTGTACAACTAGTGAGCCACAAATAGATTATTATGTGTTTATGCTTGAATGCTCATTTGTACTTATTAGATGTACTAGTATAGCCTAGTTTTGATGATTCATACATTTGACTTGTATTCCCATTTTGTACATGTTTTTCATGTTTATGTTTAACTTCATGTATATGTCTATTTTGTCTAAACTATTAGTTATACATATACATCCTTGAGCCACTTGCCTTCATGCATATACTTTTGTGGACTCATTATGTTTGGATATGTATGTATTCTTTAGTTTGTACAAGATATACATATACCTTGAAGAATTCTAGTTTTGATGACTTTCATGTTTTAAGGAATTTCTTATTGAGCTTGATTGCGTATTTCCATGACTATGTCTTTCACAAAACTTGTACACTCACATCATTTTTGTTTACTCATAATTTATTTTCATGAGACTATATATGCTTTATAGACCCTTGAGTGTTTAATGATCATGTGATTTTCATATTTTCATGGAAAATATAATTTTGTTTTATTCCTTGCTTGAAGGATTTCGTACTAGTTTATAAATTTTTCTTATAACTAGTACGTATTCTTCATTATGGTAGAGTTTTTCAAACATATTATATTTTCAAACTTATTTTTGAAAACCCCTACCCATCAAGGGCGGTTGGTTGGGCGACCATGCCTTATATGCTCATTATTGAAAATCTATTTAAAACATGTGCATGAAATGGGTGGTAGGAAGTATGAGTTACGCACTTGATCTTATTATGTTTTCAATTGGTATCATTGGATCTTTTCAATTGGTATCACTATTGACATTCCTTTTGTATACTCATATATGTTTTTTATATATTTATGTTTAAACTTCAAATAGTATCAACTTCGATTGGTATTTAATTTTCCATACATATATATATGTTTTAATTGTGCTTACTATATCTCTATATCTTTGAGCATAAATTTTGGCTATGCTAAGCTTGATTTCTTAAATGACTATTATATTCAATTGATTATGTTTCAATTGGTATCCTATACAAGCTTATGCATCATTTTGTTTGGTATTTCATAAAGGGGGAGAAAATTCATATTTCATCTTTTAATTGGTTTTGTTTACCTTTGGTATTTTACTCCCACACTTTATGTTGAAAAATGATATTGATTTTTTTTGGTATCATATGCTCCTAATGAAAAATTACTTTCAAATTGGTACTAATCTTTACAATTGATATCAAGATTACCTATATGTTACATCTTTCAATTGATCAAAATTTTTAGTTGATTCCTTCAACATGTTTATTTACTTTCAATTGGTTTCAATTGGTATAATATAGACATATTTATTTAAATTAAAATATTTGTTTATATACTTTCAATTGTATGTTTTATTGATATCATGATGCACTAAATTGATATATTTTTTCAATTGGTATCATAATGTGTTGATTTGATTTCACTCCTTGTTGATATTCTTTTTGTTTAAGACAAAAAGGGGAAGAACATTGTTTTATTATTTTCTTTGACCCCTTTGTTGATGATTGACAAAAAGGGGGAAAAGTATTTAAGTTTATATGCATGTTTATAGTATTTGAGTTTATATGCATGTTTATTTTTTATTTGTAAGTTTATATCAAAGATTGTTTCATATTGGTATCAAGAGAGTTTGTTTGATGTTTTGATGTTTTGTTGATATTGGTATCAAGAGAACATATTTTTTTGTTTTGATTTATTGGTATCAAGAACTTTTGTTAAAATTTTTATTGTTTGTATCAAGAGCTTTTATTGATTATCTTTCAATTGGTATCAAGAGTTTTTATTGATCGGTATCAAGAGCTTTTATTGCTTTTATTGATAAATTTTCAAATTGAAATTTTTATTGGTATCAAGAGCAATTATTTAAAGAGCATGTTTATTTTAAAAAGGAAAACGAATTTATTTTAAAAGTTTGGTATCAAGAGCATGTTTATTTCATTATGCATGTTTATGCATATTCATTCATTGCACATCTTATAGTTTATTATTATGCATGAGTTAAGGGGGAGCTTCTTTGAAGCTTAACTTTAATCCATGCATATATAACTTCATGAGTTTTGTCATCATCAAAAAGGGGGAGATTGTTGGCCCAGAGGCCTTCCACTCTAGTTTTGATGATGATTAACTCATATAGTTATAGTTTACTAATAATCTTATGATATTTAGTTTCAGATACTTAACCAAGATACTAGCAGGTGATTAGCTTCAACAAAGGTGTTTTGGAGCTTTCACATGGTGATTCAAGAGCCCGAGCATCAAAGTTCATATCTAGCACTCGTTGGAGTCAAGCTCGGTGGATCACGTTTGGATCGAGTCTACTTGGAGACGGCGCTCTACAAGAAGACTTCGGTACATTATTTAGTTTATTGTTTAGATCCATTTGTTAAAGATTAGATAGTGTGATATGCTCAAGTTCACAACACACACACGTTTCATGTTTATTGGTTTTCGGTTTGTCGGTTTAACCGATCTTAGTTTTCATGAATAGATAGAATCAAAACAAGTTTACATGGTTTAATGTATATTAGATTTGTTCTATAACATCTATGTTTCAACTATTTAAACGAACTTAGTTTGATAGTCTATTTCATGAGTTTGGAGTTTTGGTAATTTAAACAAAACTTATTTTTGGATTTAATGTCAAAAACATTGATATATATATCTTTCATATATATTGGATTATATCCATATACTATATGCCTTAATGTTGTTTCATATCATGTTTTTGTATTTGGATGAGTTTTGGACAAAACGATTTTCCATTTCAAAAATTCTAGTTTTGGAAAATACGGATTTTGGTTTTCGGCAAAATTTCTAATTTAAAAAAATAGTTCAAAATGTTTGTAACATGGTTTGATTTTACTCAAACATGTTTGTATATCAAAGTATTATACTAAAACTATTTTTGTGGATTTTTAGAGATTTTATGGGATTTAATTGGAATTAAAAAGTCCAGATTTTAAATCCTGAAAAATGCCTGCCAGGCTCTGGACGTCGACCGACCTGTCGACCGGACCAGGAGCCGGTCGACCGGAACGGTCGACCGAATGTGTACAAGACGTGCACAAGGCCATGTCAGTTGGCCGGTCGACCGAGCGATCGACCGACTGAAGTCAACCCACTCTCGGGTTGGCCCGGTCGACCGGGCGATCGACCGACCAGAGAGCCGTTGCTCTCTGGTTCTGGGCGCGGTCGGCCGGGCGGTCGACCGGCAGGCTCAACGGTCAATTTTTTGACCGTTGGCCGGTCGATCGGAAGGTCATTTTTGACCATGTCAGCTGCCAACGGGCTGAGTTCTTATGGTGGTTATAAATACCCCATTTGAAGTTGGTTTTCACTAAGTTTTCGAAGAGCTAAAATCCTGATCTTCTCTAGTATTTTAAGAGCAAGTTTTTTTTCAAAAGAGCTTTGGGGTTTAAAAGATCAATCTTCATTTGTTTTTAAAGTGTTTTTAATTCAAAGAAAATAGTCTTTTGGGAATTTATTTTTGGTCTAAAAATTCTATATCTATTTGGAGATTTTCCCAAGTGATTTTCTTTGTTCAAAATACTTTGTTTTCTCACACTTGAGCTTATCATTCTATCTTCTCTATAGGATCTTTGTTTTGTGGGAAAAGAATTGGTTTATGGTCTTTTGATCACTAAGTTTGAAACCCTCCTAATTTGTGATATCCCTCTTGTGTAGAGGTTGATTATTGGAGTGGTGGCTTTGTGTCCTATCTCTCTAGTGAGAGGTTGATTGGTTGTTTGGCTTTGTGCCCATCCCCCAAGTGTGACGTGATTGTGTTTGAGTGGCTTTGTGCCTAACCTTTAAGTGTAGAGGTTGTGTTGTAATTGAGAGAGGAGTTGTGTACTCCCAGTTATTGTATTGCCCCAAATCCTCAGTGGAGGTTCCCTGTGTGAGAGTCCTGTGTGGACAAGTTAGTGGAAAACCTTCTGTGTGAAGGCGGGGATGTAGAGCTGTGTGCTCGAGCCTCGAAACATATCCGTGTGTTAGCGATTGATCCACCTTCTCTAAACTCTCTCCCTCTCTCTCTATTACTTTGTGCCTTGCATCATTCATATTGTCATATCACTCTTATATGCTTGGTTGTGTTTGTTTGTGTGCCTCACTTGTGTTTAACCACGAGAGCTTCATATAGCACCTCAACTCTTATTCAGAGGAATCAAGAGGAGTTAGTCAAGAGTCCTTCACCAGGAATTCGGCTACACTCGTTGGTTACATTAAGTGTGTTGCAATTTTAGTTTTTTAATTTCCGCATTATTGTTCATAGATTAGCCGTTACACCTATTCACCCCCCTCTAGGTGTACTTACAGATACTACTGTGGTAATGACCCGCTTATAGCATACTAGGTATTAATGATGTTAAAATATGATATTTGTATATTTCTTCTGATTGTTGTTATTAATATTATATTGTATCACCGGCAATTAAACATGTATTATATATTAGTATCATAACTGTATTACTATTGTTAGCTCAGAGGCCTTTCACCTTAGTTTTGATGATGACTAACTTATGAACGTTAGTTTAGTAATGATCTTGTGTTTATATAGTTTCAGTTATTGATCAAGATATTAGTAGGTGTTTAGCTTCAACAAGGGAGTTTTAGGAGCTAACACATGTTGATTCAAGTGCTCGCATGTCAAGATCGCATCTAGCACTCGGATGGAGTCAAGCTCTTTGGATCGTGTTTGGATCGAGTCAGCTTGGAGAAATAGTTCTACAAGAAGACTTCGGTTTGTGTTTAGTTTAATTGTGTTTAGATCTTGTGTAAAGATAGATAGTGTTGATATACTCAAGTTCACACACACAAAAGTTCAATATATTTGGTTTTCTATTTAACCGGTTTTGGATTTCAAATATACTGATATTTACATGGTTTATTATATATTGAATTTCATCTATATACGTCTGTGCTTCATATATTGAAAAAACTTATTTTGATAATCCTATTCATGTGTTTAAAGTTTTGTAATTAACAAAACTTATTTTTGAATTTTATATCAAAACATAGATATATCTTTTATATGTGTATTGGATTCTATCCATATACAATATGCTTCAAATGTGTTTCAATATCATGTGTTTGTATTTATACAAGTTTGAGAAAAATCGGAATTCCATTTCAAAATTTGGTTTTCAAAAAAATATGGTTTTTGTTTAAGGCCAAATATTTTATATATTTTGTAATATGTGTTGATTTTTTGTCACACATATTTGTTATACAAATATCTAACAAGAACTTATTTTTGTAGAATTTACGAGAATTTATAGGATATTATTGGAGATTAGATATCTAAGTTTCAAGTTCTGAATTATCTGCCAGAACTGCTGGCGGTCGACCGGACCAGTGGTCAGTCGACCGGACCAGTGGTCGGTCGACCGAACCGGTCGACCGATGTGCACGAGGATGTGCACATGGCCAGCCTACAAGGCCGGTCGACCGAGCGGTCGACCGACAGGCTATGTGAAAGGGAACACCTAGAGGGGGGGTGAATAAGTGTTAGTGCTAATCTAAAACTAAATGCAAAACTAAGTGCGCTAAATGCGGAAGCTAATGCAAATCTTGCACAAACTTAATACAACACAACAAGTGTAACCGAATTCCCCGTGAAGGGCTCTGGACTAACTCCTCTTGATTCCCCTTGAATGGGTTGAGGTGCTATGTGAAGCTCTTGTTGATTAAGTATAAGTTAGGCACACACACAAGCAAGCCAAGCAAATAAGATATAGCAATGTGAATTATGTAAGGCACAACACAAGCAAATAGATATGATATGAAAATATGAATTATGCTCAACACAAGCAAATATGATATGAGTGAAGTATGATGCTTTGCACAAATGTAAAGAGAGAGTTTAGAGACAAGTGGATCAAACGCAAACACAATGATATGTTTCGAGGTTCGAGCACCCTTGCTCTACATCCCGGCCTACACCACCGTGTAGGATTTCCAATCCACTATACCGTTCACCGAGGACTCCCACCGAGGGAACCTTCACCGAGAAGGATTTTTACAACAATGGAGTACCGAACTCCTCTCTCAAACAACCACCTCACAACCGAGGGGTAGGCCCGTAGCCAATACAATAACCAATCCACCTCACACTTGAGGGATACAAACCAACAACCAACTCTACCTCACTAAGAGGGAGTAAACACCAATCTCCACCTCACAATAGAGGGAGCAAACCAACAACCCAAATGACAACCTCAAACTCTACCAAAGAGGGAGCAACCAAGAAATCAAGGTTTACAAAAGTGGTCTCTTTCAACCACAAACCTCTTTCCTTTTTCTTTTTTCACAAAACAAATGATCCTAATAGATTAGGATAGAAGATAGCTCAAGTGTGGAAAACTAGGTGTTTGGAAAACAAGTAACAAAGAAAAACACTTGGGAAAATTCTTGCAAAAGATATAGAATGAAAACCAAGATAAATCTCCCAAATTCTCTTTTCTTTGATTTTTCCAAAAACCTAAAACAATAAAGATTGAAAGATTAAAGCCTCAAATACTTTTGAAAACTCTTTAAAAACACTTAAGAAGGTCTGGAATTTTTGCACTTGAAAACTTCTCCAAAAACTATGAAGAGATGGGGTATATATAGCCCCAATACAAAACTAGCCGTTAGAGCTGAGCTGGCTGCTCTGACAGGCAACGGTCGACCGGCCCGGTCGACCGCCAATGGTCAGAAATATGACCGTTGGGCAACTGCGGTCGACCGGCCCGGTCGACCGAAACAAACAGAGAGCACTGTAAGTGCCCCGGTCGACCCGAGCGGTCGACCGTCCCAGTGCCTCCAAACGTGTACAGATTTGTACACATCGGTCGACCGACCCGGTCGACCGACTTCACCCAAGTCGACTAGGTCAGGATGACTAGTCGACTGATTGAAGCCTGGAACAGAAATCTGGGTCAGAAAAACAGTGTAAAATATTTTTCTAAAAATCTTTTAACACTTCTAAAAATCACCAAAAATAATTTTATCATTTTATATGGAAACACAAACTTGTGATAAAAATTTCAAGACATATATTAATCATATCAATTCATTTTTGAGTCTTGCAAATTTTATCAAAAACCAACACTTGTATTTTTATCAAACTTGATTTTTCAATACATGAATAGGAATATCAAAATAAGTTTGTCTAGCAAGTTAAAGCATGTATGTATAACTAGAATACATCTACTATACATATAAAACATGTAAACTTGTTTTGATCTACTATTCATGAAAACCAAATCCAAAACATAAAACTTTTTGTGTGTTGTGCACTTGAGCATATCAACTATACTAAACTTTACAAATGGATCTAAAACACCCCATCTAAACTATGGATACCTAAGTCTTCTTGACGATCTACATCTTCAAGTAGACTTGCTCCAAAACTCCATCCATGGGCTAGGCAATGTGTGATCTTGACGCTTTGGCCCTGAAATCATCATGAAAAGCTTCTAAACACCTTATTGAAGCTAATCACCAACTAATATCTTGGTTAATGATCTGAAACTTAAACAACACAAGATTATTAGTAAACATAACTACATGAGTTAATCATCATCAAAACTAGAGTGGAAGGCCTTTGGGCCAACAATCTCCCCCTTTTTGATGATGACAAAACTCATGGAGTTATATATGCATGGATTAAAGTTAAGCTTCAAAGAAGCTCCCCCTTAACTCATGCATAGACATAAATAATAAGATATGGAAATGAAACACATGAATATGTATGCAAGTATGGAGATAAAACATGCAACAAGCATAAATCAAAATCTTTTTCTCCTATTTGCAATACAAAAACATATATGCATAAATAACAAGGAAGACAAATACTTCTCCCCTTAAGCAATGAAAACATGCATATAAACTCAAATACTTCTCCCCTTTTTGTCAATCATCAACAAAGGGTTCAAAGTAAAACAAAATCAAACAAATTTTTCTCCCCCTTTTTGTCAAACAAAAAGATCAAGAAGGGTTAAACAATCCAAACAATAAAATGAGGGGTAAAAATCTTGCTCCCCTTTTAAGTCAATCAAAACAATAAAACAATGTTCTCCCCCTTTTGTCTAAAACAAAAACAAGGTCAATAAGGGGTGACTATAAACAACATGATATCAATAGATAAATATGTCAATGAAGCATCTTGATATCAATTGAAAATAAACAAAGATCAATAGATGTTATATGCTATATACATTCATGAAGAGGAAGACGCTAAGTTAGCTTCCCTACACATATGCATTACATGAAGGAGGGATGTTAAGCCCTAATTCACATAACACACACTATGTAATGCATAAGAGGAGATGTGAAGCTCCCCCTACACACGTGTACCATATAATGAAGAGATGTTAAGCTCTTCAATACAAGATACACTCATCATGAATCTATATGCATATAGTCAATACAAATCAAAACTTTTGTATTTTTCTTAAAAAACAAAATTTTTAGATACCAATTTTAAGCAAAAACACATGAAACATCTTGATATCAATTGAAATTAAACATAATAAATTTTGAATGTCTAAATAAAGTTTTGATACCAATTGTAAATAATTTTCATATTAACATATGATACCAATATGAAATTTTCAATCATAAAGTAAGGGAGTGGGAAACAAATACCAATTGAAGAATCACCAATTGAAAGACAAATTAAATTTTCTCCCCCTTTATGAAATTCCAACTAAAATGATGCATGGGCTTGATACCAATTTAAAAATAATCAATTAAAACAAAATTGAAGCTCAAGCACTAGCATAAACAAGATTTTGTGAAAAATTTATATCTTAAGCACAAATAAAACAAGTATATGTGTATGAAATAGAATGAGTACCAATCACCAATAGATGATACCAATTGAAAATATACATACACAATAAACATATGAGTATACAAAAAGATCAAAATGATACCAATTGAAAGAGTTCAATGATACCAATTGACATAGCAATAAGTTCAAGTGTATACATCATATTACTATACCTCCCAATCAAGGTTCAAGTTTTAAATGATTTTCATTTTAGAGCATACATGACCATGATCTCCCATCCATCCTCCCTTTGGATGGTAGGGGTTTTCAAAAATAGATTTGAAAATATAGTTTTGTTTGAAAATCTCTACCATAGTGAAGAATACGAACTAGTTATAGGAAAGACTTTTAAAACTAGTACGAAATCCTTCAAGTAAGGAATAAAACAAATTGTTTTTCATGAAACACATGTAAATCACATGATCACTAAACACTCAAAGTCCATAAAGCTCATTCAAATTCTCATGCAAACAAGTCATGAGTAAACTAATAAAGTGAGTGAACAAGTGGTATGTGACACAAATCAATCATGAAAATATTCAATTAAGCTCATATGAAATTTCTTGAAGACATGAAAAGCTAGATTTTCATTTCCAATAGAAATTACCTAAAAACATGAAAATCATCAAAACTTATTTAACCTTCATGGCATATGTATGTCTAATACAAACTAAAGTATACATACATATCCAAAACACAATGAGTCCACAAAATATATGCATGAAGGCACGTGGCTCAAAAAGGATAAACATGTATATCTAATAGTTTGGACAAGATAGACATATACATGAAGTTAGACAATTAAACACAAAAACAAGAAAAATTAAATCTTCATCAAATCAAATTTCATTTCATGGTGTATGTATGAATTGTCAACACAATAAGTATACATACATATCCCTAAACACAATTGAGTCCATATATAGATTTGCATGAAAGGCAAATGACTCAAGGGGTATACATGTATATCTTAAAGTTTGGCAAAATACACATATATATGAATTGAAAACTCACAATCATAAAATAAATCCAAAATAGGAATACAAGTTTAAAATGTATGAATCATCAAAACTAGACTATACTAGCACATTTAATGGGAACAAATAAGCAATCAAGCTTAAACATATATAGATTTATTTGTGGCCCACTATATGTGCAAGTATATACCTAGTTTTAGTGAAAACTAACATCTAAACAAGTAATCAACACATGAAGCATCAAAAACAAGATAAAATTCAACATGGTAAACAAAACATGATTATTATGAATGTCCACATGTTATTAGATTTATGATGTACATGATGGCTAATCAAATGTGAGAACACAAAGTAATAATCCATATTAAACATGGGTGTCTCAAATACGATACATGTATATCAAGAATCTAATTAACATGGCATTTTCATACTAATCACTAAACAATGAAACATGCTATATATGATAAACATGGAAAGCTTATAAACAATAAATGGGAGTAAAGGATTGTTACCAAACCCGAAGAAGCAACTTTCCTTGTCTCCAAAACATGGTAGTCCTCTCCACCAAATCTTCCCTTGAAAGTGATGCATCCAAATAATCTCCTTTAAGTACGGAACGCATCCACTCCAAGGTGCCGCTACTCTCACGTCATGTGAGAGCCCACACCTACATCAAAAATAATAGGAGGGGTGGTCTTTGGTACCCATATCTTTTTGGGTCCATGGGGGTTAGTACCTTCTCTAACCCAAACAAACTTCTTTGCTAAATTCTCAACATGTAGACGATCATAGCAAAATTTAGCAAGATGGCCTTTTCGGCCACAATCTGTACATGTGTACACATGAGCATACAAGTGTTGATGGTGTTCGTGTGGAGCATGTGTATGCCGTGGAGGGTGTGCATGCATAAAAGATGGAACTTGTTTCTTTCGAACCAAGGTTTCCAAGCGTGTATGGTTCTTAGTACATTGGCTCATAGTGGAGCCCAAACAATCCATTTTCTTCTTCAACATGTTTATATCATTTTTAATCATAGAAGAAGTGGAGCATGCAAGGGTGATCTGGGTGAAACTACCCTAGCATGGCAAACATGTTCATCATTCTTATTTTGCAAAGCAACATTTTTCTTTAAACACACATCTAAATCATTTGAAATGGAGATAATTTTATTTTTCAAATCAACATTCTCTTTTAAAACAAAATCAATTTTTGAGGACAAGTTTTCATTTTTCTTCAAAATAGCATGGCAATCATTTTTATTTTTCAAAAAGTTATTTTCTTTAAGTGCAAGATCAAGTTGAGATTTTAATGAATCCCTCTCATTAGCAATCTCCTCTTTCTCTTGCAAAACAACATCAAGTCTAGAATGTAAACTCTTATTTTTATTTTCAATTTCTAGACTTTTCTTTTTCAAAATCTTATATTTTTCTATTAATTTTTCACAAACAATAGATAGTTCTTCATTTAAGGCAAGAGCATCATAATCATCACATGAAGAACTAGAGCAATCATCACTATCATCCAAGTGGGGTTCCGAATGTACCTCAAGGGAGTCATTCCCTTGGACCATGAAGCATTGTGAATCGGATTCTCCACTAGATTCCTCTTCTTGGATTTGCACTTGAAGCTCGGAGGTGGTGATGGTTGTTGTCAATTTGTTCCACACTGCAAAGGCGGAATCAATGTTAGAAACACACATAAGATAATCTTTAGGTAATGTGCTTCTAATGGCCTCTAGGGCTTGTGCATTGGCCCCTATATGATTGCTATCACTAAGGAAGGATTCCTTGGTAATGGCAAGATAAACTTTATAACCTAGGGTTTGTAAATAAATGGTCATCCTAATCTTCCAAACATGAATGTTGGAAGGGTCAAACATAGGAGGGGTCATGAAGGCCATGGTAAACTATATGTGTGCAAAACAGGCAAATGCAAACAATAGATTAGCAAGCAAATGGATCTCACTTCTAGGATGTTAAGCCTAAAGTATCAGGAGCACTAGCTCTGATACCAATTGAAAGGGAACACCTAGAAGGGGGTGAATAGGTGTTAGTGCTAATCTAAAACTAAATGCAAAACTAAGTGCGCTAAATGCGGAAGCTAATGCAAATCTTGCACAAACTTAATACAACACAACAAGTGTAGCCGAATTCCCCGTGAAGGGCTCTGGACTAACTCCTCTTGATTCCCCTTGAATGGGTTGAGGTGCTATGTGAAGCTCTTGTTGGTTAAGTATAAGTTAGGCACACACACAAGCAAGCCAAGCAAATAAGATATAGCAATGTGAATTATGCAAGGCACAACACAAGCAAATAGATATGATATGAAAATATGAATTATGCTCAACACAAGCAAATATGATATGAGTGAAGTATGATGCTTTGCACAAATGTAAAGAGAGAGAGTTTAGAGACAAGTGGATCAAACGCAAACACAATGATATGTTTCGAGGTTCGAGCACCCTTGCTCTACATCCCCGCCTACACCACCGTGTAGGATTTCCAATCCACTATACGTCCACCGAGGACTCCCACCGAGGGAACCTTCACCGAGAAGGATTTTTACAACAATGGAGTACCGAACCCCTCTCTCAAACAACCACCTCACAACCGAGGGGTAGGCCCGTAGCCAATACAACAACCAATCCACCTCACACTTGAGGGATACAAACCAACAACCAACTCTACCTCACTAAGAGGGAGTAAACACCAATCTCCACCTCACAATAGAGGGAGCAAACCAACAACCCAAATGACAACCTCAACCTCTACCAAAGAGGGAGCAACCAAGAAATCAAGGGTTTACAAAAAGTGGTCTCTTTCAACCACAAACCTCTTTCCTTTTTCTTTTCCACAAAACAAATGATCCTAATAGATTAGGATAGAAGATAGCTCAAGTGTGGAAAACTAGGTGTTTGGAAAACAAGCAACAAAGAAAAACACTTGGGAAAATTCTTGCAAGAGATATAGAATGAAAACCAAGACAAATCTCCCAAAATCCTCTTTTCTTTGATTTTTTCAAAAACCTAAAACAATAAAGATTGAAAGATTAAAGCCCCAAATACTTTTGGAAACTCTTTAAAAACACTTAAGAAGGTCTGGAATTTTTGCACTTGAAAACTTCTCCAAAAACTATGAAGAGATGGGGTATATATAGCCCCAATACAAAACTAGCCGTTAGAGCTGAGCTGGCAGCTCTGACAGGCAACGGTCGACCGGCCCGGTCGACCGAAACAAACAGAGAGCACTGTAAGTGCCCCGGTCGACCCGAGCGGTCGACCGTCCCAGTGCCTCCAAACGTGCACAGATTTGTGCACGTCGGTCGACCGACCCGGTCGACCGACTTCACCCAAGTCGATTAGGTCAAGATGACTAGTCGACTGATTGAAGCCTGGAACAGAAATCTGGGTCAGAAAAACAGTGTAAAATATTTTTCTAAAAATCTTTTAACACTTCTAAAAATCACCAAAAATAATTTTATCATTTTATATGGAAACACAAACTTGTGATAAAAATTTCAAGACATATATTAATCATATCAATTCATTTTTGAGTCTTGCAAATTTTATCAAAAACCAACACTTGTATTTTTATCAAACTTGATTTTTCAATACATGAAAAGAAATATCAAAATAAGTTTGTCTAGCAAGTTAAAGCATGTATGTATAACTAGAATACATCTACTATACAAATAAAACATGTAAACTTGTTTTGATCTACTATTCATGAAAACCAAATCCAAAACATAAAACTTTTTGTGTGTTGTGCACTTGAGCATATCAACTATACTAAACTTTACAAATGGATCTAAAACACACCATCTAAACTATGGATACCTAAGTCTTCTTGACGATCTTCATCTTCAAGTAGACTTGCTCCAAAACTCCATCCATGGGCTAGGCAATGTGTGATCTTGACGCTTTGGCCCTGGAATCATCATGAAAAGCTTCTAAACACCTTGTTGAAGCTAATCACCAACTAATATCTTGGTTAATGATCTGAAACTTAAAAACACAAGATTATTAGTAAACATAACTACATGAGTTAATCATCATCAAAACTAGAGTGGAAGGCCTTTGGGCCAACACTATGTACCTTAACGGTCGACTGGGCGGTCGACCGGCAGTGCCTAACGGTCAAAAATTTGACCGTTGGCCGGTCGATCGGAAGGTCAAAATTGACCTTTCATGCTGCCAACGGCTATATTTTAAGAGGCTATAAATATGCCTTCTCTTGGTGTTGTTTTTAATAAGGTTTTAGAGAGTTATTTTTCTATCTTTCTAAGTTATTTTGCAGCAAGTTTAAAAGAGTTTTTGTGCTTAAAAGTTTGATCTTTTATTTTATTTTCAAGGGTTGAAAAAAATCAAAGAAAAGTGAGTCTTTGGGGAATTAGTTTTGATCTTCATTTCTATTGCTATCTAGTATTTTTTCTAAGTATTTTCTTTGTGATTTTGATTTTCAAACACCTTGTTTTTCTCACACTTGAGCTATCACATCTATCCTATCTATAGGATCTTGTTTTTGTGAGAAATATTTTTTGTGGCCTATTGTGATCACCAAGAGTTGTTTGTGGTCTATTGTGATCACCAAGTTGTAATCTTTCATTTGCTTTAGCTTTGTGCCTATCCCTCTAGTGTAGAGGTGGTTGTGCTTTGGGTTTGTGGCTATTCCTCTTGTATGGAGGTGATTGTGGTGGAGTTTGGCTTTGTACCTTTATCCCTCTTGTGTAGAGGTGATTGTTGTTTTGGCTTTGTGCCTTGCCTTTTCTGAAGAGGTGGTTGTGTTGGAGAGAGGAGTTGTGTACTCCTAACTTTGTAATTGCAAATTTCTCGGTGGAGCTTCCCTTTATGGGAGATCCTGTATGGACGTAGTGAAAATCCTTCTGTATGAAGGCGGGGACGTGGAGCAGTGGCTCGAACCATGAAATATATCTTGGTGTTTGCGTTTGATCCACTATCTCTAAACTTTATCTCTCTTATATCTTGCATTGCTTTATATTGTCCATATCTCATACATGCGTGGTATTGTTTGTGTGCCCATACTTGTGTTCAACCAAGAGAGCTTCAATAGCACCTCAACTCTTATTTAGAGGAATCTAGAGGAGATATTCCAGAGCCCCTCACCAGAAATTTGGCTGCACTCTTTGGTTACACATAGTGTGTTGCAATTGATTTTTAATTCCACATCATTTCTCATTAGATTAGCTTGTACACTTATTCACCCCCTCTAGATGTATTTTCAATTATTATTAGAGCCTATGCTCCTGATATTAGGTTTAACCACCTAGGAGTGAGATCTTAGATTGCTAATCTAGTATTGCATTTGCACACATATAGTTTATACACTCATGGATCACCTTTACCCTCCCATATTTGATATTTCTAACGTCGATATATGGAAGTTTAGGAGAGTGCTTATTTAAAAGCCCTGAGTTTGTTGCCACTACCAAGAAAAACTATTTTGGTAATGACAAGTACATTGAGGTTAATGCACAAGCCTTAGATGCACTTAAGCATACACTTAGCAAAGAATAATTGTCTATGGTTTCTTATTGTGATTCCACTTTTGCAGTGTGGTATACTTTGACCTCTCCTGAGCTACAAACGACAAACTATGTGGAGAAAGAATCTAGTAGGGAAGAGTCCAACTAAGCTTGCTTCATAGTCCAAGGGAATGACTCCCTTGAGGTAAATTCGGATACTCAACTAGATAATAGTGCTAGTTCTTCTTGTGATGATAGCATGGATGCATATGCATTAAATGAAGAACTATCTATAGTTTGTGAAAACTAGCTTTCAAAAGATAAACTTTTAAAAAAGAAAAGTTTTAAATTAAAAGAAGAAAATGAAAATTTATTTTCAAAACTAAACATGATTTTGCAAGAAAGGATTGAGATTTCTAGTAAAAGGGATTCCTTGGAAACCCAACTTGACCTTGCTTTAAAAGAAAATAAAATTTTAAAGAATAAAAATAATTGTGATGATGTTTTGAAGAATAATGAGGTTTTGTCATCAAAACTCGATTTCGTTTTAAAAGATAACAATTCTTTGAAAAATAAAATTGCTTTAATTTCAAAAGAATTGAAATTTATTTCAAAAGAAAATATTTCTTTGAAAAATGATTTAGATTCTAATTTTTGCCATGCTACTATAGCTCATCATCTTGTGCTTCTATTGCATGCTCCACATCTTTTTCTAAAGTTGAAAATGATATTTGCATGTTGAAGAAAAGTGTAGATTGTTTGGGCTCCACTTGAGCTAATGTGCCATGAACCACACACGATTAGAATCCATGTTTTGCAAGAAACATACCCCATATGCATGCACATAAAACACGGCATACATATGCTCATTATGCTCACATACATGATTCTATGTATGCTCATGTGTACACTTATACATATTATGGACGTAAGGGTCACCTTATAAGATTTTGTTATGATAGAATACACAATTAAAATTTTGCAAATAAGTTTGTTTGGGTTAGGAAAGGTGCTAACCCCCATGGACCCAAGAAAGTGTTGGTACCAAAATCCACCCCTATTGTATTTGATGTAAGTGTGGGCTCTCGCTTGATGTGAGGGTTTTGGTGCCTTGATGGTGAATGTGTTTGAGCTTGATGGATACTACATTGGATGCATCACCTTCAAGGATGTTTGGTGGGAGGATCACCATGGTTGGAGACCTAGTGATTAGTCCTATTGGTTTTGGTAACCATCTCTAACATCTTATCTTGTTTACATGCTTTTAGAATATTTTTAGAATGGATTGGTTTTCGTGTTCTTCATGTTCATTATGTTTAAATGCAATGCTTATTAGACTTGTGATATACATATATAGTATTTGAGATACACTCATATTTATATGGACTATTATTTTTTGTGTTCTCATTATAATTTAGCTATTGTGTATATCCTAACTCTAAAGTACATGTATTTACCCTAATGATCATGTTTGTTTATGTTTTTACACTTCATGTTTTGATTACATGTTTAGATGGAACTTTTTTTAAAACTTGTGTTTATACTTGTACAAGTAATGAGCTACACTTGGTTATTATGTGTTTGTACTTCATTACTCATTTGTACTCATTACATGTACATCTATAACCTAGTTTTGAGTATTCTTTCATTTATACTTGTTTTCCCTATTTTTGTACATATTTTCATAAAAATATATTTAGTTTCATGTATATGTCAATTTTATCTAAAACTCTTAGATATACATGTCTATCCTAGAGTCACTTATTTTTCATGCAAGATTTTTATTATGGACTCGTTTATATTTGGGATACGTATGTATACTTTTAGTTTTAACAAAACATACATATGTCTTGAAGCGTGTTTAGTTTTGATGATTTCTTATTCATATGAGCTTCAATCCATTATTTTCACGATTATACTTATTACATGATTTTTACACACTATGTTTGGTGTTTACTTAAGACTTTATTTTCATGAGTTTTATATGTCCTTTATAGACCTTGAGTGTCATTTATTGTGTGATTTTCATGTTTTCATGGATATATTCATGTTTTATTTCTTACTTGAAGAATTTAATAATAGTTTTCAAAATTATTTTAAACTAATTTCTCGATTCTTAAATTGGTAGAGTTTTTCAAACTATGCTAAAATATTTTCAAATCACGATTTTTGAAAACCCCTACCATCAAAGGGCGGATAGTTGGGATATCATGCCTTGTATGTCTTAATGAATTCTTTTATCATGTACATGAATAGGGTGGTAGGTATGAGTTATACACATGATCTTCATGTTATTTCATTTTTATATACTCATATGTGTTTTCTTATATATGTATGCTTCAAATTTCAATTGGTGTTCTCATTTACATACATACATATATATGATCTTAATTGTGCTTGTTTTGCAATGTCTTTATATTTTTTAAAAGCACAAAATTATTTATCCTAAGCTTGACTTATTTCTAAATATTAATGAGTATCTTTACAAGCTTTCGCATTAATTTACAACTGGTATTTATATTTTTTTGGTATCAAAATGTATTTCAAGCTTCATTTCAATTGGTATTTACAATTGGTTTTAATTTCACATTCTATTGATTTCAAAATCTAATATTGGTATCTTAAAATTTTTACAAGTGGTACCAACATTTGTTTTGTCAACTAAATTTAATTTCAATTGGTTTCAAAATTCATTTTGTATACTCATATTTTCTATATATGATGGATCATATTTAAAGTAACATTATATTGCTCTGATACATAAATATAAATATTTTCTTGTGCTTTAAACATATCTGTCATACATTCTACCACAAAATTTTTTCTTACTAAGCTTGATTTAGTTTTTTAATGTCAATTTTTTTCAATTGGTATCATATACAGACTTATGCATTATTTTTATTGGTATTTCATAAAGGGAGAGAAAAATTCTTATTTTATCTTTCAATTGGTTTTAATTTTCAATTGGTATCTTACTCCCACTCTTTATAATGAAAATATTTTGCATTGGTATATGCTTACATTTTCAATATTGTTATCAATAATTTTAAATTGGTATTACTTTCAAATTAGTATCCTTATTAAAAAATATAGTGTTTACCTAAAAATTTGGTGTTTACCTTCAATTGATATCATGTCCTTTTATTGGTATCAATTCATAAAAAGATTATTTCTTTCAATTGGTTGTTTCAATTGATTTTGTTCATTAGTATTAAAATTTTGTTTTAAAATATGTTTATTGTTTGTTCATATTCACCCCTTTGTTAATGAGTGACAAAAAGGGGAGAAGAATTCAGTTTTATATATGCATGTTTTACTATGTGTTTATGTATATATCTTGTTTTATTGATGTCTTGAGCCACATTGCATAGCTTTATATGTTTATTGATTATGCATATGTTAAGAGGGAGCTTCTATGAAGCCTATCCTTAATAGATGCATATATATAACCATATAAGTTTTGTCATCATCAAAAAGGGGGAGATTGTTAGCCCAGAGGCCTTTCACCTTAGTTTTGATGATGATTAACTTGTGAAGGTTAGTTTACTAATGATCTTGTATTTATATAATTTCAGTTATTGATCAAGATATTATTAGGTGTTTAGCTTCAACAAAGGAGTTTTGGGAGCTAACACATGTTAAATCAAGAGCTCGCGCGTCAAGGTCGCATCTAGCACTCGGATGGAGTCAAGCTCGTTGGATCGTAATTGGATCGAGTCGGTTTGGAGAAAGAGTTCTACAAGAAGACTTCTGTTTGTGTTTAGTTTAGTTATGTTTAGATCTTGTGTAAAGGTAGATAGTGTTGATATCTCAAATTCACACACACAAGTTCAATATATTTGGTTTTCAGTTTATCCAGTTTTAGATTTCAAATATACATTTATATGGTTTTCATGAATAGATAAAATCAAAACAAGTTTACATGGTTTAATGTATATTGGATTTCATCTATATAGATCTGTGCTTCATATATTTGGAAAAACTTATTTTGATAATCCTATTCATGTGTTTAGAGTTTTGTAATTAACAAAACTTATTTTTAGATTTTATGTCAAAAACATAGATATATCTTTTATGTGTATTGGATTCTATCCATATACATATGCTTTAAATGTGTTTCAAAATCATGTTTTTGTATTTATACAAGTTTGGGGAAAATTGGATTTCTATTTCAAAGTTTGGTTTTCGAAAAATACGGTTCTTGTTTAAGGCCAAATATTTTATATTACAAAAATAGTTCAAATAGCTCGTAATATGTGTTGATTTTCACACATATTTGTTATACAAATATCTAACAAGAACTTCTTTTTGTTGAATTTATGAGAATTTATGGGATTTTATTGGAGATTAAATATCTAAGTTTCAAGTTTTGAATTATCATCCAGAACTACTGGCGGTCGACCTGACGGTCGACCGGACCGATCGACCGATGTGCACAAGAACGTGCACATGGCCAGCCTACAAGGCCGGTCAGTTGATCGACTGTAACTACCCATGTCTTGGGTAGTATCGGTCGACCACAGGCTGTGTGCCTTGTGGACGGTCGACCGCGCGGTTGACCGATAGTGCCTAACGGTCAAAATTTTGACCGTTGGCTGGTCAACTGGAAGGTCAAAATTGACCTTTTCTGCTGCCAACGGCTATATTTTGAGAGGCTATAAATATGCCTTCTCTTGGGGCTATTTTTAATAAGGTTTTTGAGAGCTATTTTTCTATCTTTCTAAGTTGCTTTGCAGCAAGTTTAAAAGAATTTTTGTGCTTAAAAGTTTGATCTTTTATTTTTCTTTTCAAGGGTTGGAAAAATCAAAGTAAAGGGAGTCTTTGGGGAATGAGTCTTGATCTTTATTTCTATTGCTATCTAGTATTTTCCCCAAGTATTTTTTTTGTGATTTTGATTTCGAAACACCTTGTTTTTCTCACACTTGAGCTATCATATCTATCCTATCTATAGGATCTTGTTTTTGTGAAAAATATTGCTTGTGGTCTACTATGATCACCAAGAGTTGTTTGTGGTCTATTGTGATCACCAAGTTGTAATCTTTCCTTTACTTTGGCTTTGTGCCTACCCTTCTAGTGTAGAGGTGGTTGTGCTTTGGGTTTGTGGTTGTCCCTCTTGTGTGGAGGTGATTGTGGTGGAGTTTGGTTTTGTGCCTTTATCTCTCTTGTGTAGAGGTGATTGTTATTTTGGCTTTGTGCCTTGCCTTTTTTGTAGAGGTGGTTGTGTTGGAGAGAGGAGTTGTGTACTCCTAACTTTGTAATTACAAATTCCTCGGTGGAAGTTCCCTTTGTGGGAGATCATGTGTTGATGTAGTGGAAATCCTTCTGTGTGAAGGCGGGGACGTATAGCAGTGACTCGAACCATGAAATATATCTTGGTGTTTGCGTTTGATCCACTATCTCTAAACTCTATCTCTCTTATATCTTGCATTTCTTTTTATTGTTCATATCTCATACATTCTTGGTATTTTTTGTGTGCCCATACTTGTGTTGAATCAAGAGAACTTCATATAGCACCTCAACTCTTATTTAGAGGAATCTAGAGGAGATAGTCTAGAGCCCCTCACCGGGAATTTGGCTACACCCTTTGGTTACATATAGTGTGTTGCAATTGATTTTTAATTCCCCATCATTTCTCATTAGATTAGCTAGTACACCTATTCACTCCCCTCTAGGTGTATTTTCAACTATAATATATATATATTATTGCTTCTTTCATTTTATCACTCACTAGGTCGCTTTCTGACGACTCTGTGTTTGCGTGCCCGGGTTGGAGATCCGAGATATCGTAGTACTAGATATTTCACAGGATACACATAGGAGACCCGTCACCTATACTATTCATAAGTATCTTTATTATTTGTATCTAATTTCATATTTATTCTTGTTTTCATATCTATTATGATTGCTGACCCTTTTTGCAGGTATTCTTGTACCCATATAATGCTAGAACTATTGTGTATATGGTGTTTATTCCCTATACTAGGCTTAGCATGCGTGCGTGAGGGTATTTTTGCCATGCATATGTACGTCGTCATAGCGTCTCCGTATCTATGGGATCGGGGCATTACACATAAACTCTTGTTTTCAGATATATATATATTTCCATTCCTCAGAATATCGAGTTCATCAGCTCATTCATCCAGGGGTTCTGGTAAATAACCTGCAATATTTTATTTTTTCATACTCTCTTCAACTATTTTGACAGGTTCTTGTTCTCCCAGGATGTCAGCTTCAATATTTTTATCATAATTCTTCTCTTCTTCTTCTTCAACAGGAAGGCCTATTAGAATTTTTTTCATCATTGAAAATATTGGGCATTTCATTTAAAATTTGAAAAATATTTAAAACACATATAAATATATAACCAATCTATCGGTACTGGGACTAAAGTTGCAGCAAAAAAAATTATTCTAAAAGTTGTCCTTTTCATCAAGACTATGACTTTGATCACATTCATAATAACAAACTGTCAGATAAAATTAAGTACTGTGACCATAGTCGCAATATGAAGTTTCATCTTCAAACCATTTGTTTTATCATGACCGCGACCAAAGTCGCAGTCCAATTAATATTTAACACAATATTTTGTTATCTATTAAATACTGTGATTTTGGTAGCAGCCATTAAAAAACATCATGCTATTGTGAATATATAATGTGTATAGTGTTGTTTTATACTAACCTTTTTTCTTCAATATCTGTTAGATTGATTTCAAGTAGGGCTTTGCTAATATTGTGGATGTCCCATCTTACTGCGCTGAGAGTTTTTTCCTTCATTCCCTTTCTCTGCTAACAAATTTCAGCACGTTCACACAGCCAATACTGCAATAGGTATTAGTATATCAATTTATACAAACAGTGTCCATATATAAGCAATTTACAACAATTTTTAACAAATATATAATTTATACTTATAAGAATTTGCACGGAGCATCCTTGCAACTTGAATGTAGTATACCTGAAAAAATTCATAGATTCAACAAGGAATTGCCACACAGTTTTAGCCTTACAAATGGTCTTCATCAGTTGAATATTAGCAGTTTGCTCCACTAAATACCATGGCACCGTGCATTTACTACTAAAGAAGAAGAGAGTTGCTGGTATATACAGGATGATCAAAGTTGTGAAATTCTGAGCTGCAAATCTTTATCTATCTTTTATCATTTCATTTAATGTCACTTGATGCTCCAGCTGCTCATCCTTTGTGATATCTAATTCACTTTTCCTTCATCAGAAGATCATTTAAAGAATCTTCAATGGATATTTTTGTGATCTTCTCAATACTTGAAAAATAATGTTTAATGACACCCTTGTCAATCAATGTACAGGTCTTATTCATTATGAAATCTGACTCGTTGATAGATAGACCAAAAGTTAAAGCAACATCATCCACTATTATTTCAATTTATTTGCCTCCAATTAGAAAGGTCCCTTAGTCCCTATCATACTTGTTTACAATCTTCAAAATACTGATGTTCGATTTTAGACCTTTGTCACCTCTAAATTTCTCATTCTAGAATGCCATGAAAACTGCACCAAATGGTGTCTCCTTCATTGCATTGACGAAATCTGGATGAATGTGCTTCTTGAATTTTTTTGATTAATTCGCACATTGGCTTTAGGCTCGATCTCATTGGACAAACCTTCACTTCTTACCTAACTATTGATGCAGAAACATTAAAAACATAAGTCCACATTAAACAAAACCTATAGCCACAGTATTTATAAATAACATTATTAATAAAAAGACTACGGTCTTGGTCGCAACAATAGAAAATAAGTTATAAAATACTATGACCAAGGTCGCACTTTATTAACAAAAAGACTGCGACCTTGGTCTCAACAATAGAAAATAAGTTATAAATACTACGACCAAGATTGCAGTGTTATCAAACAAAATTTTTCAAAAGGATTGATGTTATTGTAGTCTTCTTAATCATCTTAATTACTTAACTTACGAGACCTTGGTCACTGTTTTAATTGACTGCGGCCCTTGTTTCATAAAAATACGACTACGGTTGCAGTATCTTATTTAGATTACTTAATAAAAAAGATTGCGACACCAGTCGAAAAAAATGAAAAAAAAAGGAATGAAAATTAAGTTATAAAATACTGCGACGAAGGTCGCAGTGTTATCAAACAAAACATTCTCAAAGAGACTGTTGTTATATAAGACTGCGATCAAAGTCGCAGTCTTCTAATCATCCTAATTACTTAGCTTACGAGACCTTGGTCACTGCTTCAATTGACTACGAATCTTGTTTCGTAAGATTGCAGCCATGGTCGCAGTATCCTATTTAGCTTACCAAGGTAAAAAAAAGACTGTGACCCTAATCGAAAAATAAAAAAGACTGCAATACTACGACCTTGTAAAACAAAAATAAATCTAAAAAGTGAAAATGATGTTAAAAATTTTAAATCCGAAATTTTTCTTTTCAGAACTGCGACTTCGATTACAGTTTCAGAAAACAAAAAAAATTAAAATAAATTGTTTCAAGTCATAATAATAAATTTTTATTGTGTTTAAAACATCTTTCAAAAAAAATTGAACATTAATGCGACCAAGGTCGCATTCTTTTAAAATAAGTTAATTTTCTCAAATATTTTCTAAAATTAGAAACTTTAAATTTTTAATAAAAATCTCTTTTTAATCGAAAATTTCAGTTGAATTTTAATTTTCACTGTAATCGAAAATATTTTAGGCATGAAAGATTGATCTGAAGCGAATTAATATTAAAAATTTGAAAAAAATTTAAATGACAAAATTTGGAAATTTTTTTGAAAAAATTATAAATTTTTGCTAGGGCACCCAATAATATAGGGTTTTCACGATTGTTTTTACCTTTTGCGGCGTTGTTTTCTTGCTCGAAATCTTGATCAAATTCTTGTTTTTTAAATTAAAATTTTGATTTGGATGATTCAGGAATTTAGGAATCAAGATCTGTAATTTTTTTGTTTGCAAAAACTCAAATTTTCAGATCTATCAGTTGTCGGCCGAGGTACAGATCCCTCATATATATATATATATATATATATATTATATATATATATATATATATATATATATATATATATATAATATATATATATATATATATATATATATATATATATATATATATATATTAGTTTTATTACAAAATAAAAGTTTATTTTTGGGTCCAACTCTACAGGTTCAAATCTCATATTCTGGCATTCAAATGCAAGATCCACTCCATTGAAGTTGATTTACATTCTTTGAAGTCTATAGAACCAAAAATAAAGTCATTTGAATACTTTTTGCTTATACATCATGTGGGTGCAAACGGACGACCGAAAGTGGTGAGTTGGTTAGTTTAACGGTGTAAAAATTTAAAATCTAATAAAAATTAATGTGTGAGAATTTTTTAAGTGTTTAAATCATGATGAAATAGTCGGATCGAGAATTTTTATGTCTAAAGAAATAGATCTAAGTAATATGCTACTTTCAGCTGTCTATTTTTCCACTTGATGTCTAAGTAAAAAGTATTCAAATGGCATGATTTTAGATTTCTAGAGACTTCAAATAATGTAAATCAACTTCAATAGAGTGGATCTTGCATTGGGTGCCAGAACATAGGATTTGAGCCATTGAACCCAAAAATAAACATTTATTTTGTAGTCCGACTCTCTCCCCCCTCTCTCTACACACACACACACACACACACACACACATATATATATACATACACACACATATATATACCTTAGCCGCCAGCTTAGAGAACTCTCTCAACTGGCACTGCGACCTGGCCGCAGTTCAAAAAAATTTCAGATATTCTCAGTCTAATTAGCACTGCGACCATAGTAGCAGTCCTCATAAAAACACTGCGACCATAGTAGCATCGCAGTCCTCACAAAAAACATTGTGACCATGATTGCAGTCATCACAAAAAGACTGCGACCACGGTTACAGTCCTAAAAAAAACACTGATATCATGGTAGTAGTCCTCACAAAAAAATACTGCGACCTAGTCGCAATCCTCACAAAAAACTGCGATCATGGTAGCGTTGCCCTCAGTATCTGTGGCTGAGATTCAGCCACATCGCTGGCGCTGAGAGAGTCTCTCAGCCAGCGGCTGAGGTACATTTTTCTCTAACACGAACACATGGAAGAATATGTTGGATATATGTTTATAATGTTGAGAGATGAGTTTGAAATCGATAAGTAGGCCGAAGTTGACCAAAATTTACTATGCATGTATTAGGGCACACCCTTAGTTTTAGAGATGATGCTGCTAAAATTTTCAAGTTTTAAAGAAGATTATAAATAAGTTAGGTTTGAGGATAACTCAGTGATTAAAATCTGAGAGCGTTAGAAGCTGAGTTGATTAGGCCTTCTTGGGCCCAAATCTAGTGAGCAGGCTTCGTGGATCTGAGTCCATGTAGCTAGCTCCTTTTATTTCGTACATTCATTGGGCTTGGCCCTGGGGATCAGTTTGGCCCATGTTCAAACACAAAAGCACCAGAATAAAACAAGAATTAAAGGGAAATAATAAGATTAGAGAAAGGACTTAACTACTGAGGCATGAAAAACTTCAGTGTGGTTAAGTTGTGCACTCAGCTCTTCAATCAACTGTTACAAGAGAAACTTATCCAACAATAAGAAGAGGAATTCACAGAGAAGAACACTCAGTATAAGGCTTTTTAGAGGGAGAGGAGACATCGGCATCCCACTCTGTTTCCAGTGAACTTGTCCGAGCACAAGGGGAGCGAATAGAATTGTCTAAGTAAATATATTTTATTTTTCTTCATAAGAGTTCTCTCCCTTCAAAGAAACTTTGAAATTAGTTGTCAACTCGTTCCATCAGAGTTCGGTTCATGTCAAACACATACAATAAGAGGACCAATGTCGCATTGACACATGGATTGAAACTCTTATAATCTCTTATAATATGTGTGTGAGGCCCTGTAACGCCCCGATCCTGAGGGTACGAAGACGTTACTGTGACGTATATACGCAGGTCAGAAATACCCTCACGTATATACGCTAAGCATCAGTACAGGAAGGAATCAGAATACGGAAGCACAGTGGTAACATATAATCCAACAATAATAACACCAGTACACAGTTATCACAAGACATGATATAATATCTGAAGAATGTATGATCACTAAGAAGCACAAAAGCAGGATGTACACTATGAAATACGGGAAAGTACTCACGAGTATCAAGGTAAGAATCTCGTGAGCCGATCAGGGAGAGGCTGGAAGGAGGGTCCAAATAGGCAACTGCTAATCCAAGCTCCTGCTGCGCCACTCTGATCAGGTACAGCAGGGCTACGGTCCAGACTCCAGGATCTGGACATGAGAATCCAGGGTTGTTAGCAACCCCAGCGAGTACAAAGAATAAATCCAGATGGCGTGCATAACAGGCACACGAGTACATGATCAAGTAACGTAGTCCAGACATGCAGATAAAGGGAATGACAAGTAATATAAGGAAAATGACAGTAAATCCGAGATCAAGTAAGTACATGTATATCAGTAAACCTGAGTCGAAAAACATGCATGGAAAACGGTATAGAGAGACGAGGTACACATAACCAGGCGATAAATATATTAAACATATGATAAATACAGTGATAAATATAAGTATGGACAATTCTGGTTGTATAAGCTCGGATTATGGATTCATGGGGTGGTACGTCGAGGGGATAATCCAAATAAGGAAACCCTCATCTATATACCACATATCCGATGTCACTATCAACTGAGTTTATACAACTTGAGTTGCCCTAAGAGTAACAGAACTATAGTGTGTCTGGAGTTATCATGGTATCACAGAGGTCACGTGTTATAAAATAGGGTATCAACTCAGAGCATAATACTGTAACTGGAGAATATAAAGGTGTGGTATTTTAATTTATCCAATAATAATAATCAGTACCGTTTGATATTTCAATCGCCTCCCTACCAGCGTCTCACATCACCGATAGTCCATACTAGAGTTCGCACTCTGTAGAACTTACCCGGGTCTGATATGTGAGTACCAGGACCCGAACAAAGGAGAGACCAAATATCACACGTTTCTAACCTTATTACTGTTTGGTTGTTTTATGTTATTCATCCGATTCATATGCTTTTGTATGTGCTACCGGCACACATACATCCACTTATGAATAAGGCGAGTTATTATTTGGAAACTGATAAATCTGATTGCTCATATTTATAGTGGGTCCTGTCTCTGCCGGGACTAGCTCAGGAGTACAGCTACTGCTTCCGGGGACTTATCATTACGCGCCCCACACGACACTTCAGATTCAGGCTACTGCTTCCGGGACTTATCATTACGCGCCCCACACGACACTTCAGAAATATCACCATTATAAATATGACATCATACCGGTTTCCATCAGTTTTCCCTACCCCCAGTGTAAGTTGAGTATTTTATTATATATATTGCCCAAAGATAATGTCCACAAGTGTATGCAGTATAACCATAATTATCCAACTACGAGAATTAATAGGAGTATAATATCAGGAGTCACCCTTTTTCAGGGGTTCAGGAATACAGGGGTTCAGGAGTACAGGAGTTCAGGAGATACAGGAGTGCCAGATGTCTGATCACATAATAATCATGAATATGCCAGGTAATGCAGGTGTCAGGTGTCAGGTGTCAGGTGTTATATATCATGTGGCAAATATAGCATGTCAAATACCGGTGTCATATATCAAGTGTCAAATATAGCATGGCGAGTACCGGTGTCATATATCATATGTCAAATATATAGCATGGCAGGTACCGGTGTCACATATAGCATGGCAAATATCAGTGTTAAATATATCATGGCAAGTGTCGGTGTCAAATATGGCAAATACCGGTGTCCGGTATCATGTGTCAAATATAGCATGGCAAGTACCGAGTGTAACATATCAATGTTGGTGTTACACATATCAACATACATATCATGTATAAAAAGCAGGATAACAGTTGTTAGACATGAAGTGATGGTAATAGAACATGAAATATCAAAAGGAATGTACTCGCATAATGATAAAATGGATGCATGTTCAAAAGAAACTGTACTCCCTCAATACCGGAACGCAATACCGAGTAATATCCGGGAAATTTACGAACACAACGATCAAGCCAACAATCCCAATAAATATATATAATAATATAATAATATATATAAATATATTTTGAGAGAATAAGAAAGGAGAGAGAGAAGAGAGTTTTAGAGAGAGAAAGTCTAGAGAGAAAGAGGGTTTCTAGAGAGAAAATCTAGAGAGAGAAAGAGGGATGTCTAGAGAGAAGGTAGGGAGAGAAAGAGAGATTTCTAGAGAGACGGTAGAGAGAGAAAGTCTAGAGAGAGAAAGAGGGATTTTTAGAGAGAAAGTGAGAATCGGAGAGAGAGTAGTGAGAGAAATTTTAGAGAGAGGAGAGAGAGTGGATAGAGGGAGAGAGAAGAGAGAGAGGAGAGAGAGTGAGTGAAGAGAGAATAGACAGAGGGAGAGAGAAAACAGGGGGCAGCAAGCCCCCTGCTCACGCCCACGGGGCTTCCAGCCCCCTGGCTGGCCGCCGGCGCCGGCGGTGCGCCGGCGTTGGGGTGGCCACCGGCCACCCCAGAGGAGAGACAGGGAGGGAGAGCTGGGGCTGCTCATGCAGGCCCTGATCAAGGGGGCCCACGGCTCCCCGTGGCCCAGGAGGCGCCTGGCCGGCCTCTGCCGGTCAGGAAACTGGCCGGCGACAGCCACGGCCGCCGCCGGCGTCCAACAGAGGAGAAGAAGAGAGAGAGAGAGAGCAGGGAAAGAGGAAAAAAGAAAGAAAGAAGAAGAAAAGAAAAAAGGAAAAGAAAGGAAGAAGAAAGGAAAAGAGGAGGAGGAGGAGGAGAAGGTTCGCCGGTGTTGGCCGCCGGCCTGGGGCGCCAGCGAGCCTCCGGCGATGGTGGCCGTGGCCGGATCTTGGGAGGAAGAGAGAGGTAGAGTAAGGGAGAAGAAAATTAGAAAGAGTTGGAGAGAGAGATAGAGAGGGAAAAAGGAGAAGAAAGAGAGAGAGAGAGAGAGAGAGAGAGAGAGGAAGGGAAATGGGTGAGAGGGGGAGGAGAATTTGAGGGAAGAAGGGGAGGTGTGGTCGTCGGGTTCCAGGAGAAGAAGGAAGAAGCAGGAGGAAAGAAGGGAAAAGAAAAAGAAAGAAAAAGGAGAGAAAAAAAGGGTTTTGTTAAAAAAAGGAGGGGAAGAGTTATTTATTTAAAAGGGAAATTGATGTGATAGGATATGGGTTGGCAATGATGTGATAGGGGATGGGCTGTGACAGGGGTTGAGTTTGGAAGGAAAGGAAAAAGAAATGGAGAAAGGAAGAAAAAATAATATTATTAAAATAATGTAAAATTTTGACTATTCCAGAATCGCTCCGAAAAATTCTCAAAAATAGAAAATATTATTCTAAGATGCTTGGTCAAATCGGATTCAGAAATTTATTGTAAATTTCAAATTAAAAAATCTTGAAATCTTCCAGCGGTATTGGTCGACACCAAAACCGGTGGATTTTCGATAAATTCTGAAAAATCTTAAAAATGTCTTTAGTTAGAAAATAAGATTTTAAGAGGTAATGTGAAAGCTGTTTCTAAAAATTCAACTCCATTTGAAAACTAAAAATCTGGAAATCAGTCAGCGATGCCGACCGACACCAATTTTGGAGATTTTGCAGAAAAATTCTGAAAAATCCAGAAAATCATGAAAATTTAAAATATTAGAAAACGATGTTTGAAATTGAAATCTCTCAAATCGGATTATCAAAAATGCCAATTCGAGCAGTACACTAGGATCGGGCCCCCGGTTCATACTAGGGCTGACTCCGAGTTCATGAATCCAAATCCAATACAAAACAATCATACCAATAATCATGAACAAAAATAAATATAAAACTAAATCAAAGAATTATGGTAGAAAAATTAGAACACGTATCTAAGTACGTATTCCAGGAACGGGGTGTTACATTCCATCCACCTATTAAAAATTTCGTCCTCGAAATTTCGATAAGGGGAAGATGAACACAGAAAGGATATGAACGAGGATTTATATCAATCAAGATATGAGTAACTGAGGGAATTCCCACCAATCGACTGATAAACTCAAGACTGAGACGTTTCTGCACTTCTGCCGTATATATCCTCTAACGGTGCCATAAAATACTGACCTGATGTCTGCTCTTTCGGACTGCAAAGCAAAGCTGATAAAATCCTTAGAAATCCATAGTGCTGAAATCCATAATATAATGTAAAGTCCCGCATGGCATGAAGCCGTCCTTGACAAAGAATCTATTGTAGAATTACTGATGCTGCATACATACCACTTCTCTGAGAATAAACCAAATACTGAAGATAAAGAAAACCCTAATAATACTGAGAATAAATCAGAAGACCAATAATCAAGGATTTCTAAATACTGGGTGTTGCAATCTCTGAAAGATATAGCTAAGAATATAGAATAACTATGGAGAATTCCAAAGACTGACTTCTGAATGATAAGCCGATTATAGATGAAACATGTAGAAGATATCTGGGCCCTTCAAGATTGGCCAAGTGGATCGTTCATAAGGATCATGGCTATAGCTCAGATACAGCGAGAAAATCCTGTCTAGCAGATCCATGAAAACATGCCAGGCAGAAGAAATCCGAGGAACGGACTAGAGTGCTAAGCACTGAAGGGACTAGCCACTGACGAAACCAGCCTAGGTGAGGCCATCGCGTAACACAACTCAGGCGCTAAGCATTAGGGTTGTAGCGGAGCTAACACTCTGCGAGGCTCGCACTTGGCGGAGCTCACGCAGCGAAGCCAGCGCGTAACACAACGCTAAATGCTAGGCACTTAGGTGCAGCGAAGCAATGCCTGGTTAGGTCCACGGGTGACTAAAACACGACCCTCGCTCGACGAGGCTAGCGGGGTCTGCAGTCCACCAAATAAAAACTGCCAGAAGTTGGTGGCTCTTAGAACACGATCAAGAAATCATAATAACCGAAACGAGTCCCGAGTGCTATCTTCATAACTCTGTCCGGTAGAAGCCCTGAATCCGGAATACTGTTCCATACTGACACTCCTCAGGTAATGGTACGGTCTGTCTGATTATATAAGTGATGACTACCCCACTTGCTGTGCTGATTTCCCCATGATGTATCCATATACATAAGAATAGAATGCGAGGCCGAAGAACCATCCAATATAAGACTGTTGGCCCAAGGTTACAATCACCCGGTATTTGAGTTTTGATGATTACAAAACATATATAGTTATTTGTACTAATCATATTTTAGTGTTTAAGTGTGTTTCAGGGTTCTATGGATTCAAGTTGTGTTCTTCCCTAATGATGACTCAATTCGGTTCATTTGACTCAAGATGACTCAATTCGGGTTCAAGGATTCAAGCTATGCAACATTCCATGGAGAAGCCCTAATTTGAAGACCTTGTAGTCGCCTAGAACCTTTGTAAGAATTAGTTTGTTAAGAATGAGGCTATGATAAGTTGGCCACACACACACACCTTCATTTTTCAAAATACGGTTTTTGTTTTGGGTAATTGATTTAGGTTCATGTTTTAATGGTTATACATGACTCAAATTATATTATAATTTTACATCTTGTTTATATCATGTATACCAACCAATATAGCATGATACTTAATCATATAGCCTTACAAAATTATTTTGAAAATTTTTTAAAGTTCAAATTTTTCCCTAGAAAAATCCTGTTTCAGGCCCAACGGTCGGCCGGACGGTCGACCGGATCCATTTCAGGCTTGATCGGTCGACCGCACCAGTCGACCGGGCCTAGTGGACTTGGCGTGTACGTTTGTGCATGTCTGCCGGTCGACCGGACCGGTCGACTGACAGAAAGTCCTTTGCTCTCGGGTTTTGTCAGTCGACCGGGCCAGTCGACCGACAGAACAAAGAAATATTTTTTTTAGCTTCCGGTCGACCGACCGGTCGACCGAGTCCAACGGCTAGTTTGCCAATGGACTGCCCGTCGACCGGGCCGGTCGACCGACAGCAGCCAGCAGCCCCAACGGCTACTTTTCTGATTTTTGTGTCTTGGATTGATTGGGATTTGTGTGTCAGCTATTTCTAAAATTTTGCAGGCTATTTTCAGACCTATTTAGCTAGTTATAATGATGATTAGATCTCCTCTAATCCCTATAAATAGATGGCATTGGTCACTTGTAAAAATCAAGAAAAATACCCATTATTTTCAAGTTTCAAAAGAAAGAAAAGTTTTCAAAGCTCTCAATTTTCTAAGTTCATTTTAGTTACTATTTTTCAGTTGTGTTTCAAGCTATTTATTACTACTTTACAACTGAATTTTTCTCACTACACTTCTTGAGCCAAAATCCTTCTCATTCTATAAGGAAATTGTAAGAGAGAAGTTTGTGGTCTTGTTGATCACTTTGTTACTTGTTCTATCTTGTGTTGAGATCCCTCTTGTGTAGAGGTTGGATTGGTGGGAGTTCGGTACTCCGGTCTTCGGTAGACCTCTTGTATTTCCTCGGTGCATATAGTGGAAACCCTTCACGGTGGTGAAGGTGGAGACATAGAGCGGTGGCTCGAACCTTGAAACAAATCCCTTGTGTTTGCGATTGATTTCCTTATTGCCTTTTATTGCTTTATATTTCTATCTTGTGATATCTCTTGTGTGCACTTCATTATTGCATCCATTTCATTACTTGCATTTTTCGGTCTTTACACATCTCAACAAGAAAGCAATTACGCGCCTCAACTCATAATCTAGAGGAATCAAAGAGGAGAAGTTCTAAAGCCCTTCACGAGGAATTCGGCTTCAATTTCTTGTTTTGAGTGACCGTTTGCATCATATACACATAGTTATTTAAAAAGATTATTAGATTAGCATTAACACCTATTCACCCCCCCCCCCCTCTAGGTGTTTTTCAATTGGTATCAGAGCTTTGTCTCTAGGCTCTTGGCTTAACAACCTTAGAGAGATCCTATATTGCTAATCACTATTCATTTTTTCATCCTCATACACTCATTAAAATGGCCGAAGGAATTAAGACCCCACCCAAATTTGATGGCCTTACTTTCCCATATGGAAGGTTAAGATGACCGTATTTTTGCAATCCCTAGGAAGCCGGGTTGTAAAGGCGGTGACCAAACCATTTAGTGCACCCACCGGTGATGAGGACACTTGGTCTGATATTGACACTAAAGAGTTTGACGCTAATGCTAGGGCACACTATGCCTTGCTTCAAGCTCTTAATGATGATGATATTTCTAGAGTCATTCATTGCAAATCCGCCCATGAGATTTGGACTCACTTGCTTGTCATTCATGAGGGAACTTCATAGACCTTCTTCGTTCCCAATATGAAAATTTTTCTATGCAAGAGAATGAAACCATAGATGATATGGTTACTAAATTTACAGAGATTACTAATGGACTTTCTTCTTTAGGTGACGTCATTGACAACGACCAAAGAGTAAGGAAGATCATCCGTGCACTCCCTCCATCTTGGGAAGTCAAAGCCACTACTTTGAAGGAACTCAATGATAAGGAAGAAATAGAGCTCATAGGTCTCATCGGAAATCTCAATACCCATGAGATGGAAAGAAAAGCAAGAGAAGAGATGGCTCTTCCAAAGAAGAAAGCTATTGCCTTCAAGAGTTCTTCCACCTACTCCGACGACGATGATGAAGAAGAGGATGATGAAGATCTTTCTCTTCTTGTAAAAAACGTTCAGAGAATGTACAACAAGGCAAAGTTCAAAATAGAAGGAGATGGCAAGGTAAAGAAGAGAAGAAAATCGTTTGCTTCAATTGTCAGAAACCGGGTCACATTGTTGCGGAATGTCCGGAAAGAGCCAAACCCTCCACCTCCAAGAAGCCGTACAAAAAGAAAGCTTTAAAGGCTACTTGGGATTCGGAGAGTGAATCCGATGAGGAAGTCGACACCGCCAACATGTGCTTCATGGCAAATGAGAGCACAAGCAAGGTAACTCCCGATACTTCCATTAATTGTGATCTATCCATAGATGAACTAGGAGAAGCTTTTGAAGAACTATCTCATAACTATGATTTTCTCAAAAAGAAATACTTGAAAATGAAAAAGGAAAATGAATCTCTCAATCACAAAGTTTTCACTCTTACTAAAGAAAAGGATGAATTGCTTTCTACTCTTGTTTCTACACAAAAGGACTTTGATAACTATAAAATTTCTTGCAAAGGTAAATTTCTACAAATTGATGAAAATGAAATTTCCATGCTAAAAGAGAAAATTGATTCATTAGGAGTAGTTTTGAAGAAATGTGAATTTGATAAAAGTAGACTAGAGGCTATGTTTCCTAAGAAACAAGTCCCAAGAAACATTCACATGCTATTCATGCTCATGTCCATAAATCACAACCTTTATATCATGCCAAGCACCCTAAACATGCCCACACTCCACACACACATCATGCATTTATGTATGGTAAAGTCTTTTCATGCACATACTGTGGCCGTAAAGGTCATTTGGTTAAAGTTTGCTATGATAGGCTTAATGCATCGCATAATCATGTTTGGGTTCGGAATACTAACTTTCAAGGATCTAAGAAAGTTTGGGTACCAAAGTCAACAAATTTGTTAAATGATGTAGGTACTTTCCAAGGCCCAACGACGTAAAGGGTTGTGGTATCTTGATAGTGGTTGCTCAAGGCACATGACTTGGGATATCAACAACTTTGCAACCCTATCAAGATACCATGAAGGTGGCACCGTCACCTTCGGAGATGACGCCAAAGAAAAAATCATTGGTATTGGTAATGTTAAATTTGGTACATCTCCTTTAATAGAAAATGTTGTTTTAGTTGATGGCCTCAAGCATAATCTCTTGAGTGTTAGTCAACTTTGTGACAAAGGTTTTGATGTTATTTTTGATAACCTAGCATGTAGAGTTATTGATAGACAATCCAACACATGTATATTTTTCGAATTTCGTGAAAGCAATGTATACATGATTGACTTGTCTAATATGCTATGCAATGCTACTTGTTTGAAAGCCCTCGATGATGACTCTTGGTTGTGGCATAGGAGATTAGGCCACATTTCTTTTGACCATCTATCTAGATTAAACAACAAGGAAATGGTGAAAGGTATTCCTTACTTGAACTTTGAAAAAGACCGCATTTGTGATGCGTGCCAACTTGAAAAAACAAAGCAAGTCCTCTTTCAAGTCAATCAAGGATATCATGACATCACGACCCTTGGAGTTGATCCATATGGATTTGTTTGGTCCTACTCAAACCAAAAGTCTAAGTGGGAATCGTTTTGCTTTTGTTTTAGTTGATGATTTCTCGCGTTTTACTTGGGTTTTCTTTTTAGAACACAAAAATCAAGCCTTTTCATATTTTCAAGCTTTTAAGAAAAGAGTTGAAAAGGAAAAAGATTCTTCTATTTTAAGAATAAGAAGTAATAGAGGTGGCGAATTCAATAACCAACCATTTACCACTTTTGTAAAGAACATGGAATTAAGCATGAACTATCTTGTCCTAGAACTCCACAACAAAATGGAGTCGTTGAGAGGAAAAATCATACATTACAAGAGATGGTTAGGACAATGATAAATGAATATGGTCTCCCTCATTATCTATGGGCCGAGGTTGTTAACACATCTAGCTACATATCAAATAGATCTTATCCAAAAATACTTCAAAAACATCTTTTGAGATCTATTTTTCTAGAAAGCTAAATGTTTCATACTTTAAAGTTTTTGGTTGTAAATGTTTTGTTTTGAATACTAAAGATAATTTAGGTAAATTTGATGCAAAGTCTTATGAAGCAATTTTTGTTGGTTACTCTAATACTAGTAAAGCTTATAGAGTTTTCAATAAGTCCTCCTTGACTATTGAAGAATCTATACATATAAAGTTTGAGAAATCTAATGTGTTTGTTGATAATGTTATGGAAATAGATTCCCTAAATAAAGACATGAAGCAAATTACTTTGAAGGACTCACCTACTCTTGAAGACATGCCAAAGGGTGATGAAGATAATGAAGTTCAAGAAAATGAGGATCAAGGAAATGAAATTCAAGAAGTTGAAGTGGAGACTATTCAATCACTTCCAAAAAATTGGAGACACAATCCACATCATCCCAAGGATCTTATTATAGGTGAAGTATCAAAAGGAGTAACTATTCGTTCTAAACTTCATGATCTTTGTGGACACTATGCATTTATTTCTCACTTTGAACCAAAGAACGTCCTCAAAGCTGAGGGCGACTCATATTGGTTGTTAGCCATGCAAGAGGAGCTCAATCAATTCGAGCGCAACCAAGTTTGGCATCTTATTCCTAGGCCCCACGATAGACCAACAATTGGTACTAAGTGGATCTTTAAGAACAAGTTGAATGAGTCGGGAAATGTTATTAGGAATAAAGCTAGGTTAGTGGCCCAAGGTTACACTCAAGTCGAAGGTATCGATTTTGAGGAAACTTTTGCACCCGTAGCACGGCTTGAAGCCGTACGGATGACACTTGCATTTGCTTCTTATAAAGATTCTAAACTTTTTCAAATGGATGTAAAAAACTGCTTTCTTAAATGGATTTATTGAAGAGGAGGTGTATGTTGAACAACCCCCGGGTTTGTTGATCTTACACATCCGGATCTTGTTTTCAAACTTGACAAAGCTCTTTATGGTTTAAAACAAGCCCCTAGGGCTTGGTATGAAAGACTTTCTTCATTTCTAATTTCTAATGGTTTTAAGAAAGAAAAATAGATACTACTTTGTTCACTAAACATATTGAAAATGATATACTTATAGTTCAAATTTATGTTGATGATATCATATTTGGTTCTACTAATGAAAATCTTTGCAAAGCTTTTGAATCTTGCATGAAGGAAGAATTTAAGATGTCTATGATGGGTGAGCTTAACTACTTCTTTTGTCTCCAAATCAAGCAAAGGAAGGATGGGATTTTCATCAATCAAGCCAAGTACACAAAGGAACTTATCAAGAGATTTGGGCTTGAAGGGGCTAAGACAAGCAAAACTCCCATGGCTACCACCACAAAACATGACAAGGATGAACAAGGTACAAGTATAGACATTAAACTTTATCGTAGCATGATTGGTAGCTTGTTGTATTTAACGGCTAGTAGGCCAGACATTATGTTTTGTGTATGTCTTTGTGCTCGATTTCAATCGTGTCCTAAAGAGTCCCATTTGATTGTGGTAAAACGCATTATTAGATACCTTAAGGGCACAATTGAAAAGGGTTTGTAGTATCCGAACACCGGACAATTTTCCATGACGAGTTTTTCGGATGCCGACTATGCAGGTTGTAGAGTGGATAGGAAGAGTACAAGTGTAACATGTCAATTTCGTGTAATTGTCTTATTTCATGGTCTTCCAAAAAAAAATAATTCGGTAGCCCTCTCAACCGCCGAGGCGGAGTATGTTTTTGCCGGAGCTTGTTGTGCACAAGTTCTTTGGATGAAACTTACTCTCCTTGACTATGATTTGCATTTTGACCATATTAAAATATTTTGTGATAATATTAGTACTATTCATATGACTAAAAATGCAAATCAACATAGTAAGACTAAGCACGTTGACATTTGGTATCACTTTCTTAGAGATCATTATGAGAAAGGTGATATTGACATTGATTATGTTTCTACCGATTTTCAACTTGCCGATATTTTTACAAAACCACTAGACTATGCTAGATTTTCTTTTATTTGTGGTGAATGAATGTTTGTGTTATGGAATAATGAAGAAAATTTTTTTTAAACAATATTTACCCTTTTTGATGTATGACAAAAAGGGGGAGAAAAAGTTAGTTTTGAGTTTTAAGTTATAACAAGTTAGTTTTGAGTTTTGAGTTTTAAGCTATAACAAGTTAGTTTTGAGTTTTAAGTATTAAATTATAACAAGTTAGTTTTTGAGTTTTGAGTTTTAAGTTTTAGATTTTGAGTTATAAAAGATTCGTTTTTTAGTTATTGTTTGTTTGAGCAATATGTCTTTCTTGCCAAGTTTTTACTTTTCATATATAGCATGATTTGAGGGGGAGCCTCCAAGCTCCTTCCCATTTTTCCATTTTTTTAAAAAAAAATAACTCATATGTTTTGTCATCATCAAAAAGGGGGAGATTGTTGGCCCAAGGTTACAATCACTCGGTATTTGACTTTTGATGATTATAAAACATATATAGTTATTTGTACTAATCATATTTTAGTGTTTAAGTGTGTTTCAGGGTTCTATGGATTCAAGTTGTGTTCTTCCCTAATGATGACTCAATTCGGGTTCATTTGACTCAAGATGACTCAATTCGGGTTCAAGGATTCAAGCTATGCAACATTCCATGGAGAAGCCCTAATTTGAAGACCTTGTAGTCACCTAGAACCCTTGTAAGAATTAGTTTGTTAAAGAATGAGGCTATGATAAGTTGGCTCAAGAAAACACACACACACCTTCATTTTTCAAAATACAGTTTTTATTTTGGGTAATTGATTTAGGTTCATGTCTTGATGGTTATACATGACTCAAATTATTTTATAATTTTACATCTTGTTTATATCATGTATACCAACCTTTATAGCATGATACTTAATCATATAGCCTTACAAAATTATTTTGAAAATTTTTTAAAGTTCAAATTTTCCCTAGAAAAATCCTATTTCAGGCCCAACGGTCGACCGGATCCATTTCAGGCTTGATCGGTCGACCACACCGGTCGACCGGGCCTAGTGGACTTGGCATGCACGTTTGTGCACGTCTACCGGTCGATCGGACCGGTCGACCAACTGAAAGTCCTTTGCTCTCAGGTTTTGTCGGTCGACCAGGCCAGTCGACCGACAGAACAAAGAAATATTTTTTTTAGCTTCCGGTCGACCGACCGGTCGACCGAGTCTAACGGCTAGTTTGCCAATGGACTGCCGGTCGACCGGACCGGTCGACCGACAGCCGCCAGCAGCCCCAACGGTTACTTTTCTGATTTTTGTGTCTGGATTTGATTGGGATTTGTGTGTCAGCTATTTCTGAAACTTTGCAGGCTATTTTCAGACCTATTTAGCTAGTTATAATGATGATTTGATCTCCTCTAATCCCTATAAATACATGGCATTGGTCACTTGTAAAAATCAAAAAAATACCCATTATTTTTAAGTTTCAAAAGAAAGAAAAGTTTTCAAAGCTCTCAATTTTCTAAGTTCATTCTTGGTTACTATTTTTCAGTTGTGTTTCAAGCTATTTATTACTACTTTACAACTGAATTTTTCTCATTACACTTCTTGAGCCAAAAATCCTTCTCATTCTATAAGGAAATTGTAAGAGAGAAGTTTGTGGTCATGTTGATCACTTTGTTACTTGTTCTATCTTGTGTTGAGATCCCTCTTGTGTAGAGGGTTGGATTGGTGGGAGTTCGGTACTCCGGTCTTCGGTAGACCTCTTGTATTTCCTCGGTGGATATAGTGGAAACCCTTCACGGTGGTGAAGGCGGGGACGTAGAGCGGTGGCTCGAACCTCGAAACAAATCCCTTGTGTTTGCGATTGATTTCCTTATTGCCTTTTATTGCTTTACATTTCTATCTTGTGATATCTCTTTTGTGCACTTCATTATTGCATCCACTTCATTACTTGCATTTTCCGGTCTTTACTCATCTCAATAAGAAAGCAATTACGCGCCTCAACTCATAATCTAGAGGAATCAAAGAGGAGAAGTTCTAGAGCCCTTCACGGGGAATTCAGCTTCAATTTCTTATTTTGAGTGACCGTTTGCATCATATACACATAGTTGTTTAAAAAGATTATTAGATTAGCATTAACACCTATTCACCCCCCCTCTAGGTGTTTTTCAAAGACCAGGTGATGCGCCAGAGTCAGAGAATACCAGAACATAATGATAGTGAACCGCGTCTGTCTTGCTGTTACCCTACCAGTCTATCCATATCTTGAGTTGGTATAAAGATGACAGGAACTGGAAATGGAAAAAGGATGGAAGAGATTCCAAGAATTAAGGAAAGGACGATCAAGAGAGAATAGATAACTTTGTACTTGCAGTTGGATTGTATAACCATGACTCATGCATTCCAGTTGCAAATTCCTTTTAACATTAATTTGCCGACTGGTTGTACCGAGGATATGAGAGCCTAGGCTCCGATACCACCCTGTAACGCCCTGATCCTGAGGGTACGGAGACGTTACTGCGACGTATATATGCAGGTCAGAAATACCCTCACGTATATACGCTAAGCATCAGTACAGGCAGGAATCAAAGTACGGAAGCACAATGGTAACATATAATCCAACAATAATAACACCAGTACACAGTTATCACAAGACATGATATAATATCTGAAGAATGTATGATCATTAAGAAGCACAAAAGCAGGATGTACACTATGAAATACAGGAAGTACTCACGAGTAGCAAGGTGAGAATCTCGCGAGCGAATCAGGGAGAGGCTAGAAGAAGGAGGGTCCAAATAGGCAACTGCTAATCCAAGCTCCCGCTGCGCCACTCTGATCAGGTACAGCAGGGCTACGGTCCAGACTATAGGGTCTGGACATGAGAATCCAGGGTTGTTAGCAACCTCAGCGAGTACATAGAATAAAGCCAGATGGCGTGCATAACAGGCACACGTGTACATGATCAAGTGATGTGGTCCTGACATGCAGGTACAGGGAATGACAAGTAATATAAGGAAAATGATAGTAAATCTGAGATCAAGTAAGTACATGTATATCAGTAAATCTGAGTCGGAAAACATGCATGGAAAACGATATAGAGAGCATAGGTACACATAACCAGGCGACAAATATATTAAACATGTAATAAATACACTAAACACGCGATAAATATAAGTATGGACAATTCTGATTGTATATGCTCGGATTATGGATTTATGGGGTGATACGTCGAGAGGATAATCCAAACAAAGAAACCCTTATCTATATACCACATATCCGATGTCACCATCATCTAAGTTTATACAACTTGAGTTGCCCTAAGAGTAACAGAACTATAGTGTGTCTTGAGTTATCATGGTATCATAGAGGTCATGTGTTATAAAACAGGGTATCAACTCAGAGCATAATATTGTAGCTGGAGAATATAAAGGTGTTGCGTTTTAATTTATCCAATAATAATAATCAGTACCGTTTGATATTTCAATCGCCTCCCTACCAGCGTCTCACATCACCAATAGTCTATACTAAAGTTCGCACTCTGTAGAACTTACCCGGGTCTGATATGTAAGTACCAGGACCCGAACAAAGGAGAGACCAAATATCACACGTTCCTAACCTTATTATTGTTTGGTTGTTTTATGTTATTCATCCGATTCATATGCTTTTGTATGTGCTACCGGCACACATACATCCACTTATGAATAAAACAAGTTATTATTTGGAAACTGCTAAATCTTATGGCTCATATTTATAGTGGGTCACGTCTCTGCTCGGGACTAGCTCACGAGTACATGCTACTGCTTCCGGGGGACTTATCATTACGCGCCCCACACGACACTTCAGAAATGTCACCATTACAAATATGACATCATACCGGTTTCCATCAGTTTCCCCCACCCCAGTGTAAGTTGAGTATTTTATTATATATATTGCCCAAAGATAATGTCCACAAGTGTATGCAATATAACCATGATTATCCAACTACGAGAATTAACAGGAGTATAATATCAAGAGTCACCCATTTTCAGGGGTTCAGGAATACAGGGGTTCAGGAGTTCAGGAGATACAGGAGTGCCAGATGTCTGGTCACATAATAATCATAAATATGCCAGGTAATACAGGTGCCAAGTGTCAGGTGTCAGGTATCCGGTGTTATATATCATGTGGCAAATATAGCATGTCAAATTTCGGTGTCATATATCAAGTGTCAAATATAGCATGGCAAGTACCGATGTCAGGTATCATATGTCAAATATAGCATGGCAGGTACCTGTGTCACATATAACATGGCAAATATCAGTGTTAAATATATCATGGCAAGTGTCGGTGTCAAATATGGCAAATACCGGTGTCCGGTATCATGTGTCAAATATAGCATGGCAAGTACCGAGTGTAACATATCAGTATCGGTGTTACACATATCAACTTACATATCATGTAAAAAAAGCAGGATAACAGTTGTTAGACATGAAATGATGGTAATAGAACATGAAATATCAAAAGGAATGTACTCGCATAATGATAAAATGGATGCATGTTCAAAAGAAACTGTACTTGCCTCAATACCGGAACGCAATCCGAGTAATATCCGGGAATTTACGAACACAACGATCAAGCCAACAATCCCAATAAATATATATAATAATATAATAATATATATATAAATATATTTTTGAGAGAAAAAGAAAGGAGACAGAGAAAGAGAGTTTTAGAGAGAGAAAGTCTAGAGAGAGAAGGGTTTCTAGAGAGAGAATCTAGAGAGAGAAAATTTGGAGAGAGAAAGAGGGATTTCTAGAGAGAGAAGGTAGAGAGAGAAAGAGAGATTTCTAGAGAGAGAAGGTAGAGAGAAAGTCTATAGAGAGAGAAAGAGGGATTTCTAGAGAGAAAGTTAGAATAGGAGAGAGAGTAGTGAGAGAAATTTTAGAGAGAGGAGAGAGAGTGGATAGAGGGAGAGAGAAGAGAGAATAGACAGAGAGAGAGAGAGAGAACAGGGGGGCAGCAGCCCCTCGCTCACACCCAGGGGCCTTCTAGCTCCCTGGTTGGCCGCCGCCGCCGGCGGCGCGCCGGCGCTGGGGTGGCCACCGGCCACCCCAGAGGAGAGACGGGGAGGGAGAGCTGGGGCTGCTCACGCAGCCCGTGATCAAGGGGGGCCACGGCTCCCCGTGGGCCCAGGAGGCGCCTGGCCGGCCCTCTGCCGGCCAGGAAACTGGTCGGCGACAGCCACGGCCGCCGCCGGCGTCCAACAGAGGAGAAGAAGAGAGAGAGCAGGGAAAGAGGAAAAAAAGAAAGAAAGAAGAAGAAAATAAAAAAAAGGAAAAGAAAGGAAGAAGAAAAGAAAAGAGGAGGAGGGGGAGAAGGTTCGCCGGTGTTGGCCGCCGGCCTGGGGGCGCCGGCGAGCCTCCGGCGGTGGTGGCCGTGGCCGGATCTTGGGGAGGAAGAGAGAGGTAGAGTAAGGGAGAAGAAAATTAGAAAGAATTGAAGAGAGAGGGAAAAAAGGAGAAGAGAGAGAGAGAGGAAGGGAATGGGTGAGAGGGGAAGAGAATTTGAGGGAAAAAGGGGGAGGTGTGGTCGTCGGGTTCCAGGAGAAGAAGGAAGAAGCAGGAGGAAAGAAGGGAAAAGAAAAAGAAAAAGAAAAAGGAGAGGAAAAAAAAGGTTTTGTTGGAAAAAAAAGGAGGGGAAGAGTTGTTTATTTAAAAGAGAAATAGATGTGATGGGATATGGGTTGGCAGTTGGTATGATAGGGGATGGGCTGTGACAGGGGTTGGGCTTTGGGAAGGAAAGGAAAAAGAAATGGAGAAAGAGAAGGAAAAAATAATATTATTAAAATAGGGTAAAAATTTGACTGTTCCAGAATCGCTTCAAAAATTCTCAAAAATAAAAAATATTATTCTAACATGCTTGGTGAAATCGGATTCAAGAAATTCAATGTAGATTTCAAATTAAAAATTTTGGAATCTTCCAGCGGTACCGGTCGACACCAAAACCGGTGGATTTTTGATAAATTCTGAAAAATCTTAAAAAATGTCTTTAGTTAGAAAATAAGATTTTAAGAGGTAATGTGAAAGCCGTTTCTAAAAATCTAACTCCATTTGAAAACTAAAAATCCGGGAGTCAGTCAGCGATGCCAACTGACACCAATTTTGGAGATTTTGCAGAAAAATTCTGAAAATTTCAGAAAATCATGAAAAATTTAAAATATTGGGCAATGATGTTTGAAAGTAAAATCGGTCAAATTGGATTATCAAAAATATCAATTCGAGCAATACACGAGGATCGAGCCCCCAGTTCAGACTAGGGCTGACTCCGAGTTCATGAATCTAAATCCAATATAAAACAATCATACCAATAATCATGAAACAAAATCAAATATAAAACTAAATCAAATAATTATGATAGAAAAATCAAACACGTATCTAAGTACGTATTCCAGGAACGGGGTGTTACATTCCATCCATCTTATAAAAATTTCGTCCTCAAAATTTCGATAAGGGGAAGATGAACACAGAAAGGATAGGAACGAGGATTTATACTAATCAAGATATGAGTAACGGAGGGTAATTACCACCAATCGACTGATAAACTCAAGACTGAGACGTTTCTGCACTTCTGCCGTGTATATATATCCTCTAACGGTGCCATAATAATACTAACCTGATGTCTGCTCTTTCGGACTGCGAAGCAAAGCTGATAAAATCCCTAGAAATCCATAGTGCTGAAATCCATAATATAATATAAAGTCCCGCATGGCATGAAGCTGTCCTTGACAAAGAATCTATAGTAGAATTACCGATGCTGCATACATACCACTTCCCTAAGAATAAACCAGAATACTGAAGATAAAGAAAACCCCGATAATACTGAGAATAAATCAAGAAGACCAATAATCAAAGATTTCTGAATACTGGGCGTTGCAATCTCCGAAAGACATAGCCAAGAATATAGAATAACCAGGGAGAATTCCGAAGACTGACTTCTGAATGATAACCCGACTATAGATGAAACATGTAGAAGATATATGGGCCCTTCAAGATTGGCCAAGTGGATCGTTCATAAGGATCATGGCTATAGCTCAGATACAGTGAGAAAATCCTGTCCAGCAGATCCATGAAATCATGCCAGGCGGAAGAAATCCGAGGAACGGACTAGAGTGCTAAGCACTGAAGGGACTAGCCACTGACGAAACCAAGCCTAGGTGAGGCCATCGCGTAACACATCTCAGGCGCTAAGCATTAGGGTGCAGCGGAGCTAACGCTCTGCGAGGTTCGCACTTGGCAGAGCTCACGCAGCGAAGCCAGCGCGTAACACAACGCTAATTGCTAGGCACCAGGGTGCAGCAAAACCAATGCCTGGTTTGGTCCACGGGTGACTAAAACACGACCCTCGCTCGGCGAGGCTAGCGGGGACTGCAGTCCACCAAATAAAAACTGCCAGAAGTTGGTGGCTCTGAGAACACGATCAAGAAATCATAATAACTGAAACGAGTCCCGAGTGCTATCTCCATAACTCTGTCCGGTAGAAGCCCTGAATCCGGAATACTGTTCCATACCGACACTCCTCAGGTAATGGTACAGTTTGTCTTATTATATAAGTGATAACTACCCCACATGCTGTGCTGATTTCCCCATGATGTATCCATATATATAAGAATAGAATGCGAGGCCGAAGAACCATCCAATATAAGACCAGGTGATGCGCCAGAGTCAAAGAATACCAGAACATAATGATAGTGAACCGCGTCTATCTTGCTGCTATTCTACCAGTCTATCCATATCTTGAGTTGGTATAAGGATGACAGGAACTGGAAATGGAAAAAGGATGGAAGAGATTCCAAGAATTAAGTAAAGGACGATCAAGAGGGAATAGATAACTTTGTACTTGTAGTTGGATTGTATAACCATGACTCATGCATTCCAGTTGCAAATTCCTTTTACCATTAATTTGCCGACTGGTTGTACTGAGGATGTGAGAGCCTAAGCTCTGATACCACCTTGTAACGCCCCGATCCCGAGGGTACAGAGACGTTACTGCGACATATATACGCAGGTCAGAAATACCCTCACGTGTATACGCTAAGCATCAGTACAGGCAAGAATCAGAGTACGGAAGCACAGTGATAACATATAATCCAACAATAATAACACCAGTACACAGTTATCACAAGACATGATATAATATCTTAAGAATGTATGATCACTAAGAAGCACAAAAGCAGGATGTACACTATGAAATACGGAAAGTACTCACGAGTAGCAAGGTGAGAATCTCGCGAGCCGATCAGGGAGAGGCTAGAAGAAGGAGGGTCCAAATAGGCAACTGCTAATCCAAGCTCCCGCTGCGCCACTCTGATCAGGTACAGCAGGGCAACGGTCCAGACTCCAGGATCTGGACATGAGAATCTAGGGTTATTAGCAACCCCAGCAAGTACATAGAATAAAGCCAGATGGCGTGCATAACATGCACACGTGTACATGATCAAGTGATGTGGTCTAGGCATGCAGGTACAGGGAATAACAAGTAATATAAGGAAAATGACAGTAAATCTGAGATCAAGTAAGTACATGTATATCAGTAAATCTGAGTCGGAAAACATGCATGGAAAACGGTATAGAGCGCATAGGTACACATAACCAGGTGACAAATATATTAAACATGTGATAAATACACTAAACACGCGATAAATATAAGTATGGACAATTCTGGTTGTATAAGCTCGGATTACGGATTCATGGGGTGATACGTCGAGGGGATAATCCAAACAAGGAAACCCTCATCTATATACCACATATCCGATGTCACCATCATCTGAGTTTATACAACTTGAGTTGCCCTAAGAGTAACAGAACTATAGTGTGTCTTGAGTTATCATGGTATCACAGAGGTCATGTGTTATAAAACAGGATATCAACTCAGAGCATAATACTTTAACTGGAGAATATAAAGGTGTTACATTTTAATTTATCCAATAATAATAATCAGTACCGTTTGATATTTCAATCGCCTCCCTACCAGCGTCTCACATCACCGATAGTCCATACTAGAGTTCGCACTCTGTAGAACTTACCCGGGTCTGATATGTAAGTACTAGGACCCGAACAAAGGAGAGACCAAACATCACACGTTCCTAACCTTATTACTGTTTGGTTGTTTTATGTTATCCATCTGATTCATATGTTTTTGTATGTGCTACCGGCACACATACATCCACTTATAAATAAGACGAGTTATTATTTGGAAACTGATAAATCTGATGGCTCATATTTATAGTGGATCCCGTCTCTGCTCAGGACTAGCTCACGAGTACCGGGGACTTATCATTACGCGCCCCACACGACACTTCAGAAATATCACCATTATAAATATGACAACATACCGGTTTCCATCAGTTTCCCCCACCCCAGTGTAAGTTGAGTATTTTATTATATATATTGCCCAAAGATAATGTCCACAAGTGTATGCAGTATAACCATGATTATTCAACTACGAGGATTAACAAGAGTATAATATCAGGAGTCACCCTATTTCAGGGGTTCAGGAATACAGGGGTTCAGGATTACAGGAGTTCAGCAGATACAGGAGTGTCAAATGTCTGGTCACATAATAAACATGAATATGCCAGGTAATACAGGTGCCAGGTGTCAGGTGTCAGGTACCAGGTGTTATATATCATGTGGCAAATATAGCATGTCAAATACCGGTGTCATATATCAAGTGTCAAATATAGCATGGCAAGTACCGGTGTCAGGTATCATATGTCAAATATAGCATGGCAGGTACCGGTGTCACATATAGCATGGCAAATATCAGTGTTAAATATATCATGGCAAGTGTCGGTGTCAAATATGGCAAATACCGGTGTCCAGTATCATATGTCAAATATAGCGTGGCAAGTACCGAGTGTAACATATCAGTGTCGGTGTTACACATATCAACTTACATATCATGTAAAAAAAGCAGGATAACAGTTGTTAGACATGAAATGATGGTAATAGAACATGAAATATCAAAAGGAATGTACTCGCATAATGATAAAATGGATGCATGTTCAAAAGAAACTGTACTCGCCTCAATACCGGAGCGCAATACCGTGTAATATCCGGGATATTTACGAACACAAAGATCAAGCCAACAATCCCAATAAATATATATAATAATATAATATATATATATATAAATATATTTTTGAGAGAATAAAAAAGGAGAGAGAGAAAGTGAGTTTTAGAAAGAGAAAGTCTAGAGAGAAAGAGGGGTTTCTAGAGAGAAAATCTAGAGAGTGAAAGAGGGATTTCTAGAGAGAAGGTAGAGAGAGAAAGAGAGATTTCTGGAGAGAGAAGGTTGAGAGAGAAAGTCTTGAGAGAGAAAGTGAGAATAGGAGAGAGAGTAGTGAGGGAAATTTTAGAGAGAGGAGAGAGAGTGGATAGAGGGAGAGAGAAGGGAGAGAGAAGAGAGAGAGTGAAGAGAGAATAGGCAGAGAGAGAGAAAATAGGGGGCAGCAGCCACCCTGCTCACGCCCAGGGGCTTCCAGCCCCCTTGCTGGCCGCCGGCAGGGCACCGGCGCTTGGGTGGCCACCGTCTACCCCAGAGGAGAGACGGGGAGGGAGAGCTGGACTGCTCACGCAGCCTTTGATCAAGGGGGCCCACGGCTCCCCGTGGGCCCAGGAGGCGCCTGGCCGGCCCTCTGCTGGCTAGGAAACTGGCCGGCGGCAGCCACAGTCACCGCCGGCGTCCAACAGAGGAGAAGAAGAGAGAGAGCAGGGAAAGAGGAAAAAGAAAGAAAGAAGTAGAAAAGAAAAAAAAGGAAAAGAAAGGAAGAAGAAAAGAAAAGAAAAGAGGAGGAGGAGGAGAAGGTTCGCCGGTGTTGGCCGCTGCCTGGGGGCACCGGCGAGCCTCCGGTAGTGGTGGTGATGGCCGGATCTTTGGGAGGAAGAGAGAGGTAGAGTAAGGAAGAAGAAAATTAGAAGGAGTTTGAGAGAGAGGGAAAAAAGGAGAAGAAAGAGAGAGAGAGAGAGAGAGAGGAAGGGAAATATGTGAGAGGGGAGGAGAATTTGAGGGAAGAAGGGGGAGGTGTGGTCGTCGGGTTCCAGGAGAAGAAGGAAGAAGCAGGAGGAAAGAAGGGGAAAAAGAAAGAAAAAGAAAAAGGAGAGAAAAAAGGGTTTTGTTGAAAAAAAAAGGAGGGGAAGAGTTGTTTATTTAAAAGAGAAATTGATGTGATGGGATATGGATTGGCAGTTGATGTGATAGGGGATGGGCTATGACAGGGTTTGACTGTGGGAAGGAAAGGAAAAAGAAATGGAGAAAGAGAAGGAAAAAAATAATATTATTAAAATAGGGTAAAAATTTAACTGTTCTATAATCGCTCCGAAAAATTCTCAAAAATAGAAAATATTATTCTAAGATGCTTGGTGAGATCAGATTCAATAAATTTAATGTAGATTTCAAATTAAAAATCTTAGAATCTTCTGGCAGTACCGGTCGACACCAAAACCGGTGGATTTTCGATAAATCTGAAAATCTTAAAAAATGTCTTTTGTTAGAAAATAGGATTTTAAGAGGTAATGTGAAAGTAGTTTCTAAAAATTCAACTCCATTTGAAAACTGAAAATCTGAAAAAAAAACAGTCAGCGATGCTGACGGGCACCGGTTATGGAGGATTTGTAGAAAAATTTTGAAAAATTTCAAAAAATCATGAAAATTCTAAAATATTGGAAAACGATGTTTGAAACTGAAATCGGTCAAATTAGATTATCAGAAATGCCAATTCGAGTAATACACTAGGATCGGGCCCCCGGTTCAGACTAGGGCTGACTCCGAGTTCATGAATCCAAATCCAATACAAAACATCATACCAATAATCATGAAACAAAAATAAATATAAAACTAAATCAAAGAATTATGATAGAAAAATCAGAACACGTATCTAAGTACGTATTCCAGGAACGGGGTGTTACAGGCCCACACACATAACATATTATAAGAGGCCCACACACATAACATATTATAAGAGTTTCAATCGATGTGTCAACGCGGGATTGGTTCTCTTATTATATGTGTGTGTGGCTCACACACATGAATCGAATCTGTCCCATCAGGGCTGTTTGGTGGGGAGAATAACCAAAACACTGTAATCAGATGCGGGCCGTGCCCCCCGTATTTACAGTAACAGAATAGCTTTCTCATTGGTTTTGGACCCAAAGAGAGAGGGTACCTCGTACGCATAAAGCGATGATTCTTTCTCCTCTTTCCCTGAGCCAACAAAACACATTTCACTTAGAAACTTGTGAAAAGTGTTTTTGAAGCCTGTGCTATGGTAATTTTAGCAGTTTTTTTCTTAGAATTTCAGCAAACATTTAGTCCCATAGTCGAAGCCCAAGGAATTTAGACAATATGACGGCGCTTTCGGGACTGTGGGAATTAGTTCGGCATAATTTTGCTTCCTTCCTACAGTTCACATTTAAGAAATTCAAAAAGATATTCTTAAATATGAAATGTGTCATGAACGTAAGAGTGGCAGTGGAGCCCAATAATACTATAGTAGGCTACAAAACTTAGTTAAACTGGTTAGAATAGAAATTCACAAATTTTTCCTAGTTTTATCTTAAATTTAGCTGATCTTATTTTCTAGAAAGCTATTTCAATTCTCTTTTACTAGATCTTTAGAAATTAAAAGTCCTTATAAAGTTTATCCAAGTATAAAATCCAATTATGGAAACATCATTGGGCTTGACTAAACATAAACTCAGGGAAAAGCTTGAAATTCTCACATGTGTTCTTTTAGCCTAGATTTTTAAGAAACCCCTCCTTCAGAAAAAGACAAACAACTTTTCTCTTCACCCCCTTGAGACATACTCTTACAAACACTGAAGTTGAGAAGAGTCCTTCTTTTAATTGAAAATATTTTCTTTGCTTTCAATTTTGGGCAACCGTTTTCTAGTCTGAGCAGCGGCACATGCTTGAGCTTGAGTCTGGGTGCTACAATTCCGAAAGCTTTTACCGCTAGCTGACGGTGGCCGATCCAATGTCCGAGCGATGGGGCGGGTCTCAGTCTTCTAGGGTAGTGACTTGTCCCGATTGTTTTCACAAGCCAACTTTTTTTCCCCTCTTGTTTAGTTATTTATTTGCATTATATTATTGCAATAGATTAGTTAACAGTAAATTATTTTACAATATTAGTTTTATTGATTAGTGTAAATTTCAATAGATTCAATTGCAGAAATAAACCGTCTTAAAAATATTTTTTGTCTTTAAAAATAATTTTGTCTTAAAATAACTTTTAGATTAGGAAGTTAGAGTGTGGGTCATTCTTTAAATCTTAGTTTAATTGATGTCTAAGGGAGGTGTTTTGAAAGGTGTTTACATAATTAAAAACCATTGCAAAATGAAAAACCTCCCACCTGATTTTCACTGAACTGACTAGTTGGATCGGTTAATTTTGAGCTGATAAGCGTAACAATTTTTAAGAAATAAAGTAAAAACCCCAACAAATGTTGGAAAATAATGTACAAATTACTGCTAAGCTTTTTAAATTAAACTTTTAAGGAGGAAGGAACTTCTTTATTTTGATCTAGGCGTGCAGAACACTATCCTTAAGAGTAGATCGCGCCCCTCTGAGAAAGTATCTCGGTATAGCAGGTTGATGGCAGCCTATCCTCTAGGATTCAACGATCGCTGGCCCTGCAAGCGTGCATTCGCAATGCACAGGCCCTCAAACTGCTCACTTTTGTTTCCTCCAGAGATGCAGACAAGAACAGAAGAGTTTCAGGAAATTTCAGAGGAGGAAGAAGAAAGTTGAGTTGTATCTTTGAGGGTATGGGTTAGGTCCTTTATAATGGGAGTTTTCCATCATCAAAAATCCTTAGGCAGAGAACACAGTCCTTGAATAGAGGAAGAAATCTTTTCTTGGCCAGAGTTCACTGTAGAACTTGGGCAGAGAGCTATCAATGGCTAACTCTGACATGACCGGACATGAAAATGATGTGAATCTCAACAGCTATTTCTGACCAAATTTGGTGACAGGATTTGAAGAGATTTGATTTTAATTTTAAATCAAAAATAAAATTGGCAAAACTTAACCTATTCAGGTCACATCCGCGAGGCTCTAAAACTCGGATTTCCACCCCCTGCGCGTGCGATGCGGGCGCACATACGCAATTAAGATTTTCCAAACCCGGTAACCCAATTTCCTTCACTAGGCCTTAATGGGCTTGTGTGCGCGAGAGCACCCCCTGGGTTCTAACTCACACAACTCATCATGAAAGATACTCTATATATAAACGCTAAAGAGTTCTTTTTCTATCCAATATGAGACTAAAAGAATATTGCATAATTTTGAAATACCCTCAAATACTAACAATCCCACTATTTCAAAATTTAAAAGAAGGATAATAGGAACGAGAGAGAAGAGGAGGAATCAAATAGGGAGGAAACATGAGAACTCAATACTTCAATAGTGGTGACTTTTAGTCTATGAACCACTACCTAAGATATGTAGGTGTCTCCCACAGGAAGTTGATGAAACATAAAGGTTTTATGAGCCAATCTTCCTAATTATGAATCATTAACCTAAACATATCATTCTTAGAACCAAGTTGTTCAAATAGGTTGGCGCGAATCGGCCATGCACCCTACCTGGATATTCATGAGCGCTCTAGAGAATATGTCTACATTCTTCTAGGAAGCGGCCCCATTTTCACACTCATATAGGTGGATCCATTAAGTGTGCAATGCAATTAAACACACCACCCAATAAGAGCTATGGTAATCCATAAGGAGCTAATGCTCATCCTTTGCACAATAACAAATCATTTGTTGATATGGTGAGACACTATCATTATTTTATTATTGATAAGTCCTTTCCTATGATGTAGATACCCATATGAACCTACTTCTTTAGTTCATCAATCACATAGGTTGGGTTACATTCATTTTGACTCTTTATTATAGATATGAGTCACATTCCCCACGATGTATTCTCCACTATTTTTCTCCCTACTAGTTTAGTAAATGGATCACTTATATTAAGCTCTGATCTCACATAGTCAAGAGATATGATCATATCATCCAGCAGTTGTTTTACAGTTTTATGTCTTAGGCGTATATGCCTACTCTTTTCATTGTACATTTTATTCTTAGCTCTAGCAATAGTACCTTGGTTATCACAATGAATAGACATAAACGGAGCTGGTCTTATTCAAATTGGTATATCAATCAAAAGATTCCTGAACTAATCAACTTCACATCGCACCCCCACCGAGTGTGATCACATATCCACTTATGGACTTTAACTCATCTGAATCTGAGATCCAGTTAGCATCTGAGTATCCCTCTAAAGCAGAAAGAAAATCACAATATGTCAAATTATAATTAATAGTTCCTTTTAGATACTTTAGCGCTCGATATAATGCTATCTAATGGTCCTTATTAAGACAATGAATGTAACAACTAAGCCGTCCCACGACATAAGTGTCAGGTCGTGTATTGATCGGTCGCTAAGATTGCACATTTATTATCATATTCTCATACTTATTATTAAATAAACCTTGCTTGTTCCTAATTATTGTTTAATTTAGTTATAGGCCCATTCCTAAAGGAGAGTGAAGAAAAATGAGCCCAAAAGCCCATCAAATTCTGAATTAAATCAGAATAAATTCAAAATCAGGGAATCAGGGTAAATCTTGGCAAATCAGAGAGGTTGAAAACCAGTTGAAATGAATCATCTCAAATCAAGCGATTGAAGCCAAAGATCAAAGGCCGTTTTATCACAATTTCGGAGCTGTAACGAGAAATCCAGCTGAAGATAAAGCCAGAACGCGAAACCAGGGACTACCACAACAGGGTGTGGCTACCTGGCCGCGGAAACGCGGCCAAAGCCGTGTTTTCGCGGCTTTGTTAGTGAGTTAGGGGGAGCGTTTGCTCCCCCTATCTTCATACGCTCTCCTATGGTGGGTTTTGCCTATAAATACTGGGATTGTCAGAGCTTATAGGGGACGACCAAGCAGAGAATAGAACTTAGGATAGCCTGTATTTTTGCAGGTTGGCTGAATTGCATAGTTTAATATCTGTAATATTTATCTCCTTGTTTGACTCACTGTATATATATTTCTAACACAATAGTAAAAAGTTGATTGTAAATGCTAAAAATGATTTAGACTTTACATTTAGGCACGTGTCTATTTCATTACATTTTCTATTTACTGTTGAAGAGTGCTGGAGCCAAGGTATGTGTGCATAGCATTTAGTATAAGGTTCATCCTTGTTTGAAATATTGCTTGAGTGTTAATTTTTTTCTATATACTTGTACACTGCACTAAATTGATTTAAGGGCTTGTTCTATAAATAAGATAAGGTGGGAAAGTCATTACCCTCCCTTAGCCCACAAATAATCTCCTCACTCACTAACCCAAGCATAATTAAAAACTGAGTAGACGTTGGCCCTAGGGACATCTCAGACTCAAATAGGAGATTGACCTAAGGGGAAGTTGATTTGAATCTGACTCTTGCTAAATCGGCAACTAAGATTGAGGATTGAGGAGCGAAACCCCGAAGGCTGGTGGTTTGGCTTAATTAGGCCCGTCGCCTCTGCGCGGATACCTCCCCCACCTGGCTGATTAACTTGTGGTCAGATTCGACAATATACCCCCCGTGAACAGTCTAACTGAAAAACACCTAGAGGGGGGTGAATAGGTATAAGTGCTAATCTAAGAAACTTAATGCAAACTAAGTGCGCTAAATGCGGAAGCTAATGCAAATTATGCACAAACTAATACAATACAACAAGTGTAGCCGAATTCCCCTTGCGAGGCTCTGGACTAACTCCCCTTGATTCCCCTTGAAATGGGTTGAGGTGCTATGTGAAGCTCTTGTAGGATGAGTATAAGTTAGGCACACACACACAAGCAATCCAAACAATGTGCACTCACAATCAAGCCAAGCAATAAAGGATATAGCAATAAGAGATGTAAGGCACAACAAGCAATGTATGATATGAATGAATCAATGCTCAACACAAGCAAGTATGATATGATGATGAGTATGATGCTTTGCACAATTATAAGAGAGAGAGTTAGAGAGACAATGGATCAAAACGCAAACGCCAAGATTTGTTTCGAGGTTCGAACACCTTGCTCTACATCCCCGCCTACACCACCGTGTAAGATTTCCACTATCTCAACTCCCACCGAGGGAACCTCTACCAAAGAGGATTTCTTACAACACTAGGAGTACCAAACTCCTCTCTCAACAACAACCTCCTCACAACCGAGGGGTAGGCCCGTAGCCAATACAACACCCAATCCACACACCTCTACCGAAGAGGCTCACAACCAAACTCCACCTCTACCGAAGAGGCTCACAACCAATACCACTCCGATCACCTCTACCGAAGAGGGATACAACAAATGAAGGAGGGTTTACAACAAGTGGTTCCAAAACCACAAACTCTCTTTTTCTTTCTCTTTCCACAAAACAAAGATCCTAATAGTTTAGGATAGAAGATAGCTCAAGTGTGGAAAACAAGTGTTTTTGGAAACAAGCAACAAAGAAAAATCTTTGGGAAAATACTTGCAATATGATAGAATTGAAGATCTAAGCAAAAATCCCAAAACCTATTTTTCTTTGATTTTCCAAAAACCCTAAAACAATAAAGATGAGAACTTTTTGCACTTAAAAACTCTTTTGAAAACTCTTTTAAACACTTCAGAAAACTGAAAATTTTTCTCTTAGAAAACTTGGCTAAAATCCCCAAAGAGATGGGGTTTATATAGCCTCTATACAAAACTAGCCGTTAGGCTGATGTGGCAGCCTGACAGGCCACCGGTCGACCGGTCCGGTCGACCGCCAACGGTCAGAAATATGACCGTTGGGCAACAGCGGTCGACCGGCCCGGTCGACCGAAACAAAACAGAGAGCAAAGCTCTCTTCTGCGGTCGACCGGTCCGGTCGACCCAGAAAACCAGAGAGCAGATATACTGCTCCGGTCGACCGGCACGGTCGACCGTCCACTGTGCCAGAAACGTGCACAGGTTTGTGCACGTCGGTCGACCGGCCCGGTCGACCGACTTCTGACCTAGTCGACTGGTCAGAGACCAAGTCGACTTGGTTGAAGCCTGGGACAGAAAATCTGATAAAAACTTATTTTAAAAATATTTTTATCTTTTACAAAACTTCCATAAAACTTGTTTTACATATTGCATTGATATTAATCATGTGATAAAACATTTCTACTCAAATATCAAGCATATGAAATTTACTTTTGTTTCTTTTCAAAAAAATCAAGAATCAACACTTGTATTTTTCTCAAACTTGATTTTCAAGAACATGAATAGGGATATCAAAATAAGTTTGTTTACCAAGTTAAAGCATGTATGTATAAATAGAAAACATCTACTATACACATAACATATGTAAACTTGTTTTGATCAACTATTCATAAAAACCAAATATCAAATCATAAAACGTGTGTGTTTTGTGCACTTGAGCATATCAACTAAACTAAGCTTTACAAATATGGATCTAAAACACAAACTCTAAACTAGATACCTAAGTCTTCTTGACGATCTTCATCTTCAAGTAGACTTGCTCCAAAACTCCGTGATTCTCCAAGTGCAAAGGTATGATCTTTAAGCTTTGGCACCGGAATCATCATGAATAGCTTCTAATCATCTTGTTGAAGCTAATCACCAACTAATATCTTGGTAAATGATCTGAAACTTAAACAACACAAGATTATTAGTAAACATAACTACATGAGTTAATCATCATCAAAACTAGGGTGGAGGGCCTTTGGGCCAACAATCTCCCCCTTTTTGATGATGACAAAACTCATGGAGTTATATATGCATGGATTAAAGTTAAGCTTCAAAGAAGCTCCCCTTAACTCATGCATAAACAAATACTCAAAAAAAAATATGCAATGAATGACAATGCATACCAATTTAAACTTTCAATAAAACATGAAACATAAATCTTTATGTATTAAAGTTATGCATGAACATGGTGATTCCAAAACATGCATACTCAACATATGTATGCATCATCATGCATAAAACATATAAACAAATTCTAGAAGCTCTAGATGCCAATTAAATTAATAAAACATTAACAAAACATTAGATGCTCTAGATACCAATAAAACTTAATATATGCAAAAACATAAGTATGCATATATAAAACTCAAATTATTCTCCCCCTTTTTGTCAATCATCAATAAAGGGGTAAACAATCAAAACAATAAATAATAATGAGGGGTAAAAATCTTTCTCCCATATTATGTCAATCAAAACAATAAAACAATGTTCTCCCCCTTTTTGTCTAAAACAAAAAAAATAAAGTCAATAAGGGGTGACTACAAACATGATATCAATTAAAAAATATGTCAATGAAGCAACTTGATACCAATAAACAAGGATCAATATATGTTATATGCTATATACATTCATGAAGAGGAAGACGCTAAGTTAGCTTCCCTACACATATGCATTACATGAAGAAAGGATGACAAGCCCCAATTCACATAACACATATTATGTAATGCATAAGAGGAGATGTGAAGCTCCCCCTACACACGTATATCATACAAAGAAGAGTTGTCAAGCTCCTCAATTTATAATATACTCAACATGAATCTATATGTAAGAGAGATGTTAAGCTCTCCTTGCATATAGGAAATACAAATCAAAACTTTGAATATATTCTTTAAACAACATATGAGATACCAATTGTAATTAAACATAAATCTTGAATTCCTAAAACATGAATCTTGATACTAAATGTATTCAAAATTTGTTATGTTTAACCAATTGAAAAGATTTTACATAGAGACATTGATACCAATAGTAAGAATTGTTCATTTTAAAAACATATAATTTGATGTTGATATCATATGTTTAAAATAATAACTTTTAATCATAAAGAGTGGGAGTACAAAAACCAATTGAAATACAAAATCAAATTTTCTCCCCTTTTATGAAATACAAACTAAAGTCATGCATAGTCTTGATAACAATTTAAAAGTAATCAATTTAAACAGAATTGAAACTCAAGCACTAGCATAAACACAAACATATATATGTATGAAAAATAGATACCAATAGAAATTGATATACTTGGAATTTAAAGCATACATACATACAAAACATATATGAGTACACAAGAAAATCAAAATGATACCAATTGAAAGAGTTCAATGATACCAATTGAATCAACAGTAATAATCAAGTGTATATCTCATATAATCTACCACCCAATCATGATTCAAGTTTTAAAGATTTTCAATATAAGGCATACATGAACATGATCTCCCATCCTACCGCCCTTAGAAGGTAGGGGTTTTCAAAAATAGATTTGAAAATTTAGTTTTGTTTGAAAATCTCTACCATATGAAGAATATCGCAACTAGTTAAATGGAAAAATTTGTTAACTAGTACGAAATCCTTCAAGCAAGGAATAAAACAAAATTATTTTTCATAAACATGGAATCCACATCATATCAAACACTCAAGTTCAATTAGGCATAAATAAGACTCATGAAAACAAAACATGAGCAAGCAATAAATGTGAGTGTAAAAATAAAATATGAAGATCATAATCATGAAAATTAGGCAATAAGCTCAATTATTCCTTAAAACACGAAATCATCAAAACTATCTAATTTTTAAGGCATATGTATGTCTAATACAAACTAAAGTATACATACATATCCAAAACATAACGAGTCCACAAAGGTATATGCATGAAGGCACGTGGCTCAAAAAGGATACTCATGTATAGTCAATAGTTTGTATAAGATGGACATATGCATAAAATTAAACACAAATACATGAAAACATGAAAAACTAAATCTTTCATTAAAACAAATGTCATTTCAAGGTATATGTATGAATTGTCAACACAATAATTATACATACATATCCCTAAACACAATTGAGTCCATAATATATATTTGCATGAAAGGCAAATGACTCAAGGGGTATACATGTATATCTTAAAGTTTGGCAATACAAACATATATATGAAGTGAAACACACAATCATAAAACTAATTCAAAAATGGAATACAAGTTTGAAATGTATGAATCATCAAAACTAGACTATACTAGCACATCTAATGGGTTCAAATAAGCGTTCAAGCTCATACATATATAGATTTATTTGTGGCCCACTATATGTACAAGTATAATTCCTAGTCTTAATGAAAACTAACATCTAAACAAGTAACCTTAACATGAAGCATCAAAACACAATAAAAAAAATCATCATGATAAAACTAAAACATGATTACTATGTAAATTCACATGTATTAGATTCATGATGTACATTATAGCTTAAACAAAAGTGAGAACACTAAGTATGATTCAAATAAGCATGTGTGTCTCAAATACTATACATATATGTCAAGGATCTAATAAACATGGAATGAACATACTAATCCATAGACATCAAAAATATGCCATAAACAAATGAATATGAAAGCATGGGAGTTTAGGAATCATTACCAAAACCTCAAGGCAACTCTCCTTGTCTCCAAAACTTGGTGGTCCTCTCCACCATCTCTTCCTTGAAAGTGATGCATCCATATGATTTCCTTTTAGTACGGAACGCATCCACTCCAAGGTGCTAACACTCTCACGTCATGTGAGAGCCCACACCTACATCAAAAACTTTAGGGGTGGTGGTCTTTGGTACCCATACTCTTTTGGGTCCATGGGGGTTAGTACCTTCTCTAACCCAAACAAAATTCTTTGCTAAATTAGGAGTATGTAATCTATCATAACAAAATTTAGCAAGGTGGCCTTTTCGACCACAATGTGTACAAGTGTACACATGAGCATACATGTGAGGAGTGTGTCCGTAAGGAGCATGTGTATGCCGTGATGGGTGTGCATGCATAAAGGATGGAACTTGTTTCTTTCGAACCAAGGTTTCCAACTGTGAGTGGTTCATGGCACATTGGCTCATAGTGGAGCCCAAACAATCTACTCTCTTCTTTAACATACAAATATCATCAATAATTTTAGAAGAAGAGGTACATGCATTAGGTAGACTAGATGAAGAAGCTATACTAGCATGGCAAACATGTGCATTAATTTTATTTTGCAAAACAATATTCTTATCTAAACAAACATTCAACTCATTTGAAATAGAAATGATTTTGTTTTTCAAAGCAACATTCTCTTTTAAAACAAAATCAACTTTAGAAGACAAATTTTCATTTTTCTTCAGAAGAGTTTCACAATCATTTTTAGACTTTAAAAATTTATTTTCTTTTAAAGCAAGTTCCAATTGAGATCTCAATGAATCCCTTTCATTATAGGCCTCAACTTTCTCTTGCAAAACACAATCAAGTCTAGAGTGCAAACATTTATTTTCTTTTTCAATATCTAGACTTTTCTTTTTCAAAATTTTATACTTCTCAATTAATTTTTCACACACAATAGATAGTTCTTCATTTAAAGCATGGGGATCAACAAAATCATTTGAAGAGCTAGCACAATCATTACTATCTAGTTGAGTTTCCGATTGTACCTCAAGGGAGTCATTCCCTTGGACCATGAAGCATTGTGGATCGGATTCTCCACTAGATTCCTCTTCTTGGATTGGCAATTGAAGCTTGGAGGTGGTGGTTGTTGTCAACTTGTTCCACACTGCAAAAGCGGAATCAAGATTAGAAACACATAAAAGATAATCTTTAGATAAAGTGCTTCTAATGGCCTCTAGGGCTTGTGCATTGGCCCCTATATGATTGCAATCACCAAGATAACATCTCTTGGTGGCCGCAAGGAAAACATGCAAACCTAGGGTCTTTAGGTACATGGACATCCTATACTTCCAAACATCAATATTGGAAGGGTCAAAGCTAGGAGGGGTCATGAAGTCCATGGTAAACTATATATGAATGTGCAAACAAACAAATGCAAATGAGATTAGCAAGCAAATGGATCACTCCTAGGATGTTAAGCCTAAGTATCAGGAGCACTAGCTCTGATACCAATTGAAAAACACCTAGAGGGGGGGTGAATAGGTGTAAGTGCTAATCTAAGAAACTTAATGCAAACTAAGTGCGCTAAATGCGGAAGCTAATGCAAATTATGCACAAACTAATACAATACAACAAGTGTAGCCGAATTCCCCTTGCGAGGCTCTGAACTAACTCCCCTTGATTCCCCTTGAAATGGGTTGAGGTGCTATGTGAAGCTCTTGTTGGATGAGTATAAGTTAGGCACACACACACAAGCAATCCAAACAATGTGCACTCACAATCAAGCCAAGCAATAAAGGATATAGCAATAAGAGATGCAAGGCACAACAAGCAATGTATGATATGAATGAATCAATGCTCAACACAAGCAAGTATGATATGATGATGAGTATGATGCTTTGCACAATTATAAGAGAGAGAGTTAGAGAGACAATGGATCAAAACGCAAACGCCAAGATTTGTTTCGAGGTTCGAGCACCTTGCTCTACATCCCCGCCTACACCACCGTGTAGGATTTCCACTATCTCAACTCCCACCGAGGGAACCTCTACCAAAGTGAATTTCTTACAACACTAGGAGTACCAAACTCCTCTCTCAACAACAACCTCCTCACAACCGAGGGGTAGGCCCGTAGCCAATACAACACCCAATCCACACACCTCTACCGAAGAGGCTCACAACCAAACTCCACCTCTACCGAAGAGGCTCACAACCAATACCACTCCGATCACCTCTACCGAAGAGGGATACAACAAATGAAGGAGGGTTTACAACAAGTGGTTCCAAAACCACAAACTCTCTTTTTCTTTCTCTTTCCACAAAACAAAGATCCTAATAGTTTAGGATAGAAGATAGCTCAAGTGTGGAAAACAAGTGTTTTTGGAAACAAGCAACAAAGAAAAATCTTTGGGAAAATACTTGCAATATGATAGAATTGAAGATCTAAGCAAAAATCCCAAAAACCTATTTTTCTTTGATTTTCCAAAAACCCTAAAACAATAAAGATGAGAACTTTTTGCACTTAAAAACTCTTTTGAAAACTCTTTTAAACACTTCAGAAAACTGAAAATTTTCTCTTAGAAAACTTGGCTAAAATCCCCAAAGAGATGGGGTTTATATAGCCCCTATACAAAACTAGCCGTTAGGCTGATGTGGCAGCCTGACAGGCCACCGGTCGACCGGTCCGGTCGACCGCCAACGGTCAGAAATATGACCGTTGGGCAACAGCGGTCGACCGGCCCGGTCGACCGAAACAAAACAGAGAGCAAAGCTCTCTTCTGCGGTCGACCGGTCCGGTCGACCCAGAAAACCAGAGAGCAGATATACTGCTCCGGTCGACCGGCACGGTCGACCGTCCACTGTGCCAGAAACGTGCACAGGTTTGTGCACGTCGGTCGACCGGCCCGGTCGACCGACTTCTGACCTAGTCGACTGGTCAGAGACCAAGTCGACTTGGTGAAGCCTGGAACAGAAAATCTGATAAAAACTTGTTTTAAAAATATTTTTATCTTTTACAAAACTTCCATAAAACTTGTTTTACATATTGCATTGATATTAATCATGTGATAAAACATTTCTACTCAAATATCAAGCATATGAAATTTACTTTTGTTTCTTTTCAAAAAAATCAAGAATCAACACTTGTATTTTTCTCAAAACTTGATTTTTCAAGAACATGAATAGGGATATCAAAATAAGTTTGTTTACCAAGTTAAAGCATGTATGTATAAATAGAAAACATCTACTATACACATAACATATGTAAACTTGTTTTAATCAACTATTCATAAAAACCAAATATCAAATCATAAAACGTGTGTGTTTTGTGCACTTGAGCATATCAACTAAACTAAGCTTTACAAATATGGATCTAAAACACAAACTCTAAACTAGATACCTAAGTCTTCTTGACGATCTTCATCTTCAAGTAGACTTGCTCCAAAACTCCGTGATTCTCCAAGTGCAAAGGTATGATCTTTAAGCTTTGGCACCGGAATCATCATGAATAGCTTCTAATCATCTTGTTGAAGCTAATCACCAACTAATATCTTGGTAAATGATCTGAAACTTAAACAACACAAGATTATTAGTAAACATAACTACATGAGTTAATCATCATCAAACTAGGGTGGAGGGCCTTTGGGCCAACACTAACCAGTTAGGAGTCGTCTTGGTCTAAGGTTTACCCTAACTTAGGTTAGATTTTTTTTCTTTTTATTTGTTTGCTTATTTGTTTATTTTTCTTTGTTGTGTGATATGGCTTATAATAACAATTTTTTCAATTTTAATGGTAATCCATATTACACCCCAACCTCTATTTCGGATATTACCAACTCGGCATATCATAACTTTAACCAATCTAGTGTGTCGGATTGGTCTTATCCGAATCAATATAACCCATGCCCCCAATCTTATAACCATAATTTCTAAAATAATTTTAACTCTTCACAGAATCAATGGAGATTCACCTCCCCCGAATCCAATTTTCAACCAACTTATCCTCCTTATCCACCTTGTCCACAATATTTTCATGATTCATATTCAGTTCCACCAGTTCAAAATAGAAAACCATTAATCTTGAAAATGAGTATGCGTGAGACAAAGCAACAATTACAAAATCTGACGGACTCACAATTTCACCACAAATTCCAAAACAAAACTTCATCTTTTCAAGTCCAATCGCAGCAAAACGATGAACCAATCGACTATGAAAAGATGCTTGAAGTCATGACTTAGGCTCAAATCGCTCATAATCATGACATAGATATGATACTCCAAACTCTCTGTTCTCACCATTTGACCATTTCTGATGTCGCTAACCTTTCTGTTAGAGCCGAAGAATCATGTTATTTTGGAATACAAGATTCTATTTAGTACAACCATTTGAATTGCCCAAACTCTAAATTTTGAAAATGACATTGACAGTTTGGCAAGTTATCCCTTTTCTGAAATTGAACTTGAGAATAAATATGATCCTGAACCTCAACTTAGTGATTCAATTCTATTTCCTGATTCAATAATGACTACAGCGTCTTCACCTGATTTCAATCTTTTTCCCGAGTCAACATTGGATCCTGTGCCAATTCATCATGAAATTGAATCACTAATCTTTTATGCCCATATTGAACTTGACCAATTTCATACTTTTGAAAGTCCCATTGACAAATTGACAAGTTCTCATTTTTATGAAATTGAACTCAATGAGAAATGTGACTTAGATTCTTAAATTTGTGATCCAGTTCAAATTCTTGAATCAATATTGACTCCTCTTTTGTTACCCGACTTGAGTAATATTTTAGAGTCAGTTTTGATTCCCACACCAGTCATTCTTGAACTTGAATCACCAATATTAAGTCACATTCCATTGTGGGAAAATGAATGTGGACTTGAGTTTCAACTTCTTGATTTGGACCCACTTTCTGAACCATTCTCGACTCCTGAACCTTTACTTGACTTAAGTCACTTTCCTGAGTCGTGGTATTAGTTCCCGTACTTTCTAAGTCCAAGTCAATCATTCCATCTTTTCACACTCCATTTTGGGATAAGGCGGTTGACAAAATTGACTCCGAAATTAATTATGAAATTTGGAAATTAGATGGGGTAAAATATTTAATAAAAATCATTCATGTATACATCATTTTAGTAGGTTATATTAGAGAGATTTCTGGTGTGTGTTCCTCCGAACTCCACGAAAATTCGATTGGGCCGCATTTCGTGGACCAATTAGACCACCACCGGAACCACCACCTTAAGGTAATATTTTCTTTCCCTTTCTTCTTTTCCATGCATCTATGCATTAATTCATACATTGAGGACAATGCATGAGATAGGTGTAGGAGAGGGTCTAACATAACTTAGGTTTTTCTTTTTATTTAAAAAAAGAGAAAAAAATAATATTTTCTTTACTTTTAAAACTTTTTGAAAATAGAAATAATATTTTGACATATTTTTTGTAAGAAATTAAGTCAATTTTAAGGAATAGGATAAACATAATTAGGATTTCTTATACTTGGTCAAAATAAGATTATTTGTTTGATTTTTAGGGTTAGGAAGATAATTTGTCAAAGTAATTTAGTCTTGATCTTTACCTTGATGAAATATGCCCACTTTATACACTTACACACTTAGGGTTGAAAAACAAAGATTCATATGTCTTATTAAAATATGTACATATATATATATATATATATAATATATATATATATATATATATATATATATATATATATATATATATATATATATATATATATGTGTGTGTGTGTGTGTGTGTGTGTGTATATCTATGAAAAATAAACAAATCTAATTATTGATTAGCTAGGTGTTTTGGCCTAAGCAAGCTTTCATATTTATGTAAAAGATGATTAGATAAGTTTGAAAAAAAGAAATATATATATATCTATAAAAATCCTCCGATTAAGCTGGGTATATGTGCCTCATAAAGCATAAGTATTCAGGCCTAAAAGCGGTTCATATAATAAAATCCTTAGTTTTGTGGCCTTGTTTACTTGAGCCCTTAAGTCCTTGGGGTGTTTTCTCACCCGATGCCCTAAGACCGTTTTGTCTGGGAGTCATCGATTAAAGGCTCGTTAGATGGGTAGATTAGAAAGCCTAATAGAACTAAGGAATAATACCACCAAAAATAATATATATATATATAAGGCATAAGAGTTAGAGTTAAAGAACCCTTAGTCAAAACATCACGGTCACGAAGTTGCATATGACTTAGGGTAAAGTAATAGACTAGATGATTGAGGTTGAACCTGCACACAAAATACAGTATTTCAGATTTTAAGATTAAAGAGTGCAAGTTACTCAATTCTACCGCAATAACAAGTGGCTATGTGGGTCGTGATCCACGAGGATGAACTAGCGATGGAAGCTTTTTTACTTAGTCTTCTTATAAGCTACAAAGTATAGTTAAAGTTCTTCTTTAGTTCTTTAAAAGAAAAAGAGAAAAATTAGGTTAAAGTGAGTTGGGAGAAAGTGGTAGATTGAGAAGGTGGGAAAATAAAAAATGGATTATATACAAAGAAATTGAAAAGGGTGATAAAAATGGTTGGAGATTGTGATATTGAAACTAAAGAATTAAATGAAAAGAAAGACAACCTAAAAATTACTTAACGCTTCAGTGCTCATATACCTTGGATCCGTTGCGACGACTTACCTTGTCTTTGAAGGCAATAAAGCATGGTGTATAGGATCTTTCCCATTCTCGATTTACACTACAAATAAAAAGGCAAACTATACTAGCAAGAGAAGGGTTGTTCGTCACCATAGGCCATCAAGGGCACTTGCAACTGCTAAGCAGTTTCGAAGCTATCGGATTCTCTTGGATTGCAACACATCAGAGGAGAGTAAAAGAAAATAAGAGTAAAGAAAGAAAAAGAAACTTTGATTCGATTCAAATAACAATGAAAGAAGAGTCACTTACACTGGTGTCACCTGCAGTACAAGCTTGCTCTCATTCCTCCATGAAAGTCGTCTCTCCTCTCAGTTACATAAAGAAAAGTAAAATTACATAAAAAGAAAACTAAAAACCTAAGTTACAAACTACAAATTATCCTAAGTTCTATTCTCTGCTTGGTCGTCCCTCCTTGCCTTTGAGATTGCAGGTATTTATAGAAGAAATACAGAGGTTAGAGGAGTATGAAGATAGAGAAAGCTGGCTATTTTTGAATTTGAATCCTTCCTTATCTCCAAACTTAATTTGATGTGGATATTCAGTTCTGATCTGCAGTTTATTGGCGTGTTGATTGTTGAATATCACTTATCAAATGATAGAATTAGAAATAGTGATAAACATAAGAGTTATATCTCTGTACGTTCTCCTTCTGGATCATCTTGAATCATCAGATTTGAGATTCGGTAGCGAAAGTTATGATTCAAATACTGAAATGTATTCAGTCAGAATCTGAGTCGAACTTGCTTTATCTCATCCGTTGATCTTCTCTCTATCCATTTATCTCTCTGTATTTGATATTATCCTCGATTGATCTTTAGCTAACCAAAATGGATTTAAAGAAATCTGAATTTTACTGGTTTTCATTTGGTGTTTTCTTTCTGATTTACTCTGATCTTTAGCTAAACATTTACCCCAATCCTTGATTTGTTCTAACTAGATCTGGATCATCCTCAGCTAACCAAATAGATCCAGTTAAATCTGATTTTAACTGATATTTATTTGGTTTAATCATCTTTCTCTTCATTATTATCTTCTACAAAATAGGCATTTAAGACAAAGAAATTAGCAGATTTATTACACGATAAATGTAGGAGTGTAATGAAAAGAATGCAAAATATGTGTACAATCACACCCCTACACCTATCTTTTGCTCGTCCTCGAGCAAATCAACAAAACTAAATCAAAAATTATTAGACCACTTTCGCAGGTCACGTGATTGCACTGAGCATGTGCAACAAGCCATTAAATCTCTAGGTTACCCCTAGAGGACGAGTTTATTTCGTGAGGGTTTTTAGTGGATTACACCCACAAAATCCGTAAAGGAAGAGAAAAATGTTAGTATTTTAAAAACACATTTTGAAAGAAAAATATTTGAAATATTATTGTAAGTTTTAAGAAATCTATATGTTATAGAAAAACCGAATTTTTCATTCCTAAACTTAGTCTCTATTCAAAAATTTGTTATCAATCAAAGTAAGGAGTCAAATTGTACTTCTCATCTAGTCTATTACTTTACCCTAAGTCATATGCACCTTGTGACAGTGAAAATTTGACTAAGGGTTTTTAACTCTAACTCTTATGCCTTATATATATATATATATATATATATATATATATATATATATATATATATATATATATATTATATATATATATATATATATATATATATATATATATATATATATATATATTTTGGTGGTATTATTCCTTAGTTCTATTAGGCTTTCTAATCTGCCCATGTAACGAGCCTTTAATCGATGACTCCTAAACCAAGCGGTCTTAGGGCACCGCGTGAGAAAACACCTCAAGGACTTAAAGACTCGAGCAAACAAGACCACAAAACTAAGGATTTTATTATATGAACCACTTTTAAGCATGAATACTTATGCTTTATTAGGCACAAATACTCAGCTTAATCAGAGGATTTTTTTTATATATATATATTTTTTTCTCAAACATATCTAATCATCTTTAGCATAAATACCAAGGCTTACTTAGGCCAAAGCACCTAGCTAATCAATAATTAGATTTGTTCATCTTTCATAAATATATTTTGTCTCTCTTTTTTTTATAAGGCATAAGAGTCTTTATTTTTTGAACCCTAAGTGTGTAAGTGTATGAAGTGTGCATATTCATTAAGGTAAAGATCAAGACTAAATTACTTTGACAAATTATCTTCCTAACTCTAAAAATCAAACAAATAATCTTATTTTGATCAAGTTCAAGAAATACTAATTTTGATCTTCCTATTCCTTAAAATTGACTTAATTTCTTACAAAAAATATGTCAAAATATTGTTTCTATTTTCAAAAAGTTTTTAAAAGTAAAGAAAATGCTAAAAAAATTTCTTTTTTGTTTTTAATAAAAAGAAAAACCTAAGTTATGTTAGAGCCCTCCCCCACACCTATCTCATGCATTGTCCTCAATGTATGAATTAATGCATAAATGCATGAAAAAGAAGACAGGGAAGGAAAATACTACCTTAAGGTGGTGGTTCCGGTGGAAGTCTAATTGGTCCATGAAATACGGTCCAATCGACTTTGCATGGAGTTCAGTGGAACCCACCAGAAATCTCTAATATAACCCACTAAAATGATATATACATGAAGAATTTTTATTAAAAATTTGACCCCATTTAATTTTCAAATTCCATAATTGATTTCTGAGTCAATTTTGTCAACTGCCTTACCCCAAAATGGAGTGTGAAAAGATAGAATGATTGACTTAGACTTAGAATGTATGGGAACTAACACCGACTCAGAAAAGTGACTTAAGTCAAGTAAAAGTTCAGGAGTCAAGATTGGTTCAGGAAGTGGGTCCAAATCAAGAAGTTGAAACTCAAGTCCACAATCATTTTCCAACAATGGAATGTGACTTAATATTGGTAATTCAAGTTCAAGAATGACAGGTGTGGGAATCAAAACTGACTCTAAAATATTACTCAAGTCGGGTAACAAAATAAGAGTCAATATTGATTCGGGAATTTGAACTGGATCACAAAATTGAGAATCTAGGTCACATTTCTCATTGAGTTCAATTTCATAAAAATGAGAACTTATCAATTTGTCAATGAGACTTTCAAAAGTATGAAATTGGTCAAGTTCAATATGTTAATCATCAAAGATGGGTGATTCAATTTCATTATGAATTAGCACAGGATCCAATGTTGACTCGGAAAAAAGATTGAAATCAGGTGAAGACACCGGAGTCATAATTGAATCACGAAGTAGAATTGAATCACTAAGTTGAGGTTCATGATCATATTCATTCTCAAGTTTTATTTCAGGAAAGGAATAACTTGCCAAACTGTCAATATCATTTTCTAAATTGGAGTTTGGGCAAGTTCAAATGATTGTGCTGAAATGGAACCTTGTTTTCTAAAACAACATGACTTTTCAGCTCTAACAGAATGGTTAACGACATCAGAACTGACCAAACGGTGAGAACGTAGAGTTTGGACCATTATATCTATGTCATGATTACGAGCGTTTTGAGCCTGGGTCATGGCTTCAAGCATCTTTTCATAGTTGATAGGTTCATCGTTCTGTTGCGATTGGTCTTGAAAAGATGAAGTGTTATTTTGGAATTGGTGGTAAAATTGTGAGTCCATCAGATTTTGTGATTGTTGTTTGGACTCACGCATACTCATTTCCAAAATTGATGGTTTTTTATTTTGGACTAGTGGAACTGAGTATGAATATTAGAAATATTGTGGACAAAGTGGATAAGGAGGATAAGTTGGTTGAAAATTGGACTCGGGGAGGTGAATCCCCACTGAATCTGTGAAGAGTTGAAATTATTCTGGAAATTATGGTTATAAGATTAGGGACATGTGTTATATTGATTCAGATAAGACCAATCCGGCACACTATGTTAGTTAAAGTTATGATATGCCGGATTGGTAACATCCGAAAAAGAGGTGTAATATGGATTACCATTACAATTGAAAAAATTATTGTTATAAACCATATCACACAATAAAACACAAACAAATAAGCAAACAAAGGAAAAAAAATTCTAAACTAAGTTAGGGTAGACCTATGACCTAGACGACTTCTAACTGGTTAGACTGTCCACGGGAGGTATAATGCAGACTTTGACCACAGCTAATCAGCCAGGTCAGGGCAAGATTGGTGGGAGGTTATCCGTCAAAAACGTTCCTTAATTAAGTAACCACCAACCTTCGGGCTTTCGGCCCTTAATTCCCTTCCTAGACACTGATTTGGCAAGAATCAAATTCTAACACCTTTCCCCTTAGGATAATCTCCTAATTGAGTCCGAAATGTCCCTAGGGCCAACGTGTACTCATTTTTAGTTAGGCTTGGGTTAGTGAGTGAGGAGATTGTTTGTGGGCTAAGGAGAGTAATGACTTCCCCACCTTATCTTGTTCATAGGACAAGCCCTTAAGATTGATTTAGTGCAGTGTACAGGAAAAACAACACTTAAGCAATATAAACAATCCAAAAGTGTTCTTATACTAGATGCTATGCACACGTACTTTTGCTCTAGCACTCTTCAATAGTAATGGAAAATGTAAACGAATTAGACACGTGCCTAAATGCAAGTCTAAACCGTTTTTAACATTTAACAAACATCATTTTACTGTTGAGGTTAGAAAGGAACTACAATGAGACAAACAAGAAAATAGATAGCTACAGATATTAAACTTTGCACTACAGTCAACCTGCAAAAAATATAGGTTAGTAGTTCACTCAGATTGCCACATGAATGTAACAAATCTGAGGGCTTCTTGGCTCTACTTTCTTGAGCAGAGTCTAAGGCCACTTATATGTCCACTGCAGCAAAGATTCCTTGTTGTTAAGCCTGTACACCAAAAAAAAAAAGAAAGTTAACCAAAAATGTAAATCTAAAAAGGGAACAACTTACCGTCCCTCCCCGGGAACGACGCCAAAATTTGATTGAGGTTGAACCTGCACAGAAAATACAGTATTTCAGATTTTAAAATTAAAGAGTGCAAGTTACTCAATTCTACCGTAATAGCAAGTGGCTATGCGGGTCGTGATCCACAAGGAGGGAGACTAGCGATGGAAGCTTTTTTAGTAAGTCTTCTTTTAAGCTACAAAGTATAGTTAAAGTTCTTCTTTAGTTCTTTAAAAGAAAAAGAGAAAAATTAGGTTAAAGTAAGTTGGGAGAAAGTGGTAGATTGAGAAGGTGGGAAAATGAAAAATGGATTATATACAAAAAAATTGAAAAGGGTGATAAAAATGGTTGGAGATTGTGATATTGAAACTAAAAAATTAAAAAAAAGAAAGACAACCTAAAAATTACTTAACGCTTCAGTGCTCATATACCATGGATCTGTTGCGACGACTTACCTTGTCTTTGAAGGCAATCAAGCATGGCGTATAGGATCTTTCCCATTCTCGATCTTCACTACAAATAAAAGGGCAAACTATACTAGCAAGAGAAGGGTTGTTCGTCACCATAGGCCATCAAGGGCACTTGCAACGGCTAAGTAGTCTCGAAGCTATCGGATTCTCTTGGATTGCAACACATCAGAGGAGAGTAAAAGAAAATAAGAGTAAAGAAAGAAAAGAAACTTTGATTCGATTCAAATAACAATGAAAGAAGAGATCACTTACACTGGTGTCACCTGCAGTACAAGTTGCTCTCATTCCTCCATGAAAGTCGTCTCTCCTCTCAGTTACATAAAGAAAAGTAAAAATTACATAAAAAGAAAACTAAAAACCTAAGTTACAAACTACAAATTATCCTAAGTTCTATTCTCTGCTTGGTCGTCCCTCTTTGCCTTTGAGATTGCAGGTATTTATAGAAGAAATGTAGAGATTAGAGGAGTATGAAGATAGGAAAAGCTGGCTATTTTTGAATTTGAATCCTTCCTTATCTCCAAACTTGATTTGATGTGGATATTCAGTTCTGATCTGCAGTTTGTTGGCGTGTTGATTGCTGAATATCACTTATCAAATGATAGAATTAGAAATAGTGATCAACATAAGAGTTGTAGCTCTATACGTTCTCTTTCGGATCATCTTAAATCATCAGATTTGAGATTTGGTAGCGAACGTTATGATTCAAATACTGAAATGTATCCAGTCAGAATCTGAGTCAAACTTGCTTCATCTCATCCGTTGATCTTCTCTCTATCCATTTATCTCTCTGTATTTGATATTATCCTCCATTGATCTTTAGCTAACCAAAATGGATTTATAGAAATCTGAATTTTACTGGTTTCTATTTGGTGTTTTCTTTCTGATTTGCTCTGATCTTCAGCTAAACATTTACCCCAATCCTTGATTTGTTCTAACTAGATCTGGGATCATCTTCAGCTAACCAAATAGATCCAGTTAAATCTGATTTTAACTGGTATTTATTTGGTTTAATCCTCTTTCTCTTCATTATTATCTTCTACAAAATAGATATTTAAGACAAAGAAATTAGCAGATTTATTCACGATAAATGTAGGAATGTAATGAAAGGAATGCAAAATGTGTGTACCATCACTAGATGAGAGCACAATTTGACTTCTTACTTTGATTGATTACAAATTTTTTATTAGAGACTAAGTTTAGGAATAAAAAATTTAGTTTTTCTATAACTTATAGATTACTTACTACAATAATATTTCAAATATTTTTCTTTTAAAATGCGTTTTAAAAATATTAACATTTTTCTCTTTCTTTATGGATTTTGTGGGTGCAATTCACTGAAAATCCTCACGAGACAAAACTCATCCTTTAGGGATAACCTAGTGGTTTAACGGCTTGTTGCACAAGCTCAGTGCAATCGCGTGACCTGTGAAAGTGGTCTAAGAATCTTTGATTTAGTTTGTTGTTTTGCTCGAGGACGAGCAAAAGATAGGTGTAGGGGTGTGATTGCACACATTTATTGCATTATTCTTTATTACATTCCACATTTATCAAGTAATAAATCTGCTAAATTTCTTATCTTAAATGTCTATTTTGTAGAAGATAATCATGGGGAGAAAGAGGATAAAATCAAATAAATATCAGCTAAATTCAGATTTAACTAGATCTATTTGGTTAGAGGAGGATGAACCCAAATTCAGCTGGTTAAATTCAGTTTTTGGTGATAAGGTGGTTAAAGCTAAAGATCAACCGAGGATAAAGTCAAATATGGAGTCCAAATCCAAAGGGATAAATGGATAGAGAGAAGATCAACGGATGAGATGAAGCAATTCTGATTTAGATTCTGGCTAAATACATTTTAGCATTTGAATCATAACTTTCTCTATCAGAAATCAAATCTGATGATTCAAGATGATCCAGAAAGAGGACTTAACATGCTACAACTCTTAAGTTGATCATTATTTCTAATTCGATCACTTAATAAGTGATATTCAGCAATCAATACACCAATAAGCTGTAGATCAGAACTGAATATCCACATCAAATCAAGTTTGGAGATAAGGGAAGGATTCAAATTCAGAAATAGCCAGCTTCCCTTATCTTCATACTCCTCTACCCTCTGCATTTCTCCAATAAATACCTGCAATCTTAAAGGCAAAAAAAGGAACGACCAAGAAGAGAGTAGAACATTGGCTAATTTGTAGTTTGTAACTTAGGCTTTTAGTTTTCTTTTTTGTAATTTTTGTTTTATTTATGTAACCGAGAGGAGAGGAGACTTTTATGGAGGAATGAGAGCAAGCTTGTACTGAAGGTGACACCGGTGTAAGTGGTCTTTTCTTCCACTGTTATTTGAATCGAATCGAGGTTTCCTTTTCTTTTCTATTCTTGTTTTTGTTCGCTTCTCTCTTTTGTGTTTGTGGATCCAAATGAAACCGATAGCCTCGAAGTTGCCTTGTCCTTGCAAGTGTCATTGATGGATTATGGTGATGGATATTCATTTCTATGGTAGTATAGCTCGCCCCTTCATTTTATAGTGTAAATCGGGAATGGGGAAGATCTCATATGCCATGCTTCGCTCGCCTTCAAGTAAAGGTACATCGTCGATACAGGTAAACGGTAAGCAGGCACCAAAGAGCTAAGTATATTTTTAGGTTTTAGTTTTTTTCTTTTCTTGTAACTTTTAGTGTAGATCACCAACACCATAATCACCCAAATCTCTTTCCCTTTTTCAATTTCTTTGTACATATCACTTCTATTTTCTCCATCTTCTCATTCTATCACTTTCTTCCTAAATTGACTTTAACTCTATTTTTCTCTTTTCTTTTTAAGAACTAAAATATGAATTTTTAACCATTAAATGTAGCATAAAAGAGAACTTGCTTAATAAGCTTCCATCGCTAGTCTCTCCTTGTGGATCACGACCCGCATAGCCACTTGCTATAGCGGTAGTATTGAGTACTTGCACTCTTTATTCTTGTAGTTTTGAAATTCTGTATTTGTGTGCAGGTTCAACCTCAATCAATGAAGCTCCCAGAAGGCTCCATCAAGAACTATGGTGATTTGGAGAAGCTTTTTTATACATGCTTCTTTGAAGATGACTTGGAGATTACCATGCAAACTCTCCTGGAGACGAGGCAATGAAAAAGATCGTCAGTTAAAGCATTTGTTAAAAGATTTCAGAATATGGCACTCCGATGTCCTAGCGTTATGACCCAAGCCACCCTGGTAGAAACATATAGCCATAATTTGCAAACCTTACTCCTAACTCAGATAGGAGTAGCTGATAGCCGTACCTAGAAGCACAGGATTCTGGGGCACCCTACCAAGAGCTATTACATCTTTAAAGACATTCTCCAAGCTTTGATTGATGCGAAGGTGCTCAAGCTCCACCCAGAGCAGAAAAAAGTGACAGCTAACATGACATTATTCCTTCAATTTGGGGTACAGCCTCCAACGCCTGCCAGAGTAGTTCCTATCTCGAAAGAGGAACTTAGGGTGGTCGATATAGATCCACACCACCAGTGGGAGAAAGGTCTCGTACCTTTTCTGACTCCTCAAGTAGAGATCATGTAGGTTCATCCTGACCTCGTTGAAGGCCAACAGTAGATTATTGTTACCAACAAGAAGTCCAAAGGTAAAGCAAAAGCTTCGCCTTACAATATGGTTGGTACTTCCTCCCGGGAAGCGGAAACCGATGTCGTCTCAATGACTAATTCTAAGGAGGAGACAATCATCCTTGTTGTAGAGCCGAATGTACCACTCATGGCCAGGACTCGTTCAGGTCAGTCATACTTGAAGAAGTACGATGAAATGGTGGCAAATCCACTTAAACCCACCCCAGAGCCAACCAAGCAATCCACGAAGCAACCCGTGAGAAGCAAAAGGAGCTTCGGTATGATAAGGCTCTCCCAATGGACAAGGCAGAAGGATCTTCGCGACCTTACCACTTTGATGTCTTGGCTCAAGTGGCCAACATCCTGGCCAGGATCACCCTTTATAAGCTCCTAGACTATCAAAGTCAACAAGGAAAGCTCTGAAAGAAACTTTAGCTGATGCTGAGGTCTTCATGGCCCGAATTCCTGCTGGACTACAGAAGGAAGATGAAGAAAACTGCCTCCACGCCTCTCAACATGCTCCCTGCATAACCTTCACTCCAAACGACATGTAAGTTAAAGAGAAACATGATAGGCCCCTGTACTTCAAAGGGTATATTAGTGAGCCGCTTTCAGGTGGATTCAGGATCCGCGTTGAGCATCACGCCCCACCGGGTCATGCAGCACTTGGAAATCCCCACTTACAAATTGAGTGCCACTTAAACTACCATTTACAGCTTCAATGCCAATGGTATGTGCCCAATGGGAAAGTTTAAACTCAAATGTCAGATCGGAGACCTAAGATCTGAGGTGACGTAATATGTTATTGATGCTGACACTTAATGTAATTTGCTGTTGGGATGACCATGGATTTATCGCAACTCCATCATCCCCTGCACTCTCCATCAAGCCATGAAGTATATTGATGGAGATGGAAAAGTTCGAACATTGATCGCCGAAAGGCATCCGTTCAAGGGGTAGAGAACTACTTCACAGACTCCCTCCTATACTAGGTTTCTCTAGAGATAGACAAGAATTCCCAGATAGAGGAACTAAAATCTAGTAATGAAGCAGATGTCAAGCCAGAGGTAGAAGAAGAAGAATGTCTTTTGGAGCTGAATCCACTTGTAATGAGAGTTAATAAGCTCGATGTCAATAACACCGCCAATAATGTAGGCGAGTGGTATATTTAATGAAGAGTTAGATTTGGCTTATTTTTTGTGTTTAGTTCTAATTCTATATCATCAGATACCAGTACCGTTATAGATGATGACCCCTGGTCGACAATAGATTCCCTAACATCATTGCATGCAACAGTAAGATCATCTCTCACGACATATCAAAGTGTCAGTGATGTACAAGGATCCTTCTTCGAGGTCCCAGTAAGACACAAAGGCCAAAAATTGATCCTTTTTGGAAAAGTTGAGTCCAAACCAATGACTTGCGAAGACTCAGAAAGCGAGATTAAACTTCCTCAGTTCTCTCTTTACGAGTCAAATGTACTCAAGATGATGGAGAACATGGGGTATGACCTAACAAGTGATCCTAGCTTAAACTTCGGGAAAGGAAGGAGAACACTGCTTTGATCCTTCATTCCAAAAGGAAAAGCCTCTGATTATTATCATCGAACTCACAGGGGGTTGGGCTATGTGTCAACTCCGATCCTATTAGCCTCTGAGTCCGGAGGGTCATTACACCATGATCACTCGTCAGGCACATCATTGTGGGAGTCAGATGTCAGTATCGGCAATATCTTCAAAGAACTTTCGGTGAACATGGTTTCAACAAGCCACTCGGAAGATGGAAATAAAGAAATGATACAGTCAGATACAGATCCTTAGATCAAACACCTAAATACTCTCTGGGATATTCGCTTTGAACAATGTGAACCACCTACAGAAGATAAGGTAACCTAGATTAATCTGGGAGATGAGGCTAATCCTAAGCTTATCTTTATAAGTGAAAACTTATCACCTCCCGAGAAGGAAGATCTAATATCTCTTGTGCGAGAGTATATATATGTTTTCACTTGGAACTACGAGGATATACCTGGGCTTGACCCTCAAGTGGCTATGCATCACCTCAACATCAATCCGGACGCGAAGCCTGTCAAGCAACAACAACGATGGTTCCGCTTAGAGATAATGGAAGCGATCCAGTCGGAAGTCAAGAAGCTAGTAGACTCCGGTTTCATCAGGGAAGAACAACACCCTGATTGGGTTGCTAATATCGTCCCCGTCACCAAGAAGAATGGGAAGATCCAAGTTTGCATTGATTTCTGTGATCCAAATGTGGCGTGTCATAAAGATCAGTTCTCCCTTCCAATCATGGATGTCATGATCGGCAACACGTGTGGGTTTGAATGGATGTCTTTCATGGATGGATTCTCTGGATACAATCAAATTAAGATGCACCTTGATGATGAGAAGCATACATCTATTAGGACACCACTAGGGGTGTACTGCTATAGTGTGATACCCTTCGGATTGAAGAATGCAGGGCAACATACCAGAGAGCTATGAATGTAATTTTCCACAAGCATACACGCAAAATAATGGAATGTTATGTAGACGATATTGCAGTGAAAAGCCGTGTCAAAGGCGATCACATAGCAGATCTGAAGACAGTATTCGATATCATGCGAGAGCATCAATTGAAGATGAATCCCACCAAATCCTTCCTAAGGGCAGCCAGCAGGAAATTCTTTGAGTTGTTGTAACATCCAAAGGAATCCACCTCGACCTAGAGAAATCCGCGCCGTCTAGGAGATGCAACCTCCAATGAATCTTAGAGAGCTTAGAGGATTGCAAGGACAACTAGCGTATATCCGGAGGTTTATCTCAAATCTCTCAGGATGATGCCAACACTTCACCAAATTGATGAAGAAGGGTGTTTTGTTCATCTGGGATGATGCTTGCCAACAAGCTTCGAGGAAATCAAGCGATACCTCACGCATCCACCTGTCATTACAACTCTGGTATCAGAAAAATCTTTCCTGATGTATGTTCAAGTTATGGATCATTCTCTAGGAGCTTCGTTAATCCAGAATAATGATCAGGGACATGAGCAGGCAATTTATTACCTGAGTAGAACAATGATCGGAGCTAAACATCGATACAACCTAATCGAAAAATAATGCTTGACGTTGGTATTCACTGTCCAGAAGATGCGACTCTACTTAGTGAGTCAACCATACACGTCATATCAAAAGTCAATCCCTTATGATTGCTTATGATGAAGCCATCGTCACTAAATAGTCGATTGACAAAATGGGCCTTATTGCTCTCCCAATATAAGGATGCAATTCCTGCCACAAAAAGCTATGAAGGGACAGGCAGTGGTAGACTTCTTGGTTGAGCACCCAGATCCAAGGACAACCAAATATTATGAAGATCTCTTAGATGAGGTCGCGAATGTTTGCTTGACCCAGACATCTTTTGAAGGACAGGTGTGGCAACTCTTCTTCGATGGGGCATTAAGAACGGTCCTCAAGGAAATATCGTAGCAGGAGTGGGGGTAGTACTTGTCTCCCCGCAGAACTACATACTCCCTCATGCATTCTCATTAACTGAGTCATATTCCAACAATATAGCAGAATACAATGCTCCCTTGATCGGATGCAAATTGCCGATGAGATTGGCGTTAAAAATCTCGAAGCATACGGTGATTCAAATCTCATCATTAACCAGGTTCACGGGAAGTACGAAGTCAGACATGAAGACTTAGTATCCTGTCACAACGCAACTATCCACATGGCAGAGAGATTCAGAAACTTCTACATCGACCATGTACCTCGCCAGCAAAATATGCATGCAGATGCACTGACATCCCTTCCTGCTTCCTTTACTCTTCCAGCTGGAGCGACAGAGAAGATACTCGTCTACAGCCATGACTTGTACTATTCGAAACTAGCCCTCGAAAATGACCAGATTCCAGCAGGGAACCTTCAAATTAAAGAAATTTTAGAGACATCGGCAGGTCCAGAGCTCAGGGATTGGCTATTCTCGAATATCGACTACGCATTGTACGACATTCTATCTGATGACTCTAAAGAGGCGGCTGCCATTAAAAGGAAAGCCTCTAAATTCTACTACAATGCGATCACAAGAACACTATATCGCCGATCGCATAATGGAATCCTCCTCTGCTGCTTATCATATAAAGAGGCATATGAAGCACTCAAAGAGGCTTATGACGGTATGTGCGGAGCTCACCAACCTGGTCTAAAAACTTGGAGATAGGATTCGAAGACTTGGATATTATTAGCTTAAGATATTCGCTGACGCCATCACTTACGCTAAGTGATGCAATGCCTATCAGATCCATGGTGATGTCATTCACCAGGCACCAGGACATCTTCACCTACCACTTCTTCCTGGCCATTCGAAATGTGGAGAATGGACGTGGTTGGTCCGTCAGTCTACCTTCATCCAAAGGATACCGGTTTATCTTAACCATAACAAATTACCTCTCTAAATGGGCTGAAGCTATCCTCTTGAGGGAGGTAAAGACATCCGATGTGATCAAGTTCATTAAACATCACGTGGTCTACTGCTTTAGCATGCCACGACGGATTGTTCACGATAATGGACCTCAGTTCATTAGCCAAGCATTTCAGAGATTCTGCAACAAATTCAGAATTCAGAGTGTGTCTTCAATTGTATACTACCCCACTGCTAACAGCCTTGTAGAAGTTTTCAACAAGACCATTGAAAAACTTCTCAAGAAATTCATCTCAAAAAGTCAACACGACTGGAATGATAAGTTAGGTGAATGCCTATGGGCTTATCGCACAACAATGAGAACTCTGACGAAAGCTACACCATTCTCTTTGGTATACGGGTGTGAAGTTGTACTCCCATTAGAAATCCAAATCCCACCTCTAAGTGTTGCCTTGATAACAGAGATGACAAATGAGGAGAAACATCGACTGCGACTCCAGGAGCTGGAAGCTTTGGATAATAAATGCCTGCAAGCTCAATAACAAATCGAGCTTTATCAAATGCAAATGTCTAGAGCCTTCAACAAGAAAGTCAAGGAGTGAACTTTTAAGAAAGATGATCTTGTCTTACCTGTCAGAAGATCCATGGTGATGATACATAAGACAGAAGAAAATTTCTGCCTAAATGGGAAGGACTATTTGTGGTAGAGTCAGTCTACTCAAATGGAGCATATCGCCTCATAGCCCCAGAAGGTGATACGCTCATAATGTCGATCAATGACAGATTCTTGAAGAAGTACTATTCTTAGCCGGATTCTTCTCATGATAAGGTTAACATTACCTCTGATCAAAACTTTCAAATCTAAGATATTTGAAAGAGTGCCAAAGAAAAGCTTCTTCCTTCAACAAATCACATTACGGTCAATCATTGTGAAGCCGACCGAATACTGGTTACATTATAATGCATGATGTAAACATCAAAGAAAAGATAAAATGTGAAACTTCAGTTTTAATCTTGTTACTCTTCTCTAGTTTATCTATCAAAATTTGACGCCTCTAAAAGCTAAGAATAGGAAAAATGCTGGCTTTTAAGTCCAACATAAGTTCTCGACAACTCATCATGCTGAGGAGAATAGCATGGCTAACCTAACTCAAACGGTTGTTGGTAAAGGCAGACCAAATCCGTTGATAGCTGAGGGTTTGCTAAAAATCCTAAGGGACTTGGTCCTGTCTGCCCCTCAAAAATCCCTTACCAATTCCCTCCCACGGAATGGTAGGACCACAAAAATACTGTCTCTATTTCCTCAGTGGAATGAGCACAGACTTGTCACGTTAACAGTAAACCTCTGACAAGTCATTTTCCTTAATTCCTAATGGGGTTCGTGGGGTTCATCAAATTAATATTATATCTCTGACAATTTATTCTATTTCTCCACTAAAGTCCTCTACCAATTCCCTATCATGGAGTGGTAGGTCCACAAGCTCAATCACTGCTATGTTAACACTACACCTCTAATAGAGAAAATGTTTCAATACTCCCCAGTGAGTACGAACTTGAACTTATCGCTCCCTTACATGAAGTCATAAGTCTTCAAAATTGTCAAGTTAACATTACACCTCTGACATTCCAAACTTCACTTGTCAATTTTCCTCAATAGAATGACAAGTCCTCAAAATTGCTCATATCGCAAATCAACTCTTGTTATGTTAATATCACACCTCTGACAAGTATTGTTAAGTTAAATATCATACCTCTAATAGTGATCAAGTTGCTGCCAAGTTCAACATTAAAACTCTGACAGTCACTTTCCTCAGGATTCTATATCAAAGCTGAGACGAGCAATGCTAAGTTTAACATCATACCTCTAGCATCCAGTTCATTATTAAGTTCAACAATACACCTATGATAATGACTTTCTCTCGAACTTTCGTATCGGAGTAGAGATGACCAATGCTAAGTTCAAAATTACACTTCTAGCATTACCCCTACTACTAAGTTTAACACTACACTTATTACAGTGATATTTTTAGTTTCCCCAATGTAACTGAAATTCCTGTGGAGCTACGTTAACAATACACCTCTAGCTCACGTCCCTGTTAAGTTTAATATTACACCTCTGACAAGACTCAATCTAATCGGTTAAGTTAATATCACATATCTGACGGTAAAGAAATACTTAGATCCATGACGGGTCTAGTCTTACTTTTTATTCTCGTCAATAGAATGGCAGGTTCACTTCAAATCACTATTAGGTTGATATCACACATTTAATAGTGTTCTCGCTAATCCCCAGCCTAGTCTTACTTATGTTAATACTAAATCTCTGATGAAGACTCAATCACAATCCTCCGCGGAGTGAAAACTTCACTTGTCATTCTCATTCATAGAATGGCAAGTCCATAAAACCTATTCCACTCCTTCAAGTTAATATCACACCTCTAACAATAACCTTTTTTAAATTCCATTTAAGGAATTTTTCAACTTTGACTTTCTAAGTTAAAATATTAAACTACTAGCAAATCAAAGATAATTACTTCCACTTGTCCGATTTTCAAGGTAAATAAGAAGGCAGAAAAATATGTCATTTTTATTGAAATACAAAAATATGAAAGTGATACAAAATACTCTCTTATCTAATAAGGTTGAGTGTTACAACAAAGGACTACAAAGAAGTCCCTCTTACTCAGCGAAATGTTGCACTCACTCCTTAAAACATTAAAGATACACAAAGTTCGTCTTCTTGACTGTGGCTGGGAATAGCAGATCAACTTTCTTCCTCTTGAGAACAATGGTGTCTCTCGAGGTCAAAATGCCAGAGAGCATCTGATTCCACCCGACGAACTAGTGCGAAGGTCTTCACAAGGCCGTAATCCTTCACTTAATGGGAAGCTCCGTCACAAAAAAGTCATTCAATGAGCATGGGTTTTTCGTTGTTGTCACTTCTTTGAATAAGATTGGTGAAGACCTTACTGGTGACGTCTATTTCCCGTGACCTTCAAATGCGCCATGCTTATTGTGATCAGGAAGGATTCGATGCATCATATCCAATAATGTCTTGATGTGTATCGAGAACCACATGGATCTTCCTCGCCCTTGGATAGAAGTTCTGACTCCTCAAGTGATCGCCAATTGAATGAACTGGTCATTTCATGTCTACCTTAATGGACGCGACAAGGACACTAGAGCCGGCACCAATGATATGGCCATGACCTGCAAGAAGAAAAAAACCTAAGGGTTAAATTTCTGCAAATACAGAAAACATGAATCTAGAAGCACAGACGCGGGTATTAAGTCATGGATTCTAGACGAGAGTCTTATACATGACTCTCGCATCTAAAACTTCAAGACGCAGAGTTTACCACACTCTGCAAAGACAAAAAATATGGATCCGAATGCGCAGCCTAACATTAGACTCATGTCTGAGGATTGAAACGCGGGGCATATATTAAAGGCGTAGATGCGGGCCTTAAAAATTTTCTAAGTCACTCCAGATGCAGGTATTATATGAGAGACGCGTGTCTAAGGCTTTGAGATGCAGAGTTTACCACATTCGCGTCTAAAGATCTCAAAAGGGTGTTTAAGGCCCCAAGACATAGAGTTCGCCACACTCACGTCTAAAGATTTCAAAATGAGTGTTTAAAACTTTTAAGATGCAGAGTTCGTCACACTCGCGTCTAAAGACCTCGAAAGAGCAGACACGAGTCCTAAATTTTCTAAGTCATGAGCTCCAGACGCGAGATTCTTCTGTAAAATCTGTGTTTAAGGCCTCAAAACACGGGGTTCACGACGCTCGTGTCTGAAGAACTTGGGACTCAAAAATCTATAAGCTCGCATTTCATCAGGTTAAAGCGAAGATCGCATTTGCAAAGCATGGACACATGGTTCTCAAGTTGGATGTATAAACTTCAAGAATGAAGTTTCAAAAGTTTTAGGAAGAGATCAAGAGAGTCCATTTATGATTGGTGATGACAAAGCAAGGAAACAAAATCTTATTATGGTAAAAACTATTTCCTATTTGAAGAAGAGTTCTTTAGAGGGAGGACATCATCCGTTAAGACACGACCATGAAAGTACCTGAGGTGATGCTTTTTGATTTTGAAATCATGTAACAGTGATAATCTTCGAAGAAAATTGCAAGAAAGCATCATAACTTTAGGTTCGTTCAAAGAACTCTGAAAGTTCTTCAGAATGCAGGCTTGAAGAAGAAGACAGTCTAAGAACCCTAAAGGTTCTTCAGAGCACCTGCCCATGAAGGAAAACAGTCAAGGTGAATGACTGTTAAAAGGCTCATGGCCTATCGATACGCTCGCTAATAGCCATTAGTTAACGACATAAAAATCAAATCCATTCTTAAAGACCAATTAATAGCCTTACTTCGCGATGCGAATATCAAATCCAGTCTGAGTGAGACACGTGGATTTTTGCTCTGGGAAGTCCCAATGAAACGCGTCCCTAACCATCAACACCGGCTTTGCCTCGAAAGACCCAGCAAGATCTTCGCATCTCTATAAACTGCATGTGACACTTCAAGGGTCACGTTTTGAAGTCTACGTCCTTTCGCAAACCAAAGACTGCATTTTCTCAATAGAATGAGGACTGCGTCTTTAACAATCCAAGGTCGCATCTTAAAATCTACGTCCTTCTATGAACCAAAGGCTGCGTCGCCTCCAGTAAGTTGAAGAGCTCAGGGGCCGCGTTCTCCTATCAATTCAGGGCTGCGTCCCTTCAACAATTTAGATCACGTTCTCCTAGTGAATCAAAGCCGTGTCTCCACCTCATAGTCTCATCACTTCAATAAAGTGAGAGCTACGTATCCACTTTGAAGACAACATCTCTTCAGTATTCTTTGGCTCGCGTCTTGGCAAAACAAGAGAGCTGCGTCTCTGTTCCCAGCGGGAGCTGCAAGTTTGCATTTGTAATGCTTAGAGCCGCGTTTCTATATCAAGAGAAAAGTGCATCTTCACTTTGAAGGAAACTCACACCTTGGCAAAACAGCAGAGCCACATTTCTTCAACAAAGAGAAATCCACGTCTCCACCTCGAAGTCTGCGTCACTTCAAAAAAAGTGGGAGCTGCGTCTCCACTTCAATGTTCGTGTCTCTCCAATGAATGAAAGTCACGTTTCTACTTCAGACGAGGTCCACGTCTTCAATGCAACATGATCTTTCCGTCTACAAGATTGTATTCAGTCTTTACTTCTGCAATCAGTTCAACAGTACACTGACGAAAGCAGATGACTATTTCTCTGGTTCAACAGTACACCAATAACCAGCTCAGAGCACGAGGAGGTCTGAACTGCGTGTCTAGACACTCACGACGATCATCTCTTGTAGCTTCAAAGAGTTTAATAGTACACTCACAAAGACCAAGATCCAAACAAGATCAAGCTCAAGGTATCTCAGAAGATTGTCAGCCCAGTCTTGAGAGCTTGCTACCAAAAGAAAAGTCCAAAAGGTTTCGAAACTCATCCAACCAACCACGGAGTTTCAAAAACTTTTAAGGGGGTTATGTAGACTGTCTAAAAATCACCGAAGACATGTCGTCAAATGCAAAGCCCACACTTCAGACACAAGGCTGATAAAAATCATTGATGCAATGTCAAGATGTGAGGGTCAAAAGCATCCTGCAAAGCCAAGACATGGGACTCAAATCATCACTGCAAAGCCAAGATGCGAGGCTCGAAGTCTGCATCTCAGCATCACTGCACGCTAAGACACGGGGCTCGAAGCCCGCGTCTCAGCATAGCTCGACGCCTGCGTCTAAATACCATAGCAACGCCAAAATGTAGGGTTCGAGACCCGCGTCCAGCATCATCTCAATGGCTAAATGCAGAGCTCAAGCCCCACATTTCAACTGCAAATGAGTCATGCGTCTCAATTATAACTGCCCCTATTATTGGGTCATGTACTGCCCACGTAATGAGGGGAGTTAACCCTTATTATGGAGCATTTTTAGGAGACAGTTTTACCCCTAAAACCCCTATAAATAGCACAGTTTGCTGTTGAAGGGCGGAAAATTCTTCAGCTCAGAAAGATTTATAAAGAGTCAACTCTTCTACCAACTTGCTGAGTTCAAGTTATTCCCAAGTCTCTTTGAAATTTCATTGAATAGACGATGTGCTACTCTATCTGTGATTCAAGGAGAAGCGTTCCAGAAGAGCTTGACGTTCACCCGGTCAACGAAAAATAAGATCACTTTCCACCGCTATTCAAAGAACCCAATCTTAAACAAAGAGAAGATACGAGTTTAAGCGTCTTCTCTCTCTCTCTCTCTCTTGTAGTTGAAATTTTGAGTTGTTGTAATTTTCATTGGTTCAAGAAAAATTTGCAATATACACTTACAAAATCTTCCCCCGCACAGCCACCAAGTGTAACACGAATTGGTTGCAAATTGATATTTTAAAAAAAAACTGAAACCTGATGGGTCTTCGGATAAATTTAAAGGTAGATTGGTTGCTAAAGGATACACTCAAAAAAAAACTTTGATTATTTGATACATTTGCTTCTGTAACTAGAATTGCATCTATTAAAGTGTTATTTGCTTTAACATCTATGCATAAGCTGTGATACATCAAATAGATGTTAAAACTGTATTCTTAAATGGAGAACTAGAAGAAGAAATATATATAGACCAACCTGAAAATTGTGTGACAAATAGAATTGAACATAAAGTCTGCAAACTTGTAAAATCTTTATATGGTATATGGTTTAAAACAAGCACCCAAACAATGGCATGATAAATTTGATAGTATTCTTGTTTCTTACGTTTATCAAATTAATGAGGCTGATAATTGTATCTATACTAAATTTAAGATAATGTTGGTGTTATCATATATTTATATATTGATGATATGCTTATATTTGGTACAAACTTAGAAATTATAAATGATACCAAATCATTTTTGACCTCTAATTTTGACATGAAAGACATGTGTGAAGTTGTTGTGATATTAGAAATTAAAATAACTATAGATTTTGATCGTATCATGCTTTCACAGGGACAATATATAAAAAGAATGTTGAAAAGATTTGATCATTTTAAGTGCACTCTTGTTTTCACAACTTATGATGGTAGCATTCACTTAAGAAAGAATAAAATCAAAGTGTGTCAAAATCTGAGTATGCACAAGTTATTGGTAGTTTAGTGCACTTGATGAATTATACATGATTGAGTTTAAACCTGCACAAAAATACAGAATTTTAGAACTTTAAAATAGAGATGTGCAAGGTGCTCAATTCTACCGCAATAGCAAGTGGCTATGCGGGTCGTGATCCACAAGGAGGGACTAGCGATGGAAGCTTTTTTAGTAAGTCTTCTTTAAGATATAAAGTATGGTTAAAGTTCTTCTTTAGTTCTTTAAAAGAAAAAAGAGAAAAATTAGGTTAAAGTGACTTAGGGAGAACGTGGTAGATTGAGAAGGTGGAAAATGAAAAATGAATTATATACAAAGAAATTAAAAAGGATAATAAAAATGGTTGGAGATTGTGATATTGAAACTAAAAAATAAAAGAAAAGAAAGACAACCTAAAAATTACTTACCTCTTCAGTGCTCATATACCTTGGATCCGTTGCGACGACTTACCTTGTCTTTGAAGGCAATCAAGCATGGCGTATAGGATCTTCCCCATTCTCGATCTATACTACGAATAAAAGGGCAAACTATACTAGGAAGAGAAGGGTTGTTCATCACTATAGGCCATCAAGGGCACTTGCAGCGGCTAAGCAGTCTCGAGGCTATCGGATTCTCTTGGATTGCAACACATCAGAGGAGAGTAAAAGAAAACAAGAGTAAAGAAAGAAAAAAACTTTGATTCGATTCAAATAACAATAAAAGAAGAGATCACTTACACTGGTGTCACCTGCAGTACAAGCTTACTCTCATTCCTCCATGAAAGTCGTCTCTCCTCTCAGTTACATAAAGAAAAGTAAAAATTACATAAAAGAAAACTAAAAACCTAAGTTACAAACTACAAATTATCCTAAGTTCTATTCTTTGCTTAGACGTCCCCTGTAAGCTCTAACAATCCCAGTATTTATAGGCAAAACCCACCATAGGAGAGCGTATGAAGATAGGGGGAGCAAATGCTCCCCCCAACTCACTAACAAAGCCGCGAAAACGCAGCTTTGGCCACGTTTCTGCGGCCAAGGTGTGGCCAGGTGGCCATACCCTGTTGGTGGTAGTCCCTGGTTTCACGTTCTGGCTTTATCTTCAGCTGGATTTCTCGTTACAGCTCCGGAATTGTGATAAAACGGCCTTTGATCTTTGGCTTCAACTGCTTGATTTGAGATGATTCATTTCAACCGGTTTTCAACCTCTCTGATTTGTCAAGATTTGCCCTGATTCCCTGATTTTGAATTTATTCTGATTTAATTCAGAATTTGATCGGCTTTTGGGCTCATTTTTCTTCACTCTCCTTTAGGAATGGGCCTACAAATAAATTAAACAATAATTAGAAATAAGCAGAGTTTATTTAATAATAAGTATGAGAATATGATAATAAATGTGCAATCTTAGCGACCGATCACACCCCCATACCTATCTTTTGCTCGTCCTCGAGCAAAACAACTATACTAAAGATTATTAGACCACTTCGCAGGTCACGCGATTGCACTGAGCATGTGGAACAAGCCGTTAAACCTCTAAGTTCCCCCAGAGGACGAGTTTTGTCTCGTGAGGGTTTTCAGTGGATTACACCCACAAAATCCGTAAAGAAAGAGAAACAAAGAGTTAGTATTTTCGAAAAGCATTTTGAAAGAGAAAAATATTTGAAATATAACTGTAAGTTTTACGTAATCTATAAGTTATAGGAAAACTGAATTTTTCATTCCTAAACTTAGTCTCTATTCAAAAATTGTTATCAATCAAAGTAAGGAGTCAAATTGTACTTCTCATCTAGTCTATTACTTTACCCTAAGTCATATGCACCTTGTGACCGTGAAAATATTGACTAAGGGTTCATTAACTCTAACTCTTATGCCTTATTTATTTATATATATTGTGTTATTATTCCTTAGTTCTATTAGGCTTTCTAATCTGCCTATGTAATGAGCCTTTAATCGATGACTCCCAAACCAAACAGTCTTAGGGCACCGGGTGAGAAAATCGCCCCAAGGACTTAAGGACTCAAACAAATAAGGCCACAAAACTAAGGATTTTATTATATGAACCACTTTTAGGCGTGAATACTTATGCTTTGTTAGGCATAAATACCCAGCTTAATCGGAGAATTTTATATATATATTTTTCTCAAACTTATCTAATCATCTTTCACATAAATACCAAGGCTTATTTAGGCCAAAGCACTTAGCTAATCAAAAATTAGATTTGTTTAACTTTTTTTTTTTTTTATAAGACATAAGAATCTTTATTTTTGAACCCTAAGTGTGTAAGTGTATGAAGTGTGCATATTTCATTAAGGTAAAGATGAAGACTAAATTACTTTGACAAATTATCTTCCTAACCCTAAAAATCAAACAAATAATCTTATTTTGACCAAGTTTAAGAAATTCTAATTTTGATTTCTTATTCCTTAAAATTGGTTTAATTTCTTACAAAAAATATGTTAAAATATTGTTTCTATTTTCAAAAAGTTTTTAAAAGTAAAGAAAATGTTAATTTTTTTAATAAAAAGAAAAACCTAAGTTATGTTAAAACCCTCCCCCACACCTATCTCATGTATTGTCCTCAATGTATGAATTAATGCATAGATGCATGAAAAAGAAGAAAGGGAAAGACAATTACCTTAAGGTGGTGGTTCCGTTGGTGGTCTGATTGGTCCACGAAATGCGGCCCAATCGACTTTTCGTTGAGTTCGGAGGAACCCACCAAAAATTTCTCTAATATAACCCACTAAAATGATATATACATGAATGATTTTTATTAAATATTTTACCCCATCTAATTTCCAAATTTTATAATTAATTTCAGAGTCAATTTTGTCAACCGCCTTGTCCCAAAATGGAGTGTGAAAAGATAGAATGATTGACTTGGACTTAGGAAGTATGAGAACTAATACCGACTCAGGAAAGTGACTTAAGTCAAGTAAACGTTCAGGAGTCGAGATTGGTTCAGGAAGTGGGTCCAAATCAAGAAGTTAAAACTCAAGTCAACATTCATTTTCCAACAATGGAATGTGACTTACTATTGGTGATTCAAGCTCAAGAATGATAGGTGTGGAAATCAAAACTGACTCTAAAATATTACTCAAATTTGGTAACAAAATAGGAGTTAATATTGATTCGGGAATTTGAACTGGATCACAAATTTGAGGATCTAGGTCACATTTCTCATTGAGTTTAATTTCATAAAAATAAGAACTTGCCAATTTGTCAATGAGACTTTCAAAAGTTTGAAATTGGTCAAGTTCAATAAAATGATCATCAAATATGGGCGATTCAATTTCATTATGAATTGGCACAGGATCCAATATTGACTTAGAAAAAAGATTGAAATCAGGTGAAGATATCGGAGTCATAATTGAATCAGGAAGTAGAATTGAATCACTAAGTTGAGGTTCATGATCATATTCATTCTCAAGTTCAATTTCAGGAAAGGGATAACTTGCCAAACTATCAATGTCATTTTCAAAATTTGGAGTTTGGGCAAGTTCAAATGATTGTTTTGAAATGGAACCTTGTTTTCCAAAACAACATGACTCTTTGGCTCTAACAAAATGGTTAGCGACATCAGAACTGGCCAAACGGTGAGAACGTAGAGTTTGGACCATCATATCTATATCATGATTACGAGCGTTTTGAGTCTGAGTCATGGCTTCAAGTATCTTTTCATAGTTGATTGGTTCATCGTTTTGTTGAAAAGATGAAGTGTTGTTTTGAAATTGGTGGTGCAATTGTGAGTCCATCAGATTTTGTGATTTTTATTTGGACTCACGCATACTCATTTCCAAAATTGATGGTTTTCTATTTTGAACTGGTGGAACTGAGTATGAATCTTGAAAATATTGTGGACAAGATAGATAAGGAGGACAAGTTGGTTGAAAATTGGACTCGGGGGAGGTGAATTCCCACAGACTCTGTGAAGAGTTAAAATTATTCTGGAAATTATGGTTATAAGATTGGGGGCATGGGTTATATTGATTCGGATAAGACCAATCCGGCACACTAGTTTGGTTAAAGTTATGATATGCCGGGTTGGTAATATCCGAAAAAGAGGTTCGTGTGTAATATGGATTACCATTAAAATTGGAAAAATTGTTGTTATAAGCCATATCACACAATAAAACACAAACAAAGAAAAAAAAGCAAACAAATAAGCAAACAAAAAAGAAAAGATTCTAACCTAAGTTAGGGCAGACCTTTGACTTAGATGACTCCTAACTGGTTAGACTGTCCATAGGAGGTATAATGTAGACTTTGACCACAAGCTAATCAGCCAGGTCAGGGCAAGATTGGTGGGAGGTTATCCGTTAAAGACGTTCTTTAATTAAGTAACCACTAACCTTCGGGCTTTCGGCCCTTACTCCCCTTCCTAGACACTGATTTGGCAGGAGTCAAATTCCAACACCTTTCTCCCTTAGGATAATCTCCTAATTGAGTCCGAGATGTCCCTAGGGCCAATGACTACTTATTTTTAGTTAGGCTTGGGTTAGTGAGTGAGGAGATTATTTGTGGGACAAGGGAGGGTAATGACTTTCCCACCTTATCTTGTTTATAGGACAAGCCCTTAGATCAATTTAGTGCAGTGTACAAGAAAAGCAACACTTAAACAATATAAACAATCCAAAAGTGTTCTTATATTAGATGCTATGCACACGTATCTTTGCTCCAACACTCTTCAATAGTAAATAGAAAATGTAATGAAATAGACACGTGCCTAAATGCAAAGTCTAAATCATTTTTTAGCATTTAAAATCATCATTTTACTGTTGAGGTTAGAAAGTAAATACAATAAGACAAACAAGGAAATAAATGCTATAGATATTTAAACTACGCAATTCAGCCAACCTGCAGAAAATACAAGTTAGTAGTTCACTCAGTTTGCCACAGAACTGTAGCAAATCTAAGGGCTTCTTGGCTCTGCTTTCTTGAGCAAAGTCCAAGGCCACTTATGTGTCCACTGCAGCAATAATTCCTTGTTGTTAAATCTGTACAAAAAATAAAAAAGAAAGTTAACCAAAAATGTAAACTTTAAAGAGAATTACTTACCGTCCCTCCCCGGCAACGGCGCCAAAATTTGATTGAGTTTAAACCTGCACACAAATACAGAATTTCAGAACTTTAAAATAGAGATGTGCAAGGTGCTCAATTATACCGCAATAGCAAGTGCCTAGGCAAGTCGTGATCCACAAGGAGGGACTAGCGATGGAATCTTTTTTAGTAAGTCTTCTTTTAAGATACAAAGTATGGTTAAAGTTCTTCTTTAGTTCTTTAAAAGAAAAAGAGAAAAATTAGGTTAAAGTGAGTTAGGGAGAAAGTGGTAGATTGAGAAGGTGGAAAATGAAAAATGGATTATATACGAAGAATTGAAAAGGTGATAAAAATGGTTGGAGATTGTGATATTGAAACTAAAGAATAAAAGAAAAGAAAGACAACCTAAAAATTACTTACCTCTTCAATGCTCATATACCTTGGATCCGTTGCGACGACTTACCTTATCTTTGAAGGCAATCAAGCATGGCGTATAGGATCTTTCCCATTCTCGATCTATACTACGAATAAAAGGGCAAACTATACTAACAAGAGAAGGGTTGTTCATCACTATAGGCCATCAAGGGCACTTACAACGGCTAAGCAGTCTCGAGGCTATCGGATTCTCTTAGATTGTAATACATCAGAGGAGAGTAAAAGAAAAAAGAGTAAAGAAAGAAAAAGAAATTTTGATTCGATTCAAATAATAATGAAAGAAGATATCACTTACACTGGTGTCACCTGCAGCACAAGCTTGCTCTCATTCCTCCATGAAAGTCGTCTCTCCTCTTAGTTACATAAAGAAAAGTAAAAATTACATAAAAAAACTAAAAATAGTTCACTCAGATTGCCACAAGAATGTAGCAAATCTGAGGGCTTCTGGGCTCTGCTTTCTTGACTAGAGTCCGGGACCACTTATATGTCCACTGCAGCAAAAAATCCTTGTTGTTAAATCTGTACACCAAAAACAAAGAAGAAAGTTAACCAAAAATGTAAATCTAAAAAAGAATAACTTACCGTCCCTCCTCGGCAACGGCGCCAAAATTTGACTGAGGTTGAACCTGCACACAAATACAGAATTTCAGAACTACAAGAATAAAGAGTGCAAGTACTCAATACTACCGCTATAGCAAGTGGCTATGCGGGATGTGACCCACAAGGAGCGACTAGCGATGGAAGCTTTTTAAGCAAGTTCTCTTTATGCTACAATTAATGGTTAAAAATTCTTCTTTTAGTTCTTAAAAAGAAAAGAGAAAAATAGAGTTAAAGTCAATTTAGTAAGAAAGTGGTAGAATGAGAAGATAGAGAAAATAGAAGTGATATGTACAAAGAAATTGAAAGAGTGAAAGACATTTGGGTGATTATGGTGTTGACGATCGACACTAAAAGTTACAAGAAAAGAAAGGAAAACTAAAACCTAAAAAATATACATACCTCTTCGGCGCCTGCTTACCGTTTACCCTATCGACGATGTACCTTTACTTGAAGGCGAGCGAAGCATGGCAGATGAGATCTTCCCCACTCCCGATTTACACTATAAAATAAAGGGGCGAGCGATACTACCATAGAAATGGATATCCATCACCATAAACCATCAACGGCACTTGCAAGGATAAGGCAACTTCGAGGCTATCAGTTTCATTTGGATCCATAAACACAAAAGAGGGAAGCGAACAAAAACAAGAATAGAAAAGAAAAGGAAACCTCGATTCGATTCAAATAACAATGGAAGAAAAGATCACTTACACCGGTGTCACCTTCAGTACAAGTTTGCTCTCATTCCTCCACGAAAGTCTCCTCTCCTCTCAGTTACATAAATAAAACAAAAATTATATGAAAGAAAATAAAAACCTGAGTTACAAATTACAAATTAGCCTAAGTTCTACTCTCTTCTTGGTCGTTCCTTTTTTTGCCTTTAAGATTGCAGGTATTTATAGGAGAAAAGCAGAGAGTAGAGGAGTATAAAGATAAGGGAAGCTGGCTATTTCTGAATTTGAATCCTTCCCTTATCTCCAAACTTGATTTGATGTGGATATTCAGTTCTGATCTGCAACTTATTGGTGTATTGATTACTAAATATCACTTATCAAGTGATTAAATTAGAAATAATGATCAACTTAAGAGTTGTAGCCCATTAAGTCCTCTTTTTGGATCAGCTTGAATCATCAGATATGAGTTTTGGAAGCAAAAGTTATGATTCAAATACTAAAATGTATCCAGCCAGAATCTGAGTTAGAATTGCTCCATCTCATCCTTTGATCTTCTCTCTATCCATTTATCCCTTTGTATTTGGACTCCGTATTTCACGTTATCCTCGGTTGATCTTTAGTTTTAACTACCTGATTTACCAAAAACTGAATTTAACCAACTAGATTTGGTATCATCCTCCTCTAACCTAATAAATCTAGTTAAATCTGAATTTAACTGATATTTATTTGATTTTATCCTCTTTCTCCCCATGATTATTTTCTGCAAAATAGACATTTAAGACAAGGAGTTTAGCAGATTTATTACATGATAAATGTGAAATATAATAAAGAATAATGCAATAAATGTGTGCAATCATTCATAAACCATTCAAAAGCGATCCCCTTCAGGGTGCCGATGAACAAACGTGCCAGGATGGCATCATCTGATACTACATTTCCTGTCTGAGACTTGAAGTAGTATATGTGTTGGTTTGGTGACCCCTTGCTGTCTAAGGCCTGTATGGTCGGAGCTTTGAACTTAGGAGGGTACGGAATAAGATCCCACTCAGCTGGGTACGACCAAACCACTCCTGCTTGTAGGCCTTTCTGACTGGCGAGGGCTTTAAAACATTGTTCCTGTTTACTCATCCTTTTGGAATAAATGCTCCCATTCTCTGAATTTACTCCCTTTTCAGTTGGAGGCTTAGATGACTCAGAGTTGGAATGCTCTTCCTCCTCAGTATATGCAGAAGACGAGCTTTCCCCTTCCTTTCGTTTACCTTTGGACTTCTTGGAAGGAGTCTTGACCTTAGGCTTCTTCTTTTTATCCTCAAGCAATTGCAAAAATATCTGCTTGAGGCTGTCGATGGATTATTGTTGGGCATGAATCATATCGAGTTACTCCCTCTGGGTTTGTGCTTGCTGTTCAAAGCGCCTGGGCATTTCTTCAGGAGTGCTTGCCATATATGCGAAAGCTTTTCTCTCTACAAAAGAGTTTGAGGCATGTGATTCTACAATGGCAGAGTGTGACTCAATTACTTCAATGCCCCAGGCTAGGGCACAGTAGTCCACTGGGGCTCTTACGTCAGTTCAAGTGCGGGTATACCGGTACACTCCTTCCGATTTGGTGTCAAGCTGACTATTGGCTGCTTCCCCTTAGTTTTACTTGGCGTAGTGCTTGGACCCACCACATTCGTAGTAACTTTAGGGTACTCTGCATCAGAAAAAGTTCTCTTTTGCTGGAATGATGCCTTTTGGCCGAACGAGAGACTGACATAGATGATAATCGTTTGAACACCGACTGTTTGCAGCAACATTCAGAGAGCACTATTGTGATGAGCCGTTCACAGCAGCATAGTGGAGTGATTTGATGAACACTCTTGTTTTTTGTTAAGTAATCCCTTAGATCCGTCAGAGGGGATCGAAGAGACCAGCCTCGAGTCCTTGAGGATGAGGACTTTTCAGCTCCCTTCTGACCCTAGCCGTCGGAGAGTGAATATCAACCTTGTGTCGCAACTTTGAGACGCAAGTCTCAGGCGTGCAGGGCTCAGAGACGCGGAGTTCACGTTCTGTAGAATAGACGGGGCTCTCGCGTTTTGGCTTTGAGATGCGGTTTTCATGCCTCTGCTGATAAGAGACGCGGACCTCGCATTGCTAATTGTCGCATTTGTTTGACGAAACTTGAGAGATGCGGACTTCATGAGTCCCGCGTTCTGGCGTAGAAACACGGGTCTTGTATCTCTGAGAAGAGACGCGGATTTCGCGTTTCTAAATGTCGCGCCTGTGAGGTAAGGCATCAGAAACGCAAGCCTCATGAGCTCTATGCTTTGGTATCCAGACGCGGACTTCACGTATCTGATACTGTTCAGAAGAGACGCGGGCTTGAGCCTCGCATCCTGTATCTGCTGGACAGATGGCTTTTTTCAGCTTTTTTCATCTGTTGTCGACGTGCGTGATGCCTTTGACGATGTTCAGAATTCTAATTATGCTTCACGGGTTATTGGGGACCCCGGTAGCCTGGAGCTAAGGAAAACAAGTGGTGTGGCAAGATTGGCCTTCAATAATGTTGGCCTCGCGAGTCTCGTGGTAGACGTTGACGCGGGCCATGCACGAGATATGGCCAGAAATAGCCTTGTTTGTGTAGGCCATCTTTGGAGAAGTCTCCGAAGAGACTTGAGAGGAGATCTCTAAAGAGACCCTCCAGTACTGTCGTGCCACCATGGGGGGCTCTTGGAGCCATAAGAGAGGAGCTCTTCGTACTTTACCTGGTCGAATTTCACAATGAGTGACTCAACCATTTTTTTCCATGAAACTGACGTCATCTTGCACCATAACTTGCTCATCAGTAGAGAAAGTAGTCCCGAGCGGAGTCGCCATCTCTTGTTGGGGGAGATTTTGAAAGTGTATATTGTAAATTTTCCTTGAACCAATGAAAAATTACAAATCAAAATTTCAACTATAAGAGAGAGAAGACAGTCAAGCTCAGATCTTCTCTTTGTTTAAGGCAGATTTTTTACGTAGCGATGGAAAGTGATTCTTGTTTTTCGTTGACAGGTGAATGTCAAGCTCTTCTGGAACTCTTCTTCTTGAATCACAGATGGAGTAGCGCAACTCCTATCCAATGAGATCTCAAAGAGACTTAGGCAATAACTTAAACTCAGCAAGTTGTAGAAGAGTTGAACTCTTTATAAATCTTCCTCAGCTGAAGAATTTTCCGCCCTTCAATAGCAAACTGAACTATTTATAGGCGTTTCAGGGGTAAAATTGTCCCTTAAAAATTCTCCATAATTGAGATTAACTCCCTTCATTATATGGGCAGTACTTGACCCAGTAATGGGGGTAGTTATAATTGAGACGTAGGGCTCATTTCAATTGAAACGTGAGCTTGAGCTCTGCGTTTAGCCATTGAGATAATGTTGGCGCAGGCCTCGAGCCCTGCGTTTTGGCATTGCTGTGGTATTGAGACGCAAGCGTCGAGCTCTGCTGAGACGCGGGCTTCGAGCTTCGCGCTTGTCTTTGTAGTGATGCTGAGACATGGGCTTTGAGCCCCACGTCTTGGCTTTGCAGTGATGCTAAGATGTGGGCTTCGAGCCCCGCGTCTTGGCTTTGCAGTGATGCTTTCGAGCCTCGCGTCTTGACACTGCATCAATGATTTTTATCATCCTTGCATCTGAAGTATGGACTCTGCATTTGATGACTGGTCTTCAGTGATTTTTAGACAGTCTACAATGGTAAGTCAACAAGTTCTCAAGTGTGATTTGATAATATGGATTTTATTCATTATTAATAGCGTCTTTCAAGAATAGAGCATCCGAAGAGGAGTTAGCCTCTTTATAAGTGAGAGGGTCATCATTAACAAGAAATGTAAAGAAATGTTTACTAAAGTCAGTTTCTTTTCTAACTTTTTTACTTATCTTTAGTTCAATCTCTTCATTATCATCAGCGATGATGAAGTATGAGAAGGTTTATCTACATGAGTTTTCAATAGAAAAACATGCTCAAGTAATTCTATATTTTTAGTTTCAACAATAGTATTAACCTCCATAACATTATCATCACTTTTAGTCATAAGAAATCTATATGAAGCACTATGATGTGCATAGCCTATAAATATGCAATCAAAGATTTTGGGTCCTAGTTTCTTTCTTTTGGGTTCAGGTAGAAGAACTTTAGTTAGGCATCTCCACACTTTTAAATAATTTAAGTTTGGTGCATGACCTTTTCAGATTTCATATGGAGTTATGCCGGTTTTCTTATATGGTATTCTATTTGAATATGACAATCAGAAAGTATAGCCTTCCCCCACAGGTTCAGAGGTGCATCGGAACTTATAAGCATAGAATTCATCATATTTTTGAGTATTCTATTTTTCTTTTTAGCAATACCATTAGATTCAGGTGAATATGGAGGGGTAGTCTCATAAATTATGCCATGTTGTTCACAAAATTCATTAAATTATTTAAATTCATATTCACCACTTCTATTCGATCTCAATCTCTTGATTTTCTTATTTAGTTAATTTTTAACTTCTGATTTATATTTTAGAAACATTTCAAAGACTTCATCTTTAGATCTCAATAGATAAACTATTGTTTATCTAGAACAGTCATCAATGAAGGTGATATAGAATCTTTTACTACCTCAAGTGAAGTTATTTTTCAGGTCACCAAGATCACTATGAATAAGCTTAAGCAATTCAGATTCTCTTTGTACACTTTCGCATGATTCTTAGTGGATTTAGAATCAACACATATTTCACATTTATCATGATTATATATAGTTATATTGTGCAAGAGACCTATTTCTTTCATTTTCTTAATGTAAGAAAAACCAACATGTTCTAGCCTACCATGTTAAAGATTACAAGAGTCAATCATGTAAGCAAAAAAAGTAGATGCATTTTCATTCATGATTCCAATTACATTCAGCATAAATAAATCTTGACTATAGTACCCTTACCAACAAATTGTCCAGTCCTAGTCATTACAATTTTATCAGATTCAAAGTAGACCTTAACTCCAGCTTTTCTAAGAAGAGAAACAGAAATACGGTTCTAATAAATCTCAGGAACATGAAGCACATCTGAAAGAGAGAGAATCTTTCCAGAAGTGAGCTTGAGAAGTACCTTTCCCTTACCCATAATGGGTGAGGGCCTCGAATCGCCTATAAACACTTGTTCACCATCATCAATAGAGGAGTAAGAAGAGAATTCTCTTCCGTCGGCACATATATGTCGGGTTGCCCCAGAATCAATCACCTAGTTCTTATTATATGCAACCATGTTAATTTCAGAGATTACAACAACAATAATGTCACTCTCAACTAGGCTAGCTTGTGGTTTGGATGGAGCCTCTCCAGTCTTCCGGAACCTACAGTGTGCTGAGTAGTGTCTGGATTTGCCACACACAAAGCAGTTTCCTTTCTTCTTGAAAGTAGAGTTTGGGTTTCTTGCATCTTAGGGTTCTGATTTGATTTGAAGTTTGGCTTATGAAAATGTTTCTTTGGTTTAGAAGAATTGCTTTTCAATTAGATTTGCCTTGGAAATAAATTCTTTGGCCTTTTCTGTTTTCTCTCTTTTTTATTTCTCTCTTAAATTCTAATATAAATTATTACATCTTTCAAGATTCATTTATTTTCTTTTATGTTTCAGTTCTTTCTTGTAAACTTTTCATAAGTTAGGTAGTTTTTTAATTAGGCTCCAGCAACAAAAGTTTCGGGCAGGGTGATGTTTTCATTTTTAAGATCATCATTGTATTTATGAATTTGAGAGAAAATATCTTTTTCATCAGGCATGACAAGATTCAGAAAATTTCTAATAGCAAATTTTTGAGTTCCAGCATCTTCAAGAATGTATTTCTTATTAAGACTTTCTCAAATTTTAGTTACAGTTTTATAAGGATAGTAAACATCAAACAGTATATTAAAAGTGTGCTAAGAATGATGTCTTTACATATTTTGTTTGCCTTCTTCCAGTTTTACAAGTATTTTTTGTAATACACCTAGAGGGGGGTGAATAGGTGTACTAGCTAATCTAGGACAAATGATACAGAATTAAAAACTTAATTACAAACACACTATGTGTAATCAAGAGTGAGCCCAAATCTCCCGTGAAGGGCTCTGGATTTAACTCCTCTAGATTTCTCTAGAATAAGAGTTGAGGTGCTTTAATAAGCTCTCTTGGTTAAACATAAGTGTCAACACTTACAAACTATATCTAACATATAAATATGGACAATGTAAAGCAATGCAAGATATAAAAGGAGATAGAGTTGAGAGATAGTAGATCAAACGCAAATAATGAGATATGTTTTGAGGTTCAAGCCACTGCTCTACGTCCCTGCCTTCACAGAAAAGGATTTTCACTATGACCACACAGGACCTTTGATCGGGACAGAACCAGCACTCGAAAATGTGTGTTTTATGAAATCAGTGAAATTATATGTGTACTAATGTTCCTTCGGTACTTTCATTATAACATTGGCTCAACAGGTCGAATCCATAACGACGGGAGGCGATAGAAGCATTAACAGTTCTTATTCACGTCAGTTGTTAACAAGTTCTTCTTTGTTAAAGAATGAGAAAAAGAAAAAGAAAAGAAAACTAAAACTGTAGGTGAAGAAGACGATAAAACGGCGATGTGAAAATAAAAGAGAAATAGTTTTGAAAACAAAAAGAAGATGAAACAAAGATAAACTAAAAAGTTGGTGAGAACAACAATGGGAAAAATGATAAAAGAGTTTTAAAATTGATTTGAAATAAGAATAAAGAAAACTCATGGCTACTAACTACTGATTTCTCCACCAACCATGCTAACCTCTTAATGATAGTTGCCTCACATGGATCCTTGGCCATCACTAGTCCTTGGCTTCAAGAGACGATACAAAGCATGGCTGATAAGATTATTCTTCTACATTCAAAAAACACATCCATACCACACAACAAGTTGCAAGCTACTATTAAATCATCAAAATTGGTTAGAGGTGAGCTGAAATAAAGAAGACATTATAAGTTAGCAAGTTAGTGGGTTAGATGTTAGAAATGTTAGAATGTTAGAAATGTTAGAATGAGCCATCAATGGCTCTTGCAAGAGTAAGGCCTTGTAGAGGCTATTAGATTCATGTGGATTATCAAGTGGTTAGATGGTTAGTGGTTAGTAGTTAGATTGTCATGAGAAGAAAAATTAGCTATGCATCATTTAGAATATGGAGAAGATTACAATGGAGAAGAAAGGAGATACCTTTACATAGATTATCACCATCTATTACATCAATCTCTCCCTTTTTCTCTCTGAATCTCTCAGCCCTAAAACATGAACTAAAAATGAAATGAAAATACAAAAGAAAAGAAAAGAAAAGAAGAATGCCTAAACTAACCTATACTAAAAGAGAGAAAACCTAACCTATTTCTCAATCTGCTTCATTTCTAGCAAAACCCTACAGTATTTATAGGCAAACGAAGAATCTGGAAGGCGAGACGAGGCCACGCGTCAAAAATCAACATGCGGACCCACCAATATTGCCGCAGAAATGCATCAATTGCCACATTTTCGCGGCAAAATCAGGGCGTGCAATGCGCGCGCACATGCGCATTAAGATTTTCAGGACCTGGTAACTCAATTTTCTTCACTGGGCCTCAATGGGCTTGTGTGCACACGAGCACCCCTGATTTCTAGCCTACACAACTCATCTAAAAGAGATTCCATATATAAACACTAAAGAGCTCTTTTCTTATCCAATGTGGGACTAAAAGAACATTACATAATTTTGAAATACCCTCAAATACTAACAACAAACACAACATATCACCTTTTAATTTTTACTACCCAAAGCTTTGAGACATTCCAAAATCATAAAATATCTATAACAATCAAGCGCTTTCAGTGAACAATTAGTTGGATTTACAGATTATTACAAAATTTTCATTAGTAGAATGAAGAAGACATTAAGAGACAAAGAGTTCCCTAGAGAAAATAAATAGTTCGAAGATGCTACCTTTGTGTTCATTTTTCAATTCAATCAAGCCTAGGGTTCAGATTTAAGTTTAATTGGTTAAGATATCCGAAGAACTTATGTAACCTTTCAACAGGACGATTCAGGCAAACTTAAAGCACCCACAACATCAACGTCTTTTATATTGTAGCTCAAGTAAACTTGAAGCACCCACAACTTAAAGAAGAAATTAATAGGCAACTTGGACTGTGAACCTTTCATGAAACGGTTCTCTCTTAGGGCCTGTTTGTTTTCTGGAACAGAGAGGAAGAGGGAAGAGGGGTGTGGAAGAGCAGATGAAGAGGGGAAGAGGTTTTCCCTTCTTTTTCTCTTGATGTTTGATTGGGAAAGAAAGAAAGTGGGAAGAGATAAGAAAAAAACAAAAAAAAGAAAAAGAAAAAACCCCACCCCACCAACGGTTCTCTCTCTCCTCTTCTCTATTTCTATCTCACCTCTTTCGCTAGATCAGACCCTAGTTGGAAGAAGTGAGTTCTCTTCTTTCAGCAAACAAACAAGAGGAAGAGGGAAAAAAAACCCCTCTCTCCTTCTTTCTTCTTCTCAAATATTACAAAACAAAGAGGACCTCAGTTATCTTTATTAAAAATCGATGTTATTGTCAATCTGCAGCATGCACCCGCCATGAATAAAATAAATAAAATGTCTGCATTGTCTCCCTTCACTTCGGGTCTGTTTGGTTGTCATAATTGGCCATAATTCGTAAGTTGTAATTAGTAAAATCTTTTACATTTGTAAATGAGTTACATGCATGTAAGTTTTACGGTGTTTGGTTGGTAATATAAAATTATAAGTGGGAAAGTGTATTATATTTTACGGTGTTTGGTTATCATAATGTGAAAGTCGTAAGTGAAAAAGTTGACCACAAAATTAACTATTTGGTGATTTAGAAAGTTTTAATATTACAAATAAAGATTAAAAATATTAACTATTAAAAAAATTTAATATTAACATAAAAAAATAATACAAATTTGCATGACCACAAAATTAACTGTAACTGGACTGTAAGTGAATAGTAATTGGGTTGCAAGTTAGTGATAGTTGAGTTGTGTAAATTTTTTACAAATTACGGTCCAAACAAACACCATAGTTATAATTAAGTTGTAAGTCATTTATGAATTACGGACTTTTACGCATATTACGGCAAAACAAACAACCCTTCACCTACATGTGAAGCTCAAGGTCCCAATGTCTTGGTCTAATTAGCATTCTTCTTGTAGGAGTTTCTTTTTTTTAATTTATTATTGGAGAATTGAATCGCCGCGGCCATAGTACAACTTGTACTCCGCATAGAATACCCCGCACGTGCTTTGCACGCGCCTAGACCGCCTTGGTCCCCAAGAAACTCCAACTCTTAAATTACCAGAGTGCCCCTATACAACTGGCAAATAAATACAACAACGCATTCAAAAGAACGCAAGCACGCTAGAACCCTGAATAACCCCCCGTGGAAAACCCCATTCCCTCATAATAATCTCCAGAAACTTCTCCGACACCCTGTTTCTCCCATTTGCTCGGCGATTTCTTCTTCTGCAAGAATCTATCGATGGGCTCCTTGATCCTCGGCCGCCGCCTCCTCTCGACGGCGGCGATCTCCACGGCGAGGGTACCGCACTCTGTCTGGATCGGGTCACCGGCGGTGACCGTGCGCTTCGTTGGCACCGTCCCGCTGCCGGCGGACGGCGGTGAGCGGACAGAGAAGGCGGCGGTGACCGGATCCGCCGGAGGGAAGAAGGACGAGAAGGCGGTAGCGAGCTATTGGGGTGTGTCGCCGCCGAAGATCGTGAAGGAGGACGGAACCGAGTGGAAGTGGTCGTGTTTTAAGGTCGTTTTCTATTTCTTTTTCTTTATTTTTCCTCCATGATTTTAGTTTTTTTTGGTCTTTTTGAAAAGAAATTAAATTTAAATAAAAATGCAGCCGTGGGACACGTACTCGTCGAACCTGAGCATCGATCTGAAGAAGCATCACGTGCCGATCACGTGGGGGGACAAACTGGCCCTATGGACCGTGAAGTCGCTCCGATGGCCTACCGATATCTTCTTCCAGGTTCCAAACCCTAACCCTAAATCCTAAGTTCTTGCCTTGATTTTTAAAACCTTAATTTATTTCTGGGTTATTTCTTTTTTCCGTTTAAAAAATTAAATTATTGAGCGCTTTAATTATAGCAGCCAATGAATCTGGACCGTCCACAGAACTGGGCGATCTGGACGTGGGGTTGCTAAATTTCTGCGGTCATGCCTTTTGTCGCGTGACCGAGATCGAGGACTTGATGATATCTTGGACTTAATTTATTATTTAATTCGCTCTCCTCGCTCTGAAGACGAAGAGGTGAGAGTCTGATAACAACCCTAAAAGTTTTTTTTCCCTCTTTTTATTTATTGTAGTGTATTAATTATGTAGTAATAATTATTATTTTTTTGCATAAACTAATTATAGTATTTGATGTTATGTTTTATATGACCCAATGTGCAATTAAGGTGTTGGATGTCGAAAGATTTATTTCAGAAAAAGTAGGTCATCAACATATTGAAGCAAATCGGATTCTTATTTTGGTTTAATTGATTATTTATCTTTCCTGAATAAAACTGAACAGATAAGAATTGTGTTTTCTTATGTTACTTTTGAAACATTACCTTTTATAGACAGTTATGTTACTGTTAGGAATTAATATAATGGTGAAAGATAAATGTTTGATGAATAGTGTGGCCTTGTTAGAAATATAAAATATATATAGTTATCTTGGTGAATATAATTAAACTAAATAAATATGATTTGGGCAGCGAATGCTTACTTCCTCAATTTTCTGAACTGATTTATTTAAGTAGAAAGCTTAGAAATTATGACTTTCTTTTAGACTCAAAATTTCTTTGGCATCTAGTAATAATATACATATTTTTACTGATTATAGTAATTTAAAATACTTAAAAATTTTCAAAGTTATATCTGTTTTGGAAATGTCATACTTGTTTTTGAAAGGTTTTTTTAATAAATTCCCTATAATTTTTGAAAATTTTACAGTGATTAGAAATTGCTATACAATTTAAATAAAACATATATGTTATACCTATTAATGAGGGGAATTTTGTATTTTTTTGGTTAAGTTTTTAAAACTCCATGTGCTTAGGAATCAATTTTAGAATTTTGGCCTGGAAGCAAGTTTCCATGTAAAATCTTGCTCATCTTAAAGAATAGTGTTCATGATATGTTTGTGTCATTTTTAGTAGCTTTTGTCGAATGTTATTTTTCTATTGATTTATTCCAACAATCATTAAGAGTAGTTTCCATTTTCTGCTAATCCATAGTCTTTTGTAAGCATTTCAGTGGAACTAATATTTATCTCAAATTTATGCTTGTAATTGCAAAATCTGTACCATATCCAAGCCCGGCAATGTAATTTGCACGCTGTTTACTATTGGACGGAAAGTAACTTCTGGGGCTGTTTAAATGAACTTAAGTGTTTTAGAGGAGTATAAGAATATTTTAAGTTTTCGGGCAATATTGAAAAATGAAGATTTCATTGGGTATTATAAAGAATGCCCTTTGTTTTGTTCAATTTGAAAAGATTTTTTAACATTTTTTTTTATTAAAATGAAAATAATAGTCTCCGAACTGACGCACACATTGGACTCTTAAACTAAGAGCGGTTTTTCAAACTGACTTCTTAGTTCTTGATACTCATTGTTTTACAGGTCTATTAGTGTTGACTTATATGATGTAAGCATTTGACGAATGACTGGAGGTAATGATAATTGGTAAACTAAAATGTATCAGAAATTATATTGGTTGTTTCTTCCCCCTCTGATTTCTAATTCTATCCACTATTTGTTCCCATGGAAAGATGTTCACCTGGATCATATTTCATCCAATTCCCTAGTTTGTTTGATGGGACACGGGTTGCTGAGAAGGGCTGCGTTTAATTTAAGGATTATATTCGTTTCCCTTCCAAAATCAACACAAAGGGTTCTGAATCTGATTTAGCGTTTAAACTTATCATTTAGTTTTGACAACCATTCATTTATTTGGTTGTGTGATTTATTCAAGTTTTTCCGCTCAGGTTTTCCAAGACCTACTGTCACATGTTTTGGTTCAGTTCGTTTCATTATTGGATTTGATGTAGGAGATCAAGATGAGAACGGCTGATTTGAGTTACAGTTTCTTTCAACCGTCAATAAGTTTTTATAGAAATATGGTAATTTACAGTTCTGTTGACAACACTTTTCGCATGTCGACAGCCTTTTACAGAAAGACAGGGAAATACAGTCCTGTTGACAATACTTTTCGTCTGTAGACATACCTGCGGCGTATCAGAGTTTCTTAGTTTGTTTAGTAGTTATTTCTAGGTCTGTTTTACATTCCAATTTGTTTTATTTTTGTTTTTTTATTTTATTTCCGTGTTAGAGAAGTATTTTTTTTATTTTGCATATATAAGGTCATTGTATCCTAGATTTTTTATCATCCAACTTTTGTTAATGCAATTGAGTTTACTCTCAAATTACTCGTGGATTCGAGTTTGTTCTCTGTTGTTCCGTGGATTCAGGTTGCTTGCTCGTGGATTCGAGTAATTATCCCCTATCTGAAGGTTTCTTCAGAGTTCGTCAGCGTTTTTAAGATATCTAGCTCGCGTCGTTCGTCTTTATTGCTTCCACGTCTGCATTAAGTGGTATCAGTGCTTTGGCAAACTTTCTAATGGTGGGCGGAGACAATGATGAGCCGTCCAGCCTTTTCGCGATAGTAGACGTTGTTGAAGAGAGACTTGGCGCTCTTGAATTGATCATGGACAGCATAATGCAAGAAATCAAGTGGCTATCTCTCAAATTCGATGATCAAATCCTAGCCGATGGTGTGTATTGAAGCGGTGTGAATGTTTATCGAATAATCTTCCTCCACCACCTCCACCGCGATCAGGTAATCCTCATGCACAATCTCCACCACAACAAATTCCTTTCCAACGACCACCCACGCGTTAACAACTACGTCAACCATCACCACCATCGAGACATCCTCTACGACAAATTCCTTACCTTACAGACGAGGAAGAACTCATCAACACCACCTATCCTGAACACGAATGTTATGATGGAAGGACGACTTATGGGCAAGCCCCGAGGCGGATGGCGAATCCTTATCCCAAAAGGGGAGAAGGATTTCCTTTTCCTAACCTAGATAGGAGAAGAGGAGATCCAAGTCCTAACGAGTATAGGATGAAGATCGAGATTCTTTCTTTCAGTGGGAATCTTAACATCGAGTCTTTTTTGGACTAGGTCTATGAAGTAAAGAAATTCTTTGACAAGGCTTACAAGCATGTCAAGTTCATGGCGTACGAGCTCAAAGGAGGAGCGGCCGAATAGCGGGACCAGTTGTAAATCACAAGGAGGCACCAAAGGCAAACCACTTGTGATGACATGGCGGTTCATGAAACTTCTTCAAGGTAGATCCTTCTATCCGATTACCAACAGATTTTTTACAACCAATTTGAGTAATGCAGATAAGGCACAAGAACTATTACGACGTATACAGAAGAGTTCTACTTCCTTTCGTTGTGATGCGACCTATACCTGATGAACACAAGATTTCAAAGTACAACAACGGGCTAAAACACTCTATCTAGGAACATGCGGTCATTCAAAACGTGTTTTCTGTCAACGAGGCACATAATAAAGTAATGAAGATTGAGAGTTTGCAGAGTAGAACCTTACCTTTCAAAGGCACAGTAGAGAAGGCATCCGGCAGGACAAGAACAAAGTGAACGACCTCCAACTCTTAAGGCGATTGACACTCTTCCAACAAACCTGGTGACGACAGCCACCCCTGCTACAAAGGCCAAGGAGAATCTATATGCCAAGCATGAGATTGGCAAGTGTTAAGGTGTGGTGAACTTGAATACAGGTCCAATGAGTGCCCAAAAAGGAGGCTCGTTAACATGATGGTTTACGAGGACGAAGATGAAGTACTGATCGAGCCTGAATTGGAAGATTTTAACTTTGTCGAAAAAGCACCTGCGTGGTCCAGCGGTGTTATGCAACTAAAAAAATCCTGACACTACACAAAGACATCAGATTTTCTACTCAAGGTGTTCAGTAAAGAACAAGATGTGCAATCTCATTATCAACAACGACAGTAGGGAAAACATCGTCTCTACTAAGCCATATCCTCATCCATACACCATTAGGTGGATAAGGAAGGGCTTCTGCATAAAGATAACGAATTTTTGTTAGGTCTTTATTTCAATTGGCAAGTTTTATCATGTTTAGTTACATGTGATGTTGATATGGATGCATATCATATACTATTGGGACGACAGTGCAACATGACGCCGATACTGCCCATCGAGGTAAGAGGAACATCTATATGTTCACTTGGGAGGGCAAGAGAATTACCATGAAGTCTATTCCATCACCACTGAAGCTGACTAAAGAAGAAAAGCCAAAGTTCTTATTGATATGCAATCGAGGTGAATTTTTTGTGAAGTCAAGGAGACAAAGCAACAATTTGCTTTGATAGTCAAAGAAGACATCGGCCCAGCAATTGAAGTTCCTGAGAAGATGAAGCCGACGCTGGAAGAATTTTAAAGAATAGTTCATGATGAGCTCTCGAACGATCTGCCGCCCATGAGGGATATCTAGCACCACATTGATATGATCTCCGGAATGAGTCTACCCAACCTCTCACACTACCAGATGAATCCAAAGGAGAGTGAAGTTCTAAAGGAGAAGGTCGAAGAATTGATTTAGACGGGGCACATTAGAGAAAGCATAAGTTCATGTGCAGTGTTGGCCCTTTTGACGCCAATGAAGGATGAAAGTGCATGTGTGTAGACAGTCAAGCCGTCAACAAGATCACTATTCGATATCGATTTTCGATACCTCATCTTGATGATATGTTGAATCGATTAGGGGGACCGTGCATGTTTTCGAAGATTGATCTAAGGAGTAGCTACCATCAAATTTGCATTAGGGCGGGAGATGGGTGGAAGATAGCTTTTAAGACTCTAGAAGGACTGTACGAGTGAATGGTCATGCCCTTTGGACTATCCAATGCTCCGTGCACTTTCATGAGATTGATGAATCAAGTTCTTAGGCCTTGTGAAAATTTGTGGTTATTTACTTTGATGATATCCTAATCTACAGTTTAAGCGAAGCCAAGCATCTCCAACATCTATTAGACGTGTTCATTATTCTGCAATCTAATGAGTTATACATCAACCTCAAAAAGTGCAGTTCCATGACGACAACTTGATATTCTTGGGTTTTGTTGTTAGTTCACAAAGAATTCATATAGACTTGTATATAGTGAGGGCAATTCGAGATTGGCTTGCACCCAAGAGTGCTACCGAGGTAAGATGATTTCACTGCCTAGTTACTTTCTATCGGCGTTTGATTTGCAACTTTAGTAGCTTGGTAGCACTCATGACAGACTATTTGAAGAAGGGTGCTTTCGTTTGGACTGATGAAGCCGGAATGGCTTTTGAACTTATCAAGGATAAACTTACTAATGCCCCTTATCTTAGCCTTTTAAAACTTTGATAAGGTGTTCGAGCTAGAGAGTGATACTTGCGGAGTGGGCATTGGAGTAGTAGTCTCATAGGAAAAGAGACATATTGTCTTCTTCAATGAAAAGTTAAATGAGGCACGATAAAAGTGATCTATATATGAACATGAGTTATATGCAATGTACCGCTTATTGAAGTCATGAGAGAGTTATCTTATAGTTAGTGACTTTGTATTGTTTTCATATCATTAATTACTTCAACACTTCAAGAACCAAAAGACATAAATAATATGCATGCAAGGTGGGCATTTTACTTTTAGTAATTCAATTTTGTGATCCGTCACAAATCTGGAGTAGATAACAAAGTTCCTGATGTATTGAGTCGAAGAGTTTCATTGTTGGTCTCATTACAAAGTGAAATCATTGGGTTCGAATGCTTGAAGGAGCTACATAAAGAGAATGAAGACTTTGCTGATATTTGAGAGAAGTGTAAGTGTTGGCCCAGAGGCCTTCCACTCTAGTTTTAATGATTAACTCATGTAGTTATAGTTTACTAATAATCTTGTGATGTTTAATTTTAGATACTTAACCAAGATATTAGTAGGTGATTAGCTTCAACAAAGGTGATTTGGAGCTTTCACATGGTGATGTAATACCAACCTGGATCGCAATCACCTTCAAATCGTAACCAAAATTTGAAATTGAGAACAAGATAAGATTTTGGGTTTTCACCCCTTATACGGGCTTCTCACCCCAAAACTCGAGAGCAAATAAACTCAAGAATTAAGCCAGATAATTTGAGAAAATTTTAATCATTCAATGATCTAATACAAAAGAGGACTAATAGGAAATAACTGATGTGGTACTAAATGTCTACAAAAGAACACAAATAAAGTTAAAACATCTACTATAAATAAACTGAAACAAATTCAATATAAAGCCAAAGAACACCAGTGCGTCGCTTCCTGAAGTATACTCGATCGAATCTGCCCCTGAGCGGCATGATGTCCTCATCAATTTCCCCGGGTGGAAAGGACTCGACCCTGTTGAGTGTGGGGGACAGAACTGCTACTGGCTATGATAGCGCTCCAGTCGATCAGGATCAAGATGCTGGAGGTCTTCCTCAGTAATCTAAGAATTTTCTAAATCAGGTTTTCTCGTCCACTTAATGAGATAGTGTCGTGTCCCTCCATCTCTAGTAGAGATAATCTGATCATCCAAGATAGAATCTATATTTTCTGTTGCATAGGACAGTTTAGGGGGAAGTGGAGGTAGTGGGGGCTCTCAGAAAGAAGGTCTTAGCTTGGCTCATCCACGAATGAGTCAGAAGGGGTATTAAAAGTACCTCTATATGGAACCAAATCCTCAATATTAAAAGTGCAACTGATGCCAAAATCAGGTGGGAGATCCACCACATAAGCATTTGAATTGATTTTCTTAAGAATCTTGAATGGCCCTGCGCTCCGCGCGTGTAATTTCTTCACGGTTCCTAGTGGAGATCGTTCGGGTCGTATGCAGACCATCACCTAATCTCTGACATTAAAAGTTCTTAATCGGCGATGTAGATCTGCAAAAGCTTTATAATCAATATTATTTCTCATTATCTTTTCTCTGATCTCATGTAATGCACGGATATGAGATGCAAATGCTGATACTGAGTCTGATACTCTAGAATGATGAGCCATGGGAATTAAGTCAACTGGTTGCCTGGGCTTAAAATCGTTTACTATTTCAAAAGGACTGAGACCCGTAGTTCTATTGACAGATCCATTATATGCAAATTCAGCTATAGGCAAAATGAGATCCCAAGTTTTTAAATTTTCTCTAACTAGACACCTAAGGAGATTTCCTAGTGTTCTGTTTACTAGCTCGGTTTGGCCATCTGTCTGTGGATGAAAGGCTGTTGAGAATTTCAGTTTGGTGCCCATCTTATGCCAAAGTGTTTTCCAGAAGCAGCTAACAAACTTAACGTCCATATTGGACATTATGGTTTTAGGTATCCCGTGCAACTTGACGGTATTATCAAAGACCAATAAAGCTACTCGAGACTCATCTGAGGTCTTGGAACATGGGATAAAGTGAGCCATTTTTGAGAATCGATCAACTACTACTAGGATAGAGTCGTGCTTTTTTTGAGTTTTTAACAATCCTAGTATGAAGTTTAGGCTCACGTCTTACCAGGGGTAATTAGGTACAGGAAGAGGAGTGTAAGGTCCGGCAATCTGCTTTTGTTGCTTGGCCAGTTGGCACGTGCGACATTGGCTAATTATTTTAGAGATCTCTTTTTAGATTCTGCTAGTAGAATCGGTGTTCAACGGCCTCAATTGTTTTGTTCTGACCGAAATGGCCCGCCAGACCTCCAGCATGTATTTCCTAAGAGAGAAAATCCCTGAGGGACGTACGGGGAATACACAGCTTACGGAATCTGAATAGATAACCGTCTTAAAGGAGAAAATTGTACATCTCACGAACAGAGCCGTCTCGTAACGTGACATAAATTTTCCCAAAATCGGGACATGAATCATACTCCTCTCTTAACTTCTCGAATCAAACCACTTCTGTGCTCATAGTCACTAAAGTCGTGATACGTCGGCTTAGTGCATCAGCGACCTTATTCTCGATGCCGGCTTTGTACTTGAGAGTAAAAGTGTAATCTTGCAGGAACTCTACACATTTACTATGTCTCGCATTTAGTCTCTTCTGGGAGTTGAGATACCATAGCGCTTTATGATCTGAATACAACGCAAATGCCTGTGGTAACAGATAATGTCTCCAGTAGCGCAAAACCTGTATTATCGCATAAAATTTCTTGTCATATGTGGAGTATCGTTGTCGGGCATCATTCAGTTTTTCGCTGAAATAAGCAACATGGTGGCTTTCCTGACTTAATACACCACCTATTGCCAGTCCCGACGCGTCATAAGTTACTTCAAAAGCTTTCGAAAAGTCAGGGAGACATTACGGGGGCTTTTGTCATCATCCTCTTAATTTCAGCGAAAGCCTTGGAGACAGCAGGAGTCCACTGGAACCCCTCGCTCTTTAAACAATCGGTTATAGGTGCTATAATAGCACTAAAATTCTTTATGAACCGACGATAGAAAGTGGCTAACCCAGGAAAGCTTTGGACTTCCCTAATCGTTCGGGGCTGTGGCCATTCGGTTATTGCCTTCACCTTTTCAGGGTCCGCAGAAACCCCCTCGGATGACACCACAAAACCTAAAAACATAACCCTATCTATACAGAAAACACACTTTTTTGGATTGGCATAAAACTTCTCAGTCTGGAGTGTGCATAGGACTTGCCTCAGATGTCCCACATGTTGCTTCAGAGTTCGGCTGTAAATCAGTATGTCATCAAAATAGACCATCACGAATTTACCAATAAACGGTCGAAATAATTGGGTTATTACTCTCATGAAGGTGCTAGGAGCATTGGACAATCAAAAGGGCATAACCAACCATTTATATAACCCGTCTTTAGCTTTAAATGCGGTTTTTCATTCATCCCCTTGTCGGATTCTAATTTGATGGTACCCGCTCTTAAGATCAATTTTGGAGGAGACTGTGGCACCTGACATCAGATATAGCATTTCATCAAGACGGGGGATGGGGAAACGGTACTTGACGGTAATCCTATTGATTGTACGGCTATCCACACACATACGCCATGTGCCATCCTTCTTTGGCGCCAAAAGTGCGGGAACCGCATATAGGCTCAAGCTTTCTTTGATGAACCCCTTGTCGAGTAACTCTTCTACTTGCCGTTGTAATTCTGCATGCTTAGTTGGGTTCATTCTATAGTGGGGCAGGTTCGGTAAAGTTGCTCCTGGGACTAAGTCAATAGCATGTTGAATGTCACGCATAGGGGGCAACTCTCCTGGTAGATCTTGTGGGAGAGTTTCAGAAAACTCCTCTAGAATTGGTTTAATGTGCTCAGGAATCTTCTCATCGATATTCTGGTTAGCCTCTCGAGCCACGAGAGCATAACAAGTAGAACCCTCATGTAAGCTCCTTTCAATTTGATCGTGGCTAATCAAATTCATTCCCATCTTACCTTCGCCCTTATCAGCCTTTTTTTAGGATTTATAACGTCCACTTTGTCTTTCCCTTTATCAGCCTCTTTTTCTCGGGTTGGCGGTCACTTTTTTCCGTTATGGACGAACGAACACTGGTTGGTACGTCCATATATGGTCACGTCTAAGTCAAATAACCATGGTCGACCCAAAATGATATGACCAACATTCATAGGGAGTATGTCACACCACACATTATCTGTGTATGTGGCAAACTGGATGAGAATTTGACATCTCTCCTGAACATCTATAGATGTAGCGTTGATCCATGTAACCTTGTAGGGATTTGGATGCTTCATCGGTGTCATCCCCAAAGTGGTGATTAACTTTGACGCAACAACGTTGATGCAGCTGCCACTATCCACTATTACCTTGTAGTTCTTATTGCCAATTTTTGTGCAAGTTTGAAATATGGCAGTCCTTCTCCAGTCATTGAGTGGTTCAGTCTGGGTTAAAGTGCATCTAACCACTGCTAATTTGGTGCGAGCTACACTAGGAGGTAGGCTCGTCATTTCTACAGTTTTGATGCACCTATTGAATTCATACTCTTCGACAGAGGCATCTGAGTCATCATCTTGTTGGTGCACAGCCTCTTCTCCATCATCCTCTCTTCAATATCTTCAATGGGAACTTCTACAAAGAGGGTTTTAGTTTGGCTCGGGCACTGCCTGGCAAGGTGACCATACCCTTGACACCTGTAGCATTGGGTTCTAGGGTTGACTTTTTCTGGCTCACTAATCGTTCTCTTTTCGGATTTGAAGGGCTTTGCACCAGAAGGCCTTGCTGGTTTGACGCTAGAGGAACTGGAGGCAGGTTTACTTGTGTTAGGAAGATTTCGGTTGAAGCTTGGCTGGCTACTAGTGGCGGTTCTAGAGTTATCCCTAAAGTTATTTCGGTTAAAATAGGATCCTCTAGACTCATCTAAGTCGGTGAGTAGCTGATATGCCTGTTCTAGAGTCGTGATGCCTCGAGCAATGAGCTCTCGGCGATAATCATCCCTACGACTGGACCTGATCCCTACGACCGGACCTGAACCTAGATAGGGTCTGTTCGGGAGATTCTAACTCGATAGCTCCACATCGATTCAAATATTCATCAAATTTAGTAATGTAATCAGTGGCTGATTTGTTCCCTTGGGTTCATCGATTCCATTGTCTAATAATTGTTGACTGAATAATGGTGGAACATACTTCAATATAAGCTTCTCTTTCATGCTTTCCCAAGTGTCCACGGGGTCTTCCCTTCTGTACCTCATCATCCTCTCTAGGTTTTCCCAATATTGCCCAGCTTGTCCTGTTAGTTTCATTACGGCCAATCGAATCTTCCTTGACTCAGACATGTCATGCCAACGAAAATATCGATCTATAGCCAACTGCCAATCTATATAAACCTAAGGGTCTAAGCGCCCGTCGAAGGAAGGAGCATCGACTTTAACGCTCCTGATATACTGGGCATCGGCGTCAGTTGTATGGTAAGGTGGGCCTTGCTCACGCCTGGGAGACCTACTGTCATTTCGAGAACTTTCCTCTTCCCTGATTCTTCTCCTATTGGTCTCTAGCCTACCAATTCGGGTTGCTAGATCCTTACAATTGACATCAACTTGATCCCTAATTTCTTGTAGTTGTCTGTCCATATTTTCTATCTTGTTTAGGATTGTGTTAAGTGTATCATGCATGCTAGGGTCCATTGGTGCTGAAGTTTCTCATACAGAAAAAGTTTTACCACTTCTAGTAGACATGCAAGATCCTACCTGACTCTAAATGCAAGCTGTCCTAATTATGTATGTTATGCAGGAGGAGTCAGAGATTAGAGTGATGAAAGATAATACCAATTTTAAGCTACGTAGATTAACACGTGATTAAGAAAAATGTAATGTGGAGACAGTGATAAAGACACGTGTTGACACAATTAACTTCAAGATAAATCAAGTGATCACAAGGCTAGCTATTTTAATTAAGTAGCAGGAATAACTGAATAGAATATTCAAAATTACTTGGGGAGGCGACCGTAACTCAAACCTGAACGAGACTGCTGTAGGCGCGTGGTACTGGTCGTCAGAATCCATTGCTTCGAGAACGGCTCGATTTGGACTTAGAACGAGCTCTGAACTGCCATCTGAAGTGATGCTGCGATTCTGGACTGAGTCAGGAACGAACTGGACTGAGTCAGCGAACGATCTGAACTGAGTCAACTCAGTGAAATAACCCGGTTGCTGACGTCAGCAACACTATTGCACACGGGTCGCAGTGATGAGTCGGGTTGGGTATTTTGTAGGGATTCGACCCGATTCGCCTACCCTTCTTAAAACCCGATCGGGTTTGGATCTTCACCCGATCTCCCCTTTTGCTTCTCTTTTCGCGCCGGCTAGGGCAAGGATGGAGCGAAGGGGGCGGCGTCAACTTGATGGAGCAAAGAGAGCTTGAGGACGACGACGGTAGACCAGACGGCGGCGAGAGCTGTGGACGACGTCGGCGACGAGAACTTGCAGCTGCTGGGAAGGAAGAGGAGGTCGTGGCGGCGATCTGAGATCGTTGTTGGTGATCCGATCGCGATCGGTGAGGGATTGGCGTTGACTTTGTTGGTGACGCTTGAATTCTCTATCAGAGGCAGACGGTGGAGGAGTCGGCTCCCTCAATTGGAGCGGCAGATCTGGTGATGGAGAGGGGAGATGTGAGTTGGCGGTGTGACTGACGGGGGAGCTCGTCGACGAGGGGGAGATCTGATCTGGGGAAGTGGCGACGACGCTCCCAAGCGGTGGCGTAGAAGATTGCGACGAAGTGGGGATCCAGCTGAATTTGGTGGAGTTCGCCGACGGCGAGGGCAGATCGAGAAGTGACGTTTCATCGGCAAAAACCAGGGTTCGTCTTGGGCGAGACTTCGACGATGACGATGTGGTGAGAATGACGCTTCGTCGGATCTGATCGGAGTAGATCTGAAGGATTGGACGCTGGATCTTGAGCGGCGATGGAATACGACGAAGCTTGGGAATGTTGTTGGTGGATGTGGACGGTGACGGCGACGACAACTGCTTTGTCGGGTCTGGCGATGATGGCGAAGGACGTGGCCGTCGGTGACGGTGGAGGACGTGGATGGTGATGGTGGGGTGCTTGTGGGTTGACGACGATGGATTAAGAAATTTCAGGGATTTTCGAAGGGAATTTCAATAGTGTATTTTTTTTAATAGATCTAGAATCTAGATCTAGGGTTTGTTGCTGGAGAAGATTTGGAACCAAAAATAATATTTGAAGAGAATTGAAAACCAGGGCTCTGATACCAATCTAGATCGCAATCACCTTCAAATCGTAACCAAAATTTGAAATTGAGAACAAGATAAGATTTTGGGTTTCCACCCCTTACACGGGCTTCTCACCCCAAAATTCGAGAGCAAATAAACTCAAGAATTACGCCAGATAACTTGAGGAAATTTTAATCATTCAATGATCCAATACAATAGTCTAGGGGGCCTTATATAGGCTTTACAAAAGAGGACTATTGGGAAATAACCGATGTGGTACTAAACGTCCACAAAAGAGCACAAATAAAGTTAAAACATCTACTACAAATAAAGCTGAAACAAATCTAATCTAAAGCCAAAGAACACCAGTGTGTCGATTCCTGAAGTATACTCGATCGAATCTGACCCTGAGCGGTATGATGTCCTCATCACATGGTGATTCAAGAGCCCAAGCGTCAAAGTCATATCTAGCACTCGTTGGAGTCAAGTTCGGTGGATCACGTTTGGATCGAGTCGACTTGGAGACGGCGCTCTACAAGAAGACTTCGGTTGGATCGAGTCGACTTGGAGACGGCGCTCCACAAGAAGACTTCGGTACAGTATTTAGTTTATAGTTTAGATCTATTAGATAGTGTGATATGCTCAAGTTCACAACACACTTGTTTAAGTTTCATGTTTTGGTTTTTGGTTTTTGGTTTAACCGATCTTGGTTTTCATGAATAGAATTATATCAAAACAGGTTTACATGGTTTAATGTATATTAGATTTGTTCTATATACATGTATGCTTTAACTATTTAAACAAACTTAGTTTAATAGTCTATTTCATGAGTTTGGAGTTTTGGTATTTTAACAAAACTTATTTTCAGATTTTATGTCAAAAATATTGATATATATATATATATATATATATTTCATATATATTGGATTCTATCCATATACTACATGCTTAAATGTTGTTTATATATCATATTTTTGTATTTGGATGAGTTTTGGACAAAACGATTTTCTATTTCAAAAATCTTAGTTTTGGAAAATACGGAATTTGATTTTCGGTAAAATTTTCATAACACAAAAAGAGTTCAAAATGTTTGTAACTTGGTTTGATTTTACTCATACAAGTTTATATTTCAAAGAGAATATTAGAACTTATTTTTGTGAATTTTTAGAGGTTTTATGGGATTTATTTGACAAATAAAAACCCAAGTTTTATATCCCTTAACCAGCCCTGCCAGGCTTTAGCGGTCGACCGGGCCGGTCGATCGGACTCAGAGTCAACTGAGGGATCGGTCGACCGACGTGCACAAGAACGTGCACAGCCACTTAGGCCGGTCGACCGAGCGGTCGATCGACTGAAAGTGGGTGGGGCGGTCGACCGGACGGTCGACCGTGAGGCTTGGTAGCGGTCGACCGGCCAGAGAGCAACTGCTCTCTGGAATTGGCGCGGGCCAATCTGGGCCTAATCAGCTGCCAACGGGCAGATTTTGATTGGGCTTATAAATACCCCAATCTTTGGCCTGTTTCTGACAAGTTTTTAAAGAGCTAAAATTTTCATTCTTCCTAGTGTTTATACACAAGTTGTCAAAAGAGTTTTAGAGCCAAAAAGATCTATCTTTATTTTGTTTTAAAAGGGTTGAAAAAATCAAGAAAAAGAAAAATCTTTGGGTGTGATATCTCTCTAGAGAGAGGAGATTGATTTGGTATCCCTTTATTGTGAGGTGATTGTGGAAGGAATGATTGGCTTCCTCTAGTGAGAGGTGGAGATTGTGTTTAGCTCCCTTTAGTGAGAGGTGGAGTTTGTGTTGGAATCCCTTAAGTGTGAGGTGATTGGTGTTTGTTGGCTAAGTGCCTACCCCTCTTGTGTGAGGTAGATTTTGTGTTGGTTGTGCCTTGCCTCTGTGAGAGGTTGTATTTGGTTGAGAGAGGGGTTGTGTACTCCCGTTATTGTATCTCACCAAATCTTTAGTGGAGGTTCCCTGTGTGGGAAGTCCTGTGCGGACGAGTTAGTGGAAATCCTTCTGTGTGAAGGGGGGACATAGAGCTGTGTGCTCGAACCTCGAAACAAATCTCGGTGTTTGCGCTTTTATCCATTGACTCTTACTCTCTCTCTTTTACATTGTGCCTTGCATCATTTCATATTGCTCATTTATATATTATATGCTTGGCTTGTTTGTGTGTGCCTCACTTGTGTTTAACCACGAGAGCTTCATATTGCACCTCAACTCTTAATCAGAGGAATCAAGAGGAGTTAGTCCAGAGCCCTTCACCGGGAATTCGGTTACACTCGTTAGTTACATTAAGTGTGTTGCCTATTTAAGTTTTAATTTTCGCATTTTGTTCATTAGATTAGCCGTACACCTATTCACCCCCCTCTAGGTGTACTTACAGTAAGCTCGCACAAGATTTTCACATCCTAGAAGGATTTTTTCTCAAGGGAAGCTGACTATGTGTACCAAGAACTTCATTGACGAAGAAAGTTATTAGAGACTTGCACGGTGGCAGACTTGCAGGGCACCGGGAATTCGGTTACACTCGTTAGTTACATTAAGTGTGTTGCCTATTTAAGTTTTAATTTTCGCATTTTGTTCATTAGATTAGCCGTACACCTGTTCACCCCCCTCTAGGTGTACTTACAGTAAGCTCGCACAAGATTTTCACATCCTAGAAGGATTTTTTCTCAAGGGAAGCTGATTATGTGTACCAAGAACTTCATTGACGAAGAAAGTTATTAGACTTGCACGGTGGCAGACTTGCAGGGCACTTTGGGAGAGACGAGACTACGACAAGTCTTGAAGAGAGATTATTGTGGACCCACCTGTGGAAGGATGTGACTACAATGGCAAGTAGTTGTTCGGTTTGTCAAGCTGCTAAAGGACGAGCCCTAAAACAGGATTGTATACACTTCTTCTCATCTCAAGAGATAGTTGGGAGGACTTGAGTATGGATTTCGTGCTATGACTTCGCCTCGTGGTAGTTGATCGATTCTCCAAGATGGTGCACTTAATTCCTTACAAAAAAACGTTATGCACCACGTGGCTAAGTTCTTTCAAGTGGTTGTGAGACTACATGGCGTGCCAAGTTCCATTCTTTTGGATCGAGACGAGTAGTTCTTTACGACGTTCTGAACTACTCTTTGGAGGAGATTTGACACATCACTGACATAAAGTAGCACAACACATTCTCAAACTGATGGCCAGACGAAAGTTATCAATCGCACCTTAGGCAACTTATTGAGAAGCATATGTGGAGACAAACTAAGAGCGTGTGATCAAGCTTAGTCACAAGCGGAGTTTGCTTACAACATCTCAATCAACAGATCAACGGAAATGTCACCATTTTCTATTTTGTATAAGAAGGCTCCTCATCATCTCTTAGACCTAGCCACGCTGCTCATGAGAGAGAAGTTTAGTAATGCAGCTAGCACCATAGCATAACAAATACTAGATATTTAAGAAGAGGTTCAATTAAAGTTGGAGAAATTCAATGTGAGGTATAAAGGCCACAACTGACAAAAACAGGAGAGAAAAGGTCTTCAAAGAAGGGGATATGGTAATGATATAATTGAGAAAAAAAAAATTTCTGGTGGGTGCTATAACAAGTTGAAGCTAAGGAAGTATGGCCCATTTAGAATTGTAAGAAAGATCAATAATAACGCTTACGTTGTAGATCTTTCAAGTGACATGGCAATGTCTAATTCAAAACGTTCAACGTGGTGGATCTCTGTGAATATTACGCTACTAAGAAGCAATATTCAAATGATAACTTGAGGATGAGTTCTTTCGAAGAGGGGGGGAATTGATGTAGGAGATCAAGATGAGAACGACTGAATTAATTTACCTTACTTGTCAATAGCTCTTTTCAATTATTGATGGGCTTTTATAGAAACTCAATAGTTTGTCTTACTGTCGACAACACTCTTCACTTGTCGACAATTTTTTCCAGAAAGACAGGGAATTACAGTTTTTTCGACAACACTCTTTGCCTGTCGACAGGCCTTCTGCTTATCAGAGTTTCCTACTTTATTTAGGAATTATTTTCTGGGTCCGTTTGGATTCCAATTTATTTTATTTCTGTTATTTTGTTATAGTTTTCTAGTTAGAGAAGTATTCTTCTTTTATTTTGCCTTATAGGTGTCTTAGGTTTTTTATCATCCAATTTTGATTAATACAGTTGAGTTTTTACTCTTAAATTACTCGTGGATTTGAGTTTGTTTTCTCTTGGTTTGTGGGATTCGAGTTGCTTGCTCATGAATTCGAGTAATTATCCTCTACTGGAAGGGTTCTTTAAGATTGTTAGCGTTAGTACGATATTAAACCCGTGTCGTTTGTTTTCATCGCTTTCCCACCTGCATCAGGATTTCACTAGAGTTTTCTTCACATATATAAATTATTAACTTTTTATCTACAGAACTTTTAACATTTCTTCAGTTTTTGAAACAAAAATCTATCCAATATTTAAGTCATCATCAAGTTACAGTAATGCTTTCCTAAAAAAAAATTATTGCTATATAGTGCATGTGCAAATTTAATTCATCAACAAAGAAAGACTTAAATTTTCTTAACTTATAGTTGAGACTAATTTGAGTCTTGTGGGGTTTAAAGAAACGGATTAAACTGATACTTCTATCTTGTTTTGGAAAAACCTCTTTTCTTTGTGCATAATCTCGCAAAACCTAATTTTCTTGCGGGTCTTGGTTACGTAGTGTAGTGGTCACTTTCTGACTTGCCCGAGATCATGACGCGTGTCAATCTAGTCTGGTGTAGATGTGCGACGTGTGGTTACTTCTGGAACGGTTAATCCAAAATCATCGCCTTGTTTGGATTATGAATGGGCGGGAGATTAACATAGAGTCAGATTCGATTACAGAGATCTTCATCTTTAAACCTAACCTTAATTTAAATAAAGTAGCAACCTCCCGGTGATGGTGCATCTTTATCTACAGTCGAGCACAAATCACTAGATTGTGATGAACTCTGTTCTTACACCAATTCAAACTGGGGCGTTCGGCTCGATCTTAAGCCAGATAAGAGATTTAGGTTTTCAAACTGAGTAGGACTATTTGTATAAATAGTAGAGGATCCTTAGGGACCTCAAGTTCACCTGAATCCTAAGTACACTTTTGTAATCGCCATTGACATAGTGGAGGCTCTCTCTTCGCGGTTCTTTTCCTTTTGCGGGTTTTTTCACGTATTTTTATTGCGTTTGCGGTTGACTTTTCTGTGATTTGATGATATTCACTTCCCTATTTTGGTGCGTGAATTGATTTCCTAGGAATTACTCACTGCATTTGGTGCTTTCATTGAGAGCTTTTGAAGTTACACTCAAGGCCTCTCCGCCAAAACAACCAACTTTTCCTCTGAAACTACTCAGCATGACCGACATGGCTTCATTGAGGAAGAGTGTCAACCAGACTACGGTTGACCTCGTCATTTCGAAGAAAGCGACGAAAGTGATAGGGGCGGCAGAACCAACGAACAGTCGGCCCACATTATCAGACGTCCACATCTTAAATGCGGACATCCATCCTACTATTGTGTCGCCACTCAGGAGGCAGACCGTAGAACCCGCGCCTCCGCTCAACGGAGACTAACTCCTCCAGATGCTTTCCTTCATGCAGAAGCAGTTGGAGAATCAGCGCACTTTGAGATGATCCATCTCCGTGAGGTAGCTGCCCGTGAGAAAATAGGCGACAACCCATGTCCAGATATGTTTGCTCAAGCAGAACGGAGTACAACGGGGGTTGCGATGATCTCCCACTGCGGGAAGAAACCCGCAGGCCCCCTTTCGCCAACGCGCACGCAGGAATCTGCTCACTCCACGGGAAGTTCGAGGCACGTCCGATCGGAGACCTACAAAGATGAAGAGGACTCCGAGGACACTCGGCATTCTCGACGCCAAAGTTCCCTTAGATTGAGGACATAGCAAGCCTAGTTCAGGAGCTACTCAATCAAGCGAGTCAACAGTTCCCAAAAGGGATGGAGTACAGAGGGTTGAGGCCCATCGACTCCCCATTATCAAGACATTACCACGCTCTGCTTCCTAAAGAAGTTTGTGATGCCATCTTTTGATGACTGTTTGAGAACCTCCAACCTACTATCATCTCCGCCAGTATCAGGACAATAATAGTTTACGCTCACGACGACCTTCTCCTCTGCCGAGCATTCCATCCAGCCTCAAGGGGGTCGCCTACCACTGGTTCTGTTTGTTCCTCAGGAATTTCTCCAAAATATCCGTGAGGTGATCGAGACATATTTTTTAACTAGTTTACTTCTTGAAGGGAATTCCAGAGCACAGTTAACATGAAAGACGGAGAGAGTCTGAAGAATTATGTTAACTATTTTCAGAGTCGGATGATCTTGGCATACAACTGCAATGAGGATGTGGCTGCCGCCGCCTTCATCAGCAGCCTGCAGGTCATCACTATCCCTTTTACAAACACCTAATGAAGGATGACCTCGCCAGGATGAGGGATATTCTTGTTCAGACTCAGAAGGTATATTCTCATACAGGAGGCGACTCGGACTATGCTCAACCGCTCATCGAGACAAGGTCCTGAGACAGAGAGGTTGAAACCATAATTCCCCCTTAAGAATCTGAGCTACAAATCCTCGCCATCCGTAAGCCGTCAAGGCGTGCTGTCGAATCCGGCAAGGGAGGTGAGTTGGAGCGCGACCTCACCCCATTCCGCGTACCAATCGACCAGATCTTCAACGCCATTAAATAATAGCCTTAGGTCAGGCGTTCGGTCAGACCCCTCCTGCCTAACCAAAAAGGGCCAAGGTCTAGTGACTACTGCCCATTCCATGATGGGAGAGGCCACCTCACGGTGGACTGTCAGACCTTACGATGGTACCTCCAGGACTTGGTCAACGAGGGATACCTTCGGGAGCTTGTTCTCAGTCTCGAATTACCCTTGGAGGTTAGGGTGCTGAGGCAGCCTAAGGCCGCAGCCGAGCACCTTGGCAGCACTCTTGTCCAGTGCCGGGAGGTGAACACCATCTTCGGTAACTTCCCTATAGAAGGCTCCACCACCAATGAAAGGACCCTCTACGCAATGAAGGCCGCAGGGATAGTCATCCAGTAATCGGCGGGCCAGTCTTCTTCTCGGAGGAAGATTCATATGTCGTACACTTCCCGCACGACGACGCCTTAATCGTGACAACACACATCAGAAGATTGTCGAGTTCCCTGTGCGAGTCGATCCATTCAACATTGTGACAAGAGTTCTATATCCTAGACGTTCCATCCCCTTACAACGCCATCCTTGGGAGGTCGTAAATCAACATGATGAGAGCGGTTATGTTCACCCATCATCATTTGCTGAGTACCCACACCATCCAGAATGACCAACATAAGGGGTGACCAAGTGATGGTTAGAACAGTTGTTGCAGTTACCTGCAAGAGGTCGGGCTGGAAGCCAAAAGCATCCTGAGCAGACCCCAATGGAAACTCTCCTGTGGATTATAAATAGAAAATGGTCGTTGATCAATGGCAATCAAAGTTCGGCGAAAGCTCAGACCCCGAATCACCCGCCGAGTCAGGAAATCCCGACAGCAAGACTGAGGAAGAGCCGAAGTTGTTTGTTGTAGATCCCCATCACCATGAATGGACCCTCCGAATCGGCTCAAACCTGCACCGTGGGAGAAGATATTGTTTAAACAATTTCTATCAGAGAATATAGACATATTCGCATGGTCTTCCGCTGACATGTCAGGGATTAACCCTGAAGTTATCTGTCATAAGTTCTCCATATGGGCAGACGCTAAACTGATAAAGCAGAAGCCTAGGAGAATGAACGGGGAAAGACTCGTGCCATCAGCGACGAGATCGATCACCTACTCTAGGCTGACTTGATTCAAGAAACATTTTACCTAGATTGGCTCTCTAATCTCGTCCTCGTGAAGAAAAAGAACGGGAAGTGGAGTCTTTAACTTTACGAATCTCAACGAAGCTTGTCCAAAGGATAGTTATCCCCTCCTGATGATCGATCAACTAGTAGAAGTTACGGTGGGACACGAGCTCCTTAGCTTTATGGACGCTTACTCTGGCTATAATCAGATTAGGATGCACCCACCAGATGAAGATAAGACAGCCTTTACCATAGGTCGGGAAATTTATTGCTGTAAGGTGATGCCCTTCGGATCAAGAACGCAAGAGCCACCTTTCAGTAGTTGGTAAACAATGTCTTCAAGGACCTTATCAGGAATACCATGGAGGTATGTGATGATATGATGGTGAAAAGTGTACAGCGCATGGAGCACCTCCAACATCTAGACAAAGCCTTCAATCTCCTCAGGTAATACTAGGTAAAACTCAATCTCAAGAAGTGTACATTCGGAGTAGTCTCCGGGAAGTTCTTAGGATACCTAGTCATCCAACGGTGCATCGAGGCTGACGCCGATCAGATATCAATAATCTTGAACATGAGATTGCCTACCTGTACAAAGGTGGTCCAGATTTTGAACGGGCGTCTTACAGCCCTCAATTGGTTCATCAACCGATCCACAGGCAAATGCAAGCCATTCTTTCAAGTCTTGAAGAAAAAGGAAGCGGACTTCCGCTGGAACGAGGAATGCGAAGTGGTCTCCCAGGAGTTTAAGAGATAATTGGTCTCACCCCCTTGCTATCGAAGCCTGCCTCTGGAGAGATGTACCTCTACCTCGTTGTCTCAGAGCCAGCAGTGAGCGGAGCCTTGGTTTGAAAGGAAGAAGGTGCCCATAAGCCAGTATACTATGTTAGTGACACCATAAACAACCCCCAGACTAGATACGAAAGGCTGGAGAAGTTAGTGTTGACCCTCTTCATCATCTCGAGGAAGCTCTAGCACTTCTTCCAAACCTTCCCGATTACGGTCCTCACTGAGCACCCCTTGAGGTCCATCGTGGAAAATCCGGAAGCGACGGGAAGGATATCAAAATATGACTCGGAGCTCAGATCCTTGGGGCTTGAATACGAGTCGAGAACAGTAATCAAAGGCTAGGTACTGGCCGATTTCATCACTGATTTTACCCTGGGAATCACAGAGATGGGTCTTGAATTTGATGGAGCCTCAAACAGTAAGAGGTTAGGAATTAGAATCGTTCTCGCCACCCTGGAGGGATCCATCATCGAGCAATCCTTCACCCTAGGCTTTCCTGCATCCAACAACGAAGCGGAATACGAAGCTGTCTTAGCTGGGCTTCGACTGGCTATTACCCTTGAAGTTACGACGCTCGAAGTTGCGACTCCTCGCTGGTAGTCAACCAAGTCAGCGGCGAATCCGTCGCGAGAGGTTCTCGGATGGCCGATTACCTACAACTCGTTCTTAAATTAAAGTCTAAAAATGCGACTTGAAGTGGGTAGTTTGCAAACAAGCACGCAAACTCACTTGGCAAACAGGGGGCAGCTGTGGAGTTCCAGTTCAGACAGAAAATTTCCATCGAGCACATCACTAATCCAAGCGTCCAGCAACCGGCAGGAGAGGTCCTATGCCTCGACACCTCACCGGGGTGGAGTCCCTTATCATTTCTTAAAGGATGGGGCTTCCTGACGACAGAGCAGAGGCAAGGAAACTTTTAACACATGGCTACTTGATACGTACTTCTCAGAGACATACTGTACAAGAAATCTTACTCCAATCTCCACCTCGACCCATATCTGAGATGTCTCGGGCTAGAGGAGGCTCGAAAGGTGATGCAGGAAACCTATGATAGTGTCAAGGGCGTTGAACCCTCGGACAGCTGGACCTCGACTACGCAGTTCGTAGTCGCGATCCGTCTTCTCCGGCGAGGTTATATCCCTCAGTCGCAGGCTTTGTTTGGAGAACGAAGAGGAGAGATTAGATGGAAACAACTTGCTTGCTTTTACGAAATGTCTGTTACATGAATATATAGCCAGCGGCCTCAACCAACCGGAGCAACAAGCTCCACTAATTTAGGAACTAATAATAGAAGGTTTATTCCTATCTTAACTACTCCACTAATTTAGGACTAATAATAGAAGGTTTATTCCTATCTTAACTACTCCACTAAATTAGGAACTAATAATAGAAAGCTATTCCTATTTTCCATCTTTAGCCACTGCAAGGTTTATTCCTATCTTAACTACTCCACTAATTTAGGAACTAATAATAGAAGGTTTATTCCTATCTTAACTACTCCACTAAATTAGGAACTAATAATAGAAAGCTATTCCTATTTTCCATCTTTAGCCACTGCAGGTGATCGCGCCCAGCGCGTCCTCGTGCGTGGCCCTCGCGCGCTCCCCTCGCGCGCTTCGCGTCGCGGCGCACGTCACGTGCCCGGCGGCGCCTGGAGTACGTGCGCCCGACCATGACATCTCTCCCTCCGTCCAGGACCAGCTCGTCCTCGAGCTGGAAATCCGGATACTTGGCGCGGAACGGCTCGACGTCCTCCCAGGTTGCGGAAGCTGCCGACTCGCCCTTCCACTGCACAAGAACCTGGTGCACCCCGCGGGCCAAGCGGAAACGCACAGCGCGTTCGGGCTCAGGAGCAACCGCGCCATGATGCAAGGGCGGCAGAGGCGGTGGATCAGCCGGAGGTGTCCCCTGGAACTTCTTGAGCAGCCCCACGTGAAACACGTCGTGGATGCGGGCGCGGGGCGGCAAGGCAAGGCGGACGACGACTTCATTGATGAGCTCGGTGGCGCGGTACGGCCCAAAGAAACGCGGCTTGAGCTTGCCAGTGACAGTCTGGGGAAGCGAAGCAGCCGCGCGCTGTCGAAGGCGAAGGAGCGCCCAGTCTCCCACCTGGTACACGACGTGGCGGTGCACCTTGTCGTAATGCAGCTTCTGTGCCGCTTGAGCTTGCTCCAGCCGGTAGCGGACGTCAGCCAGGAATTCCTCGCGCTCCTCCATGTTCTTGGCGACCGCAGCCACCCTCGTTTCCCTCGGCTCATACGACCGGATGGACGGCGGATCGCGCCCGTAGACGACGCGGAAAGGCGTGTCCCGCAGCGACGTCTGGTAGGCGGTGTTGAAAAGGAACTCCGCCCAGGGAAGCCAGCGTAGCCATTGGCGTGGCCTGTCCCCGGTGATGCACCGCAAGTACATGATAATGACGCGGTTGGCCGCCTTTGATTGCCCATCCGATTGGGGGTGGAACGCCGTCGTCATGTGCAGCTTGGTGCCCATCAGGCGCATGAGTTCGCGCCAGAATGTCGACGTGAAGACCGGGTCCCTGTCCGACACCATGGAGTGAGGTACGCCGTGTAGTCGAACGATGTTGGTGAAGAAGGCTTGAGCGACAGACTCGGCGGAGTACGGGTGCGCCAGTGGTATGAAATGGCAATACTTGCTGAACCTGTCCACCACAGTTAGTATAACAGACTTGCCACGGACGCGGGGAAGCGCTTCCACGAAGTCGAGGGCGACATCAGTCCACGCTCTGAGGCACCGGGAGAGGGAGTAAGAGGCCAGCCGGATGCAAGTGTTCGGACTTGTATCGCTGACAGACGTCACACATGCGCACCAAGTCCTGCACGAGCTGCTTCATGTTAGGAAAATGGAAGTCGCGCCGCAGACGGTGCAGCGTGCGCTGAACCCCTTCGTGGCCGTCCTCGTGCACCGCCACCATGATCTCCTGGACCAAGGTAGAGGTCGGCGGGATGTAGATGCGCCCGGCGAACTGGACCATGCCGTCCACGACCGACCAGGGCGCCTGGCGTGCGCCGGTGTCGATGTCCCCACGCAGGGCGACGAGGGCCGGGTCTGAGAGCTGCACTTGGCTGAGACGGTCAATGAAGTCGAAGCACGATGCTGAGAGTGCGAGGAGCTCCCCCTCCTCTGTCACGCCGGGACAGCGCGTCGGCCACGGCGTTCGTCGCACCTGGCTTGTATTCGACGGAGAAGTCGAAGCCTAGCAGCTTCCCCACCCAGTGGTGTTGCGGGATGGTGGCCAAGCGCTGGTCCAGCAGGTACTTCAAGCTGTAATGGTCCGTCTTGACAAGGAAGCGGCGACCCCAAAGGTACGGCCTCCAGTGGCGGACAGCCTGGACCAAGCCGATGAGCTCGCGCTCATACGCAGCGAGGGCGCGGTGGCGGGGTGCCACGGGGCGGCTGAAGAAGGCGATCGGGTGTCCGCCTTGAATGAGCACCGCCCCAAACCCATGGGACGAGGCGTCACACTCGACGACGAAGGTCGTGGTGAAGTCCGGCATGGCTAGGACGGGAGCCGTGGTGACCGCGGCCTTGAGCGCGGCAAAGGCCGCGGCTGCCTCCTCCCCCCAGGAGAAGCCATCCTTCTTAAGAAGAATGGTCAGCGGTGCCGCGATGGAGCCGTAGTTGTGGATGAACTTGCGGTAGTAGCCCGTCAAGCCAAGGAACCCGCGCACCGCCCGCGCCGAGCGAGGTACCGGCCAGTCGTGAATGGCCTGCACCTTTGCCGGGTCCATGGCGACGCCTGCCTCCGAGATAATGTGGCCGAGGTAGGCGACGGAGGAGACCCCGAATGCGCACTTGGAGCGCTTGACGAAGAGGATGTGCCGGCGAAGCTCAGTGAGGACCGCGCGGAGATGACGAAGATGATCCGCCCAAGACTTGCTGTATATCAATATATCGTCAAAGAAAACGAGCACAAAGCGACGAAGGAAGGGGCGGAGTACCCCGTTCATTAGCGCTTGGAAAGTTGCCGGGGCGTTGCACAGGCCGAACGGCATAACCAGGAACTCGTACAGGCCGTCGTGGGTACGGAACGCCGTCTTGTGGATGTCCTCCCTCCTCATGCGCACCTGATGGTACCCGGAGTGCAAGTCGAGCTTGGTGAAGAACCTGGCGCCGTGGAGTTCATCAAGCAGCTCATCGACGACCGGGATCGGGAACGCGTCCTTGACTGTGAGCGCGTTCAGCGCGCGGTAGTCGACGCAGAACCGCCACGACCCATCCGGCTTCTTGACGAGGACCGGGGAGGAGAACGCGGAGTCGCTGCGGCGGACGATGCCCTGCTTGATCATGGCGGCGCATTGACGCTCAAGTTCGTCCTTGTGCGCTGCAGGGTACCTGTACGGTCGCACAGCCACCGGAGGGGCATCGGGCTTGAGGATGATGCGGTGGTCACGGGCGCGCGCCGGGGGCAGGCCGGTTGGCTCGGCGAAGACGTCGGTGAAGTAGCCGAGCAGCCCGTCGAGGAGGGAGTCGGTGGACACGACGGCATGTACTCCTGGCGGAGACGGTGGTGCCACGCCGCGCCAGCAAATGTCGCGGCCCTCCTGCTGGAACGCCATGGTCCGGGCTGCGAGATCCCAGACGATGGGCCCCAGGGTGGCCATCCAGTGCGTGCCGAGAACCACGTCGTACCCGGCTAGGGGCATCACGTAGAGATCGACGCTGAACTCCATGCCGTCGATGATGACTGGGGCCTGGCAGAGGACGCCGGGGCAGGGGACGCGTTCGCCGTTGGCCACTGTTGCCGTGAGCCGTGGGTGCGGCTCGATGTGCAAGCCCGTGAGCCGTGCGGCCGCCTCTTCGATGAAGCTGTGGGTCGACCCCGTGTCAACGAGCGCGACGAAGGTAGCAGCGCCCAGGAGCACCTGGAGTTGGACCGTGTTGCTGACGGGCACCCCAGCGACCGCGTGGAGGGAAAAGACCGGGGCCTCCGTGTCCGGCCCGTCGGCGGCTGCGGCGTCGTCGGCGATCTCGAAGCCGTCGATGTAGAAGAGCCGCCTGCAGACGCGGTTGTGCCCACGCGTAAATTTCTCGTTGCAGTTGAAGCACAGGCCCTGCCGGCGGCGCTCCTCCTGCTCCGGGCGCGACAGGCGCTTCACCGACTGCCCGTCCACCGTGACTGTGGGTGTAGCCGCCTTGTCGGCCGGGGGCGCAGGGAGGGCGAGGCGCGGCGGGGGGGCCGGCAGAAGGCCACGGGGCACAGCCTTGGCGGGCGCCGGCGCGTACTGCTCCCGGAGCTCCAGTTGGCGCGCCAGGCTCATGGCCGTCGCTAGGGACTGCGGATTGTGGACCCGCACGTCGAGGCTGAGCGGGGGAAGGAGCCCGCCGGTGAAAAGCTGGACCCGTTGCGCCTCGTCGAGGCTCCCAGCACGGGGAAGAAGTGCCTGGAAGCGGTCTTGATACTCCTCGACTGTGCCGGTGCGGCGATAATCTGCTAATTCAAAGAGGGGGGCCGATCGAAGAGGAGGACCGTAGCGCAGATTGATCAGCTCTTTGAATCGGCGCCATGACGGGGTGCCTTCGTCCGTTTGGACCTGGATGTACCACAGCTGCGCCCCGTCCTCCAGATTATAGGAGGCCATCCAGACCTTTTCTTCCTCCATGATCCGCTGCTGGTGAAAATACGATTCACAGCGGTTGATGAAGATCAATGGATCGGACTTGCCGTCGTAGCGAGGAAAATCCATCTTCTGGAACCGCGGAGGCCGATCGTTGTGGTGCCGACCGTCGTGGCCCCCGCCGGTGTTCGACGAAGGGGAGGACGTCTCCTTCTGTAGCGCGGTCACGGTCGTCTGGAGGTTCGTCACAGTCGAGGTCAGGGACGCGATCAGCTTGGCCAGATCAGTAGTGGTCGGCTCCGACATGGTTGAAGTAACCGAGGCGGTGGTGGGTTGCGGAGGTGGCGCGGAAGACGACGCAGAACGCCTGGAATCTGATACCAGGTTGTCAAGGGACAGCTGGACCTCGACCACGCAATTCGTAGTCGCGATCCGTCTTCTCCGGCGAGGTTATATCCCTCAGTCGCAGGCTTTGTTTGGAGAACGAAGAGGAGAGATTAGATGGAAACAACTTGCTTGCTTTTATGAAATGTCTGTTACATGAATATATAGCCAGCGGCCTCAACCAACCGGAGCAACCATTGCAGGTGATCGCGCCCAGCGCGTCCTCGTGCGTGGCCCTCGCGCGCTCCGCGCGTTCCGCGTCGCGGCGCACGTCACGGGCCCGGCGGCGCCTGGAGTACGTGCGCCCGACCATGACAGATAGAGACTGTGGGAGCCACGTTGGAGAAAAATCCCTCACCTACAAGGTCATCAACCAAGGGTACTACTGGCCTAAGATGTTCGACGACGCCAAGGATTACGTGAGTAAATGTCTACAATGCCAGATGTTCGCTCCAGTATCAAATCGGTTGAGCTCTGACTTTCACACCTCGCGCAGCCTGTAGCCCTTCATGCCATGGGTACTGAACGTAGTCGGACCTCTCCCACGAGCACAACCCCAGTTGCGTTTCTTACTTGTCGTCGCTGACTACTTTATCCAGTGGATTGAGGCAATACTACTCTCCGAGGTTAGTGGATAGCAAATTGTCAAGTAAATTGTCAAGTTTCTCTGGCAGAACATAATATGCCGCTTCGGAATTCCCCACACTATCATCTCTCAAACTATCATCTCTGATAACAGAATCAAATTTGCCAGCAAGTAAGTTGCCAGCTTCTGCGCCAAATACAACATCGCCCAGTAATTCTCCTCACCTTACTATCCTCAAGGCAATGGCCAGGCTGAAATCAGCAATTACACCATTCTCGACAACCTATGCAAAAGCTTGGACAAAGCTAAGGGAAAATGGGCAGAAAAACTCCCCGAAGCACTATGAACCTACAGTACCACCAAACGCCTTCCGATCGGAGAAACCCCATTCTGGTTGGTATATGGGATGGAGGCTATCATCCCAGTTGACATCAGCATGCCAACGCTCCAGGTAGGAGTGGTCCTAGATCAGAACGACGCCATGTACCGTCTGATGCTTAATCACTCAGAGGAAAGACGTCAACAAGCTTAAATCCACATCGCAGCATATCAATAGCAAATTCGAGTGGCTTACCACAAGAAAGGTGAAGCCCAAGGAATTTCAAATTGGAGACCTGGTCCGGAAGCGCGTGATTCAGATCACTCGGGAGGAGGATCACAGAAAGTTAGGGCTCAACTGGGAGGGTCCCTACATCATTATTGCTCGGGGAGGCAACTGGTCCTACACTTTAGCTGATCAGGCCGGGAGCCAACTCAATAAGCAGTGGAACTCTTTTCTCTTAAAGCGATATTATATATAAGCCATGTAAACCTTCAATGAAAGAATCATCTTCTACTCGCATTTCTCCTAGCTCAGGTATCTACCCTAAGATGGAGACTCACCTAAGCCGGTTGCTTAGGTCCAGCTAATGATGGGTTAAAGCCCTGATGACTACTTGAGCTGGCCCGCAGCCTGCAAGGGTCCTCCACGCCTAGACGACACCTCCAGGGGAACCTCCTGAAAGATGGAGGCTCGCCTAGATTGGTCCTCTACACCTTAACGGCACCCCTCAGGGAGCCTCTGAAATACGGAGTCTTTCCCGATAAACCTTCTGAGATTAACCCGCTCAGATCCTCTACACCCTAGCGAATAACTTCCTGAGGAACCCATGAAAGATGGAGTTCGCTCCTAACAGGAGGGCTTCTCCCTGATTGAGAACCCTCTAACAGACTCCATCAGGGGGCCACCCATTGAGTCATTTCTGGTGCTACATAGCCCCTGAGGAGTAAGAAGATTACAATCATAAACAAGGCAAGATTCAAATAAAACTATTATTGATTGTCTATTTTATGTATTACAAAGTTGCTAGATCATATCTCTCCTCTTACAAGTACGGATACATCTAACAAATGTAATGTAAATACAAGTTTTGGTTTTACATGTGTGCGTTCTTCCTGAGAGAAAGTAGGGGCACTCATTGCCGCATCCTCGAGCGTTTCCTGGTGATGACTGCTAAGTGGGCAATTCCCCAGAGCCGAATGAGCAACGATACCGAGAACTCTCAGGAGGACCACAGCAAGCGAATCGCGACCATATTGCAGACCGAAGCCTGCAAGGCGACGGGGGATACCTATACCAAGACCGTAACCTCCGGAGCGGAGGCGAACAAGGAGGTGACACCCTATAAGGGCACAGACGATCGGCCCCTGATACTAGAGCTGTCGTCGAATACCTTTATGCTCCCTGCTACATGCTCGTTGTGAGGAAATAAAAGGGGGATAAATCTAATTTTCACCCGTCTACTTTGACCAAAAGCCGGACATACAGACCAGGCAGATGATAGTTCATTCCCTGTCCATCCCACAACTGGGCCTCGTCGTAAGAATTGAGACTGCTTGACGAGCCCCTCGCAAGAATTGAAACTCCTTGACGAATGGACTCCTAAACATTAGGAGTACAGTAGGCAACACCACCCATTTCATCTCCTTCCTCTACAGAATGAAGGATAAAGAAGACATCACTGTTTGCAGAATAAAACAAGCCTTTAAAACAGTAAAAGACTTTCAGAAGGCAGTCCAGATCTCTCCTGAGAAGTCCCATCCTATATACATAGGGGAAGCCTAAGCCAACCTCCTAGGCTTCTAATCTGAAAGGAAGATGAGCATCTTTCCACTTGAGATCTTACACTTGTCATAGAAGAAGGGACTCGAACCGTCGCGCACTAGATGCGTCATGCATACCTCGAAAAGCGCCCACCTTCATAAGAGACGGTTACCTTCCTAACATCGCCACTCGAGACGTGTAGCACTCACCTCGAACATAGTGTTGCACGAAAGGTGGTAGTTAGATCGGCGTAGCATTGGATGTAATGCACATATAAGGCTTGTCAGACTGTATCGCTGCGCACACCACATGACAAACTCTGAAGCAACAATGAACACCTTGAATGCCGGTCCAAAAAGTTCTCATTTTATTCTGCTCCCCTATTTATCTCGGAGGCTCAGGGAACCTGAAATTCCCCGAGGGATCCCGACCTCTTCCTGAAGAAGGGAGCAGAGAGGACATTTGTAGTGGTCACTTTCTGACTCGCCCGAGATCACAACGCGTGTTAATCCAGTCTCGCGTGGATGTGCGACTTGTGGTTACTTCTGGAACAGTTAATCCAAAATCATCACCTTGTTTGAATTACGAACGGGTCGGGAGACTAATATAAAAATCAGATCCGATTACAGAGATCTCTATCCTTGAGCCTAATCTTAATTCAAATAAGGTAGTAACCTCCAGGACGCAGTTCATCTTTATCTACAATCAAGCACAAATCACTAGATACAGATGGATTCTGTTCTACTCCAATTCAAATTGGGGCGTTCAGCTTGATCCTAAGCCAGATAAGGGATTTTGGTGTTCAAACTGAACAGGACTCCCTAGCTCTATCTATTTGACATGATTTGTATAAATAGAGAATTACTTCTATTGGGAGAGGAACCTCAAGTTCACTCGAGTCCTGAGAACATTTTTATAATCGCTATTAATATAGTGGAGTCTCTCTCTCAGTGGTTTTTTTTTTCCGTTCGGGTTTTTCACGTATTTCTATTGCGTTTGCTATTGATTTTTCTGTGATTTGATGGTACTCACTTTTCTATTTTGATGTGTGGATTGATTCCTTGAAAATTATTACCCACTATATATAGTTACATTCAGTTACAGCTACCAAACATACTGGTGATGCTATTCTTTTGTATTTTTTTTTTTTTGCGTGTTTGTTTGCCACGAAATTGGGCAGGAAAGAATAAAATTGGTCTGAATTTGTGCCTCACGTCCATTTTTTATTAAAGTTGTTTGCCGGTTTAGAAAATGGATGAGAAAAAAAGGAGTGCCACATAGTATTTTGTCTTTGTCAGATCCCTCTCAGAAAACAGCAAGAAATTTGACTTGCGCTATTGTATTATTATTTTTTAGATCTCTTAATTGATTGGGCGCCCGTGCATTTAATTAATCATAAAAAATTTAAAAAAAAAAACTTTCAAGCAAGCTTTTCTTTTACTTAACAGTTTGGTTGAAATAAAGGCTTGTGGGTCCCGTTTCATTTTCGAATGATTTTCTCTCTTTTGTTCTCTGGGCCCAAGCACGCTTGCTGTTTGAAACCTTTCAAAATCTGTTTTGGTACATATTTCATCTCAGATATTGTTTACCAATAATAGCAACCTGGTTTTCTCAATGTATTTACGTTGCAGTAGCTGTAAATTCCTTTGATCAGTTATATAAAAAGCCCCTTTTGTTATGCTCCTCCTTCAGAGAAGGTACGGGTGCCGTGCCATGATGCTGGAAACAGTCGCCGCCGTGCCTGGAATGGTCGGCGGCATGCTCCTCCACTTCAAGTCCCTACGCCGCTTTGAGCAGAGCGGGGGCTGGATCCGCGCCCTTCTCGAAGAGGCAGAGAACGAGCGGATGCACCTTATGACCTTCATGGAGGTCTCCCAGCCCTGCTGGTACGAGCGCGCCCTCGTCATGGCCGTCCAGGGAGTATTCTTCAACGCCTACTTCGTGGGCTACCTCATCTCCCCCAAGTTTGCCCATCGGGTTACTGGCTATCTCGAAGAGGAGGCTATCCATTCCTACACTGAGTTCCTTAAAGAGCTCGACAAGGGTACTATTGAGAACGTCCTGGCTCCGGCCATTGCCATCGACTACTGGCGCCTGCCACAGAATGCGACTCTTCGTGATGTCGTCATGGTTGTTCGGGCTGACGAGGCTCATCACCGTGATGTCAACCACTTTGCTTCGGTATGGGTATATGCATTGTGTATTCTGCTTGTGTTGAATTAAGGGAATTTGGTTCTGATTTGTTTGTTGAATCAGGGGAATTTGGTTCTGATTTGTTTGTTGTTTGAATTGAATTTGTAGGATATTCATTGTCAAGGACATGAGCTGAGGGATCTCCCTGCACCTGTTGGGTATCACTGAACTCTTTCATGGTTTCTTCAAATGTCGTGGAGAGAGTTTGAGGCATAATTTGGTGCTTGAATAAAAAGTGGTCAGAGGTGTAGTTTACATATTGGTACTGTGACCTTTTTTTTTTTCTATTTGTTTTCTAAAGATTTGTGGAAGTGAACTGCTTAGCATATGCTTGGACGGTGCAGCAATTATATAATATTTGTTGCACATATACTATTTTGTGGCTGAATATTTTAGCTCTAATTTCCGGAATTTTCTCTATTTTTTGTTTCTCTAGCATAATATCTGTTATTGTTTGTGACTACTGAAACATTTGACAACTTGGATGGGGGAACAAGAAACTGCATATCTGCAAAAAGATTTTCAAAACTGTTGGCAGATAGTGGACAGGCCAACATGACATAGGATATCAAGATGAGAATGGCTAAATTCCAACTCTCTGTGGACAGTCAAAATAAATCTGTTGACAGTATTGACCATCGAAATATAGAATCCTTCTTGGACTAGGTTTATAAAGTAGAGAAACTCTTCGACTTGACTTATGTTCCTGAGAAAAAGCATGTCAAGTTCGTAGCCTAAATCTCAAGGGAGGGGCAGCTGTATGGTGAGAGTAACTATAAGTCACAACGAGACGCCAAGGTAAGCCACTCGTGATGATTTGGAAATGCATGAAACGATTCCTACAAGGTAGATTTATTTCACCTGATTACTAACAAAGCATTTACAATCAATTTGAACATTGTAAACAAGGTACAAGGACGTTGCGGCATACACGGAGGAATTCTATTGTATCTCATTGCAATGCAACCTATCCATGACGGATGAACATCAAGCTGCAAAGTATATAGTGGGTTAAAATACCTCATCCAAGAATGTATGATCCTCCACGACGTTTTCTCTGTTGATGAAGCCCATAACAAGGCCATAAAGATTGAAAGGCTGCAAAATAGAACTTTACCTTTAAAAAGTGCAGCAGAGAGGGCATCCAGTAGTACAAGAAATCAGCCGAGTTCCACATCGGGCGAATGACCTCAGGCCTGTGAGGCTACGGGCACCTTTGCAGCAAACCTAGCGACGTCGGCTCCCCCTACAACAAAAGGCAAGGAGAACCCATATGTCAAGTCAGGAGTTGGCAAGCGTTATAGGTGTGGTGAACCTAGACACAAATTCAATGAGTGTTCAAAGCGGCATCAAGTCAACATAGCGGACTATGAGGAAGAAGACGAAGTAGAAATTGAGACTGATCCGGCTTTGTCGAGGAGTATGGAGAGGCGGCCACCTACGTGGTATAACGGTTGTTATGCAACCAAAAGGTCCCCGACAATACATAACGATATCAAATCTTCTACTCGAGATGTTCTATAAAAAATAAGGTGTACAACCTCATCATAGATAATGGAAGTTGCAAAGACATCGTTTGGATTACTTGAAGTTAGAAACGGAACTACACCCTCACCCCCTACACTATTGGGTGGATAAGAAAGGCCCCTGTATCAAGATAACAAATCTTTGTCATGTCCCTATTTCAATTGTCAAGTTTTATCAAGATTCCATTACTTGTGATATTGTCGATATGGATGCATGTCACATACTTTTGGGGAAATCATGGCAACACGATGTCGATGCTACACATCGAGGCAAGAGGAACATCTACATGTTCACTTGAGAAGGCGAGAAAATCGCCATGAAGCCTGTTCCACTTGCGCCAACATGAAGCCTGTTCCACTTGCGCCAAAGCAGGCAAAAAAAAAGATGCCAAAGTTCATATCCATATGCAACCGAGACGAGCTCTTGGCGGAATCAAAAGAGACAAAAATGAAAGAAGTCGGCCCATCAATTGAAGTTTCCGAGAATATGAAGCCTATGTTGGAGGAGTTCAAAAAAGTAGTTCATGCTGAACTTCCAGACGAGCTACCACCCATTAGGGATATACAGCACCACATTGATCTTATCCCGGGAGCAAGTTTACCTAAGCTTCTGTACTACCGGATGAACGTAAGGAGAGCGAAGTTCTAAGGGAGAAGGTCGAAAAACTGATTCATAAAGGGCACATTAGGGAGAGCATGAGTCCATGCGCGCTTCCGAGCCTTTTGACGCCAAAGAAGATGAAAGTTAGCGCATGTGCATGGATAGTCGAGCCATCAATAAGATCAATATTCTATATCGATTTCCTATACCTCGCCTTGATGATATGTTAGATCAATTAGGGAGATCGTGCATGCTTTAGAAGATCGATTTAAGGAGTGGCTACCACCAAATCCGCATTAGCCCGGGAGATGAATGGAAGATGACCTTTAGGACTCAGGGAAGGAAAGGACTATAAGAATGGATGGTCGTGCCCTTTGGGTTATCCAATACACAAAGCACTTTAATGAGATTGATGAATCAAGTGCTTAAGCCCTTCTTGGAAAATTTATGGTTATCTACTTTGATGACATTCTAATCTATAGTTAAGTGAAGCCGAGCATCTACAATATCTACAGGATGTGTTCACACTAATGAGTTGTACATCAACCTAAAGAAATGCAGTTCCATGACTACGAGCTTAATATTCTTGGGGTTTGTTATCAGCTCGCAAGGGATTCATGTAGACGAGGAGAAAGTGAGGGCAATCTGGGTTGGCCTGCACCCAAAAGTGCTCCAGAAGTATGAAGTTTTCATGACCGAGCTACTTTCTACCTAAGATTCATTCTCAATTTCAGAAGTTTGTGCTGGTCCAAAGGCCATTTGCCCTATTTTTGATCATAACAAAACATATGAAGTTATTTTTCTAACAATTTCATTTAAATAAATTTCAGGATTTTTATTGTTGCATTTGGCTTCTTTAATAAGACACACTGTTTTTGAAGCCATAAAGATGATGATCCAAGAGCCTAAGTACCAAGAAGACTTATATATGGGATTCACTAAGCTCAAGGATCAAGATTGCAAAGAAGTAAAGATTATAGAAGATTTCTACTTTTTGTATTTTTAGTATAGGATTTATAGTCTTGTTAAAATCAAGGTTGTTAGTTTGATAGCTCTTGAGATTCATACACACGCACACATCTTTCATATTTCAAAATGTTTTTGAAAACACTTCAACATGTTTTCTATTTTGTTTTCAAAAATAGGTTTCAGAAAAACGGTTTTTCTTTTAGAAAAGTAATTTTCACAAAATATAGTTCTACTTATTTTTATGATGATTTTTGATTATACACTGGACCTATTATGATTCAATAAGTCTATTTTGTATTTATGATCAAAATACATTTTGTTGGAAAAGAGATGGATTTCAAAATGTTTTTCAATTTTTTTTTTGGCTCTGAGTCTGTTAATCGACCGGTTGACCGTAGACAGAGCTAAATTGCTCTGTCGGTCGACCGAGCTGCTGACTAATTATGCACAAGATTTTTTGAGTGCATTAGTGTGCAAATCGGTCGACCGACCGGTCGACCTACTGAGACACACTTAGCCTCTGTTGGGTCATGGTCTGCCGGCCGGTCGACTGTCAAGGAGCTATGCTCTCTGTTTGGGTTACTCGGTCAACCGCCAACCCCAACAGTTCGATTTTTGACCGTTGACGGTCGACTGGTCGGTCGACCGATGGAAGAATTTTCTTCTGATTTTGACCCCCAATAGCTAGTTTCTATTTTGTCTTTTCTGGGTCACTTCTCGACGACCATATTGAGTTTTCTCTACTAGTTTTCATCTCCTATAAATTGAGGCACTGTAGAAAAATTCCAAAACAATTTTTCAATCCCTTAGAACAAGTTTTTAGCGATTAAAATTCATTTTCTCAAAAGATTTTGATATTGAGCCAAAAATTCCACATCTTTGATTTTGTTTGAGCTTTCCTTCACATCTTTACAACCATTTCTCACCACACAATCTCATAGAGCTTCATCTACTCCACTAGGTTATATGATTGTATTTGAGTGAGCTTTTGTGATTAAGAAGAAGATCACCTTTTCTTGTATTTGAAAAGTTATAGAGGTTGTGGCCTCGAGTGAGCTAGTGAGCTCGATTGTAGGTGTTGCGGCACCAAGAGAGAATTGCGGGTCCCTTGAGTTCTTGCGGGAACTCCTAAGGGTTGTCGATCTCGCGGGATCAGTTTAGCGGAAATCCTTCATCGCGGTGAAGGCGGGGACGTAGAGCGGTGGCTCCAACCTTGAAACACATCCTTGATTTGCGATTGCTCTCTCTCTCTATCTCTTATCTTAACTCTCTCTATTCTTGCATGATAATATTATTTACTTTATTGCAAGTATCTTGTGTTGTGATTATTTATTATTAATTTTTGCATTATTTATCACAAACCTATAGCCATGACCTATTTACCTCCTCTAGGTTATTTATAATTGGTATCAGAGTCTAACCCTTGTTTTTGGTTTAACCACCTTAGTGGGATCCTTCATTTGGCTATATACATTTGTTGCATTTTCTACTGGCTATATACATTTGTTGCATTTGCTACTTGTTTTTGCACTCTTGATTGTTTTCGTGGCATCACATAACATTTCTAGCACCAAGTCCCCACCTAAATTTGATGGGCTGAACTTCCCTATATGGAAGATCAAAATGACTCTATTCCTTAAGTCCCTAGGAGTTAGAGTAGCCAAGGCCATTACCAAAGAATTTGTTGAATCTCACGGTGATGAGGATACATGGTCCGAAGTAACCGCTAAGAACTATGAGGCCAATGCCAAAGTACAATATGCATTAACATAAGCATTGAATGATGATGATCTTTCTCGTGTAATAAATTGCAAATCCTCTTTTGAAGCTTAGAATTATTTGCTTATTACTCATGGGGGAACATCTCAAGTCAAGAGATCTAAAGTTGACCTGCTTCGTTCTCAATATGAGAATTTTTATATGCTTAATAATGAATCAATTGATGAAATGCTTTTTGGCTTCACTAAAATCATATGAATTATTTTCCCTAGGTGATGAAATCGACAAAGATCAAAAAGTGAGGAAAGTAATACGAGCTCTTCCCAAAGCTTGGGAGGTCAAGGCGACCACTCTCAAGAAGCTCAAGGATAGGAAAGAAATGGAATTCTTGGGGTTTATCGGAAATTTCAAGACCTATGAGATAGAGATGAAGGTATGAGAAGAAAGGGAGCCTTAAAAGAAGAAATCTATAGCATTCAAAACTACTCCCTCCTCCATTGAAGAAGAAGAATCGTCGAAAGATGGTGATGAAGACTTCACCATGCTTATCCGAAGAGTAGGCAAGATGTTCTACAAGAAAGGGAGACAAAGCAACTTCCGAAGAGGAAGACCCCAAGGAAGATTTGAGAAGAAGAAGGAAGGGATGGGTCATTACTATCATTGCAAGAAGACGGGACACCTTATAGCGGATTGTCGCTCACTTCAAGTGCCACATCTAGGAAGATACAAAAGAAAAAGAAGGCTATGGTGGCCACCTGGGATGACTCGGAGACGGAGTCTAAAAAGATTGACACCGCTTATGTGTGCTTTATAGAAATAGAGAGGAGACTTCTAAGGTAACACTTGATACCTCTCTTGATGATGATGAGCTTACTATAGATGAACTAGCTCAATTTTTGAAGAATTACAAAGTAAATATGAGATTTCACTTCTTCAAAATAAAAATTTGAAAAAAAAATAAAGTTTTAAAAAATAAGTTAGATATTGTTTTTAAAGAGAAAAATGATTTATCGATTTGTTTTGAAAATATTAAAAAGGATTTCCATGATCCTAAACTTGTTTGCAAGGGCAAAAGCCCTAGCTTGCTTTTTGATAAAAATGAATTTTTGGGTATTCAAAAACGCATTGATATTTTAGATTCTACTTTGAAAAAGTGTGCTTTTGATACGAGTAAAATTAGTTTTATGTTTCCAAAGGGGGAAATCCAAAGAAAACACACAACTTCTAATAGACAACATGCTTCACATGCACATCAACACAATCGTGCATATATTTGTGGCAAAGTGTATACTTGTACACATTGCGGCTGCAAAGCCATTTAGCTAGATTTTGTTATAAAAAGTTGAATATGTTGAATAAACATGTTTGGCTTCGAGAAAGTACTAACCTTATAGGACCCAAAAAGATTTAGGTACTAAAGAACACACCAAAATTAATTGATGCAGATGTGTTTTCCTCCAAGACATAGGGGGAGATTGTGCCTTGGTGGTGGATGCATTGGAGCGCAAAGGATCAACAAATTTAATGCATCGCTATCAAGGGAATAGGTGGGAGAACACCACCTCTTTTTAGATTGCCTATGGTTCGGTAATATCTCCACTAGAAAATTTCATTTCTAACTAGAGTTTTACATGTGTATGAATAGCTAAGTTTTTCATTTGTGATAATATGTTTTTTTTAATATAATTGATAGCATGTTCATACTTTAGCTAGTTCGTTGACAATTCTATTTTGTTCAATCTATTAGCTCTTTGCTTGGTTGCTCATGCTAGTAGGATATACCAATGTTCAATTTTTTTTTGATAGATATATATGTTTGTACTTAGCTTCTTTTCTTGCTCTCATACTTGTACATTTTTTTGTGTATCTATCTTGCATTTGGGTTTCTTATTTAAATCATTTTTAAGCATTATATTAAGAGGGCAATTACGCCTCAACTCTTATCTAGAGGAATGATGAGGAGAAGTTCAAAACCTATTAAAGGGTATTCGACTTCAATATCTTGTATTTCAATTGCTTAAAATATGAATTAAATAATGTAAAATCTATTTTGATATCATATTTATGTGTATACCATGCCTATATAATTTTTGGACTTCTATTATTGCCTTTGAAAAGATTTTAGTTGAGTTGTTTTCAAAAGCCTATTTTAAATAGTCAAAAATCAGATTTTAGGGTGTTCCGGCCGATCGAAGTTTCCTGTGATAATGCCGGTCAACCGAGATAGCCTGTATTAGTTTTACAGTGCTCTCGGTCTTGGGTCGGTCGACCGGCCGGTCATCTGACTGCACGCCGTTTTGGTCTCGCGTAGACCACGATCGACCGACCGATCGACTGAGTTTAGGGTCTGGGCATTTATTAAGTCTTTAAAACTCTAGATCCCCATTCCCCTTCTTATATTTTCTTCCTCCACCGACTTCCCTCATCTTCTCTTCCCATTTTCTTTCTTTCTACCTCTCCCAAATCCTTTCCTCACTCAATTCAAACCATAAATTCTCTTGGATCTTGCTTTAATTCTTTGGATTCTTCAGTTTCAAGATGAGATTTTTCAGAAATTTGAGGTAAACCCTAGTTCTTTCCCCAAAATTTCTTGTTTTAATTTTTCCTTCAATTTCCTTCAAATTCGTGCCCTGATTGTGATCTATCATATTTTTCATCATGTCTAAACATCCAAGATTTGAAAAGGCTAAACAACCTGAAACTTTCATGAATTTGTTTGTTTCTCAAAATGCTCAACAAAAATATTCCATTATTCATAACAAAAATTGTGAATTCGGGTCGTGCTATTGTTTTGGCTGATTTTGATCATCTCAATTTAACTCAAATTTTAGGAACTAGCTCTCTTGAATATCTAGTTACCATCAAAGAATTTGTTTATCCTGAGATAATTCACTATTTCTATTCCAATCTATCATTTCATAATAATCACATTCGGTCCAAAATCAGAGGGATTGACATTAACCTCTCACTCAAAAAATTTGCCCGTCACTCCATCTCTCCTGCGATGGTGTAGATATCCATAATGTAGACCTTCATGATTTTACATATCCGGACGGTGAGACTGCTATTACCACTTCTATGTTGCTTCTTGGTGATAAGAGCCCGACTTTAGTAAGGAATGAAGAGTTGAAGTATTGGACTCTCACCGCTCAAGTCCTTACTAAAATCATGTTCTATAATCTCCTGCCAAAATCAAGAGAGTATAGCCACGCCTGGGGGTCCTCTCCACTTTGATCTATTGCCTTCTGAAAAGCATTAAAGTCAATATTTCAAAACTCATCGTCGATTTCATTCTCTCAGAAGACCTGTTGATCCCAAATAGGAATCTTCCTTTTGGGATGCTTATCACCCGTCTGCTTAAATTCTAAAATTTGACGTCTCGGGTGAAAAAGCTATTGCACCCTCTATTGATATCAGTAGTGCTTTTCTGAAGAGGATGCATCTAGGAGAGCGTGCTCTTATTCCACCCCTCCTGTTGTTCCACAGTTTGCATCCGGATCCTCCTCCGCTTCTGCAGATCCTTTTGTTGTTTTTTCTACACAAATTCAAGATCTTTCTCTGAACATCAATACGCAGTTTGAGGAGATATCATCACGTCAGGACGAGTTCTGGAATGACATGGCGCATGTCTTCTCTTCTATCAGATACCTTCAAAGCTGTGTAGATTAGAGTTTTTATCGGCATGCGTGGCTTGCTCCTCTTCCTAGCTGTTACGCTCAATCTCTTCCTTCTACGGGTCCTTCTTTTGTTCCGTGGGTTCCTCCTCCAACACCATCCGGAGGGCCAGCCCCTCCTAAGGATCCTGATTTCTTGGCTGAAGAAGAAGAGGATTGAACCCCTTTTGTGATGCTGACAAAAAGGAGGAGAGTGATTGGAGTTATCTAGGGGTTGTTATCATATTTTTATGTTTTATTTCAAAACTCTATGTATTTGGTCTTTTATTTCAAAACTCTATCTATTTGGTACTTTTATTTGAACGTGTAGTATGTTCTTTATTTGGACATGTTATTTGGACATGTAGTATGTTTTTATTTGGACATGTAGTACTTTATTTTGTTTATGTCAAGGACATGTGTTTTGTTATGGTTTATGATATATGATATCATCTTTGTTGGTGAGATATGTATCTCTATCTCTTTTTGTTGTTGGTTTTGATTTTTATGAGATATACATATCTGTTCTTTTTGTGTGGTTGTGGTATGTGGTCTGTGGTTTGTCTCTTTTTATTTTGTGTGTACCATCCATCTACCACGTATTTTGGATGATGGCGGAATTAGAGGTTGGAGGAAACCATTTGTGCATACTCTTTCGTATTTCTATATTCTTGTATGCATAAATGAGATGCATAGTGCTTACATTATAACATCATATACATATGCTTTAGATGTTGCATTTTACTTAACTGATTATTTGTTATATGCATGCGTTTAGGGGGAGCTTCGCTTGAAGTCTTCTACCTATTTATTTACAATAACTCCATTTGTTTTGTCATCATAAAAAAGGGGGAGATTGTTGGCCCAAAGACCATTTGCCCTACTTTTGATGATAACAAAATATGTGGAGTTATGTTTTCTAACAATTTCATTTAAATAAATTTCAGGATTTTCATTATTGTATTTAGCTTTTCAATAAGACTCACACCGTTTTTGAAGCCATAAAGATGATGATCCAAGAGCCTAAGCACCAAGAAGACTTATACATGGGATTCATCAAGCTCAAGGATCAAGATTGCAAAGAAGTAAAGACTATAGAAGATTTCTGCTTTTTGTATTTTTACTATAAGATTTATAGTCTTGTTAAAACCAAGGTAGCTAGTTTGATAGCTCTTGAGATTCATGCACACGCACACATCTTTCATATCTTTAAATATTTTTGAAAACACTTCAACATGTTTTTCTATTTAGTTTTAAAAAACGGGTTTCAGAAAAACGGTTTTCCATTTAGAAAAGTAATTTTCACAAAATATAGTTCTACTTATTTTTGTGATGATCTCTGATCAGGCACTGGACTTATTATGGTTTAAAAACTCTATTTTGTATTTATAATCAAAATATATTTTGTCGAAAAAGATGGACTTCAAAATGTTTTTCAATTTCTATTTTTGGCCCTGAGTCGGTCGACCGACCGGTCGACTGTAGACAAAGCTAAATTGCTCTGTCGGTCGACCGAGCGGTCAACCGATTATGCACAAGATTTTTTGAGTGCATTAGTGTGTACATCGGTCGACCGACAGAGACACACTTGCCTCTGTTAGGTCAGGTCGACCGATCGGTCGACCTTCAAAGAGCTATGCTCTCTGTTTAGATTACTCGATCGACTAAGCGGTCGACCGCCAACCCCAACGGTCAAATTTTTGAACGTTGGCGGTTGACCGGTCGGTCGATTGACCGAAGACTTTTCTTTCGATTTTGACCCCAACAGCTAGTTTCTGTTTTGTCTTTTCTGGGTCACTTTCCAACGACCATATTGGATTTTGTCTACTAGTTTTCATCCCCTATAAATAGAGGTACTGTAGAAAAACTCCATATCAATTTTTCAATACCCTAGAACAAGTTTTTAGTGATCAAAATTCATTTTCTCAAAAGATTTGATATTGAGCCAAAAATTTCACATCTTTGATTTTGCTTGAGCTTTCCTTCTCATCTTTCCAACCATTTCTCACCACACAATCTCAAAGAGCTTTATCTACTCCACTTGGTCATAGGATTGTGCTTGAGTGAGCTTTTGTGATCAAGAAGAAAATCACCTTTTCTTGTATTTAAAAAGTTGTGGAGGTTGTGGTCTCGAGTGACCTAGCGAGCTTGATTGTAGGTGTTGCGACACCAAGAGAGGGAATTGATTGTTTGTTGAGTTCTTGTGGGAACTTGTAAGGGTTGTCGATCTCGTGGGATCAGTTTAGCGAAAATTCTTCATTGCGGTGAAAGCGGGGAGGTAAAGCGGTGGCTCGAATCTCGAAACACATCCTTGCGTTTGTGATTACTCTCTCTATCTCCTAACTCAACTCTTTATTCTTGCATGCTAATATTGTTTACTTTATTGCAAGTATCTTTTGTGTTGCGATTATTTATTGCTAATTGCTAGTAATTATTTTAATTCTGCATTATTTATCATAAATCTATAGCCATCACTTATTCACCAACCTCTAGGTGATTTACAGTTTGGTAGTACCAATCACAGATTGTTTGAAGAAGGGTCCTTTTGTTTGGACTGCGAAGCCGGGAAAGCTTTTGCATTCATCAAGGAGAAATTGACTAATGCCCCTATCTTAGTTTTTATAAATTTTTACAAGGTATTCGAGCTAGATGTGATACTTGTAGAGTGGGTATTGGAGTAGTACTCTCACAAGAAAAGATGCCTTTTGTCTTTCTCAGTGAGAAATTAAACGAAGCACGGTGAAAGTGGCCTATATATGAGCAGAAATTGTATGCGGTGTACCATTCTTTAAAGACATGGGAGAGCTATCTTATAGCCAGTGACTTTTTGCTATTTTTCGATCACCAATCACTCCAGTATTTCAAGAATCAGAAACACATCAATAAGAAGCATGCGAGGTGGGCATCTTATTTTGAGCAGTTTAATTTTGTGATACATCACAAATTAGAAGTGAACAACAAAGTTCATGATGTATTGAGTCGAAGAGTTTCGCTGTCGATCTCTTTTCAAAGTGAAATCATTGAGTTTGAATTCTTGAAGGAGTTATATGAAGAGGATGAAGACTTTGCTGAGATTTGAGAGAAGTGTTCGTCACGACAGCCTGCGAAAGATTTTCTTATCTTGAACGAACTTTTTCTCAAAGTGTAACACCCCACGGAATACATACTCAGATATGTGTTCTATTTTTTCGATTGTATTTTCTATTTCTCCATGTATTTATTTTTATTTTTTGATAATTTATATTTTTATTTGGTATCAAATCTAGATTTTTAGACTCAAAGTCAGCCCTAGTCTGAACCGAGGACTCGATCCCAGTGTACTACTTGATTTGATCTTTCTGGTAGTCAGATTTGACTGATTTCTGATTCAAATACTATTTTTCAATATTTTAGATTTTCATGATTTTTTAGAATTTTTCTGAATTATTTTGTTAGATCTTCAAATTGATATCGATCGGTGTCACTGATCGATTCTCAGATTTTTTTTAATTTATAAACAGAGTTGAATTTCTAGAAATCGCTTTCAAATTGTTCCTCAGGGTCATATTTTCTATTTAAACACATTTTTGGAGATTTTTCTGAATTAATCAAATTTCGATCGAACTAGTGTCGACTAGTATCACCGATCAATTTCAGGATTTTAATTTGAAAAGTGCATTGAATTTCTTGAACCTGATTTCACCAGGATCTCATATATAATATATTCTATTTTAGAAAACTTTTGGAGACTTTTTCGAGTTACTTTATTTTTGGGTATTTCGGTATTTCTTCTGTATTTTTCAGAGTCTGGGTTTGACCAGATATTTTTCTTTTCCTTTTCCTTTTATTTCTTTTTTCCTTTGTCTTTCCCTCTCCTTTTTCATTCTTTCTCTTTTTCTTTTTCCTTTCTCTTTTTCCTTTTTTCTCCTCACATTTCTCTCCCAAAATATCTTCTCCCACCCACTCTCTCTTCTCTTCTCTCCTCTTCCTTCTTTTCTTTTCTTTTCCTTTTTCTTTTCCTTCTTCTTCTCCCAACTGATGGTAGATCCTCCCCTTTCACTTCTCAATTCCTTTTTACTCTCAAATCTCTCTCTCTCTCTCTCCCCCTTCGCTAAGCTCTCTCTCACTCTCTAATCACACTCTCTCTCACACTCTCTTACTCTCTCACAATCTCTCTCTTCCTCCTTCAAGACCCGACGACCACCACCACCGACGCCGCCTGGCTGGCCGACCTACGCCAGCGGACGCCAGGCCGCGACGTCCCTATCTTCGGCCAAGCATCACCACCACACCCCCACTTCCCCCTCCTTATCTTCTCCAACTTCAAATCCTCCACTATCTTCTTCCTCTTCCACCGAATTCATCACCATTATCCTCTCCTCCACCACATCCACCACCTCAACCACCTACCCATTATCTCCACTTCTTCCTCTCTCCACCAATTTCACCAACACCACCATCTTCACCTTCTTCTTATTCCAAATCAATCACCACCGTCTCCTTTAAATTCCCTAAATCCACCACCACCACACCGCCCCCTCCTCTTCAATCATAACTCCCACTGTAACGGTTCCAGTTAATAATTTTATTTCATTACAATCATCACAGATTATCATTAATCCAAGCGTTGGACCCATCAAGATATAATACTTCAATTCGGCTAACATCAGCCTGCTCTATACTTTACATCATTATCCACTTTGATAGCATGTATGATCTTAACATGATTTAGCATATTTCTGAAGCATTAATCCGACAACTCATTAGAAAACATAGTCTAATACATTACTATTCCATAATATTATACAGGATTAGAGTCTAGCACCAAGCATTTCAATATTTACAAGTTCATGGCAAACATCCAAATAGAAGTTTTGCATAGTTTTCTAAAATACTATACATATCACAAGAACATGCTAAACGGGTGAAATTGTCTCCGTTGACACCTATCCCGCATATGTTGCCATTAAGCGGGTTCCTTACCTTTGTTCAAACCTGAAGGTGATAATGAGAATAGAGTGAGCTCGACAGCTCAGTGAGTAAAACAGTATTTATATGCATGTCCATTATATAGGTTTATTTAGAATTTATCATCAGGTTAACAATTATAATTGATACTATTTTTGCACATTTTGGATATTTGCTGAAATCCTGACCAAAACATAGTAACAGGTCCTGATAGTCGACTTGCCCATACCTATAGTCGACTAATACTACCTTAAGTCGACTTATATTGAAGCTATAGTCAACTGGGGTCTTGTTCAAAAGATATTAACTCTCTGTTGGCTGCCTGTGACTTACCTAGTCGACTACCCTATCTGGTATAGTCAACTGCACTTGGTACTAGTCGACTTGAAAGCCAACTATAGTCCACTAAGTCTGGATCAAAAAGATATGCGCTCTCTGTTTGTTACTTATAACCAATTTTAGTCGACTACCCTTTCTGGTGTAGTCGGCTACTCTATACGCTAGTCAACTTACAAGCCAACTATAGTCGACTAATCATGGTTAAAAGAAGATGTTCACTCTTTGTTTATTTCCTATAACTAAGGCTAGTCCACAAACCTATTATATATGATCGACTAAGAGTGTTTTCCTAAGACTTGCATACCCGTTTTTGCCATCTATAGTCGACTTAGCCCAAGGGCTAGTCGATTAACCCTATTGAATTTGCCTGGATAAGTCGACTATTACAGAGTCTAGTTTTAAGATTTTTATATAGTTTTAACATGCAATTTCTATCTTAACCATATTATAACATACATGTTCAATATAAAATATAATCTCCCCTTCGATCACCTCCAGTTCAACCCGGTCCCTTCCTCCGATACGTTATTCAACGTAATATTCTCCCCTTCGATCACCTCCGGTTCAACCCGGTCCCTTCCTCCGATACGTTATTCAACGTAATATTCTCCCTTCGATCACCTCCCGTTCAACCCAGTCCCTTCCTCCAAACATGCAATAATCATATCCTTCATGTAATAACTACATGCAAGGATTCATAAGACAATGCCAACATAAAGGATTCTCATGATTTCTACTTTACATGATGCCAATATTATGAAAGACATTAACATGCATGAGTAACCACTTATTAAATTAACAACATGCAAGTCTTTTCAAGATAACCAACATATTATATCATTTCAATATATGTGTAGCCAAATATATACATGAAGTCAAGTATGATGTTCATTCATAAAACTATTTCTTTTTAAGAGGCATGTATTTGATTACCATGCATACACACAATAATGTGTCGATCATGCACCCATGTAAGCATTCATGAGAATACAACAACATAACACCACAGGATTGTTTATAATGTACACATAAGCATATAAACCATGCACAAGCATCATCGTTCATTTGTAACTTAGTAATTTCCTACTTCATTTTAAGTTTTACTCTACCTACTATGTTATTAGGGTTCCGATGTTCTACTCACCCTTGAAGAGAGTATCTCCTTATCAGGCTTGATCTCCCGCTATAATGGAGTCTACATGGTCACAATAACAACATAATCAGTTCTTAGTTAAAAGAGCATAAGAGGGGTAGAAATCTTAAGATTTTGCTTACCTTTTAACCAATATCACCCTCCTAACTCGATATCCTAGATCAATCTTGTCTTCAAGAATTTCCTTTTAAGGTGATGTTAGATCACCACTTTACCTTGTTTTATTAGGTCTTTGGAGGAGATAAAACATGTAAGGAAGCTTTTTTCTTGTATAAAGGAAGTAAGCGAAGATTTATGAGTGAATAAGAGGGAGAGAGTAAATGAGTAAGAGGAGAAAATGGAGGGAAAAAATATGGCTGCTGGCTGTTGGCCTTGGCCGGCTGCAAAAGAGAGAAGAAAGAAGAGGGTTTGGAGTTGGAGAATGAAGAGAGAGAAAGAGAGAGAGGGTGTTGCCAAATGAAATTTTCTCTTCATTTTCCTCCTATTTATACTCCATTCCCTTCAAGGATATCATGACAAGTGCCCCCTAACACCATCTCCCTACACCTATACCTTACCCTATAAGCAAGGTTCCATCCCTCCCCCCTTCATGAGGTACTTGTACCCACAAGTATGGTGGAGGTATGGTAACAAAGTCAACATGCATGTGTGTATTTTAATTCACATACATGCATACTAATACATACATACTAATATGTATAGTATAATGTATAATATAAGTATCTTACATGAATACTTGTATCCACATCACCTCCCTAAAGCATTTAATATTAGGAAAAAGGTGATTAGTTAAGGCAAGTGTTACCCACCACCTCCCACGCCCTAATTTTATCAATTCCACCACTTAAATCCAACACCACCATCAAACCAACTCCATCTCCACCTCCAAAACTACTGAACACCCCCTCACCTCTTTTCCCCTCCTCCTCGCCTTGGTCGGCCACCCCGGGGCCGGCGGCGCGGCCGGCAGCCAGCCTGGCCGGGGCCCCTATGCGTGAGTAGGGGCTGCACCCTCTCTTTTCTTTCTTTCTTTCTTTCTCTCTTTCTTTCTCTCTCTTGAATTTCCTCTCAATTCTTTCTCTCTCCTCTAATCTCTCTCCTCTCTCTATATTATATTTTAATCATTATTAATCACATATTCGCGTTGGTATTTGGAGTTTTTAGGATTTTTACAGCATATTCTGAGATATTTAGGCGAGTGTTATCGCTTTATTGGATACCTCGCTTCGACAATCATTTTGTATTTAATATTGCAACTCTGTTGACAGTTGTATTTTTATTGGCGTGAGTGTATGCTTGTATTCAGTGAACATATATATTTGTACCGGTATGATGTATTTGTATTAGTGTAGTGATTGCTTGTATTAGCACAGTTTAGATTCTTGTACATGTATACTGCGTGTGATATTACTTTATTACGGTGCTTGGCCGACCTTTCATGGTCTTTCGCCTTCGGGCTCTCCACTCAGCATCTGGACTTAACCGCTTGTTGGTTCTCTTGTTTGTTATATACACACACACACACATACATACATACATATATATATATATACACACACACACACACACACACACACACACACACACACACACACACATATATATATATATATACACACACACACACACACACACACACACACACACACATATGCATGTTTGGTACTAACACTTCTACAGATTACCTATTCAGCCTCTGGGCCACATTTGGCTCCGGGCTCTCTTATTTGGCCGACCCTTCGTGGTCACCCTTAGCCCTCCGGGCTTTTCATGCTCCGCCTAACAAGCGAGCCTTGTGCTCAGCACTTTATCGCTAACTCTGTCCGAGCGTAGTTGCGTCGTAAGCATAACTTCGCCACGTGCGGTAACATCACGTTCATACGCTCCCTACGTTGTGTGTGTTTAGCTGCACCGCAAGCAATAACCACACGGAGCGTGACAGCGTCTAGAGCTGTACGCTAGTTTCGCTTCAGCCTTGCTTAGCTCCACTTGGATGTTTGCTTGTTTGCTCACTAACTTTATTCTTACTTTGCTTCAGTCTTCGAACTTAACCTTCAGATTCTCTATTAGCTCACCAGGAGGCGAGCTTAACGCTCAGCGTTTTACAGCTAACTTGTTTGAGCATAGCTTCGCCGCGTGCAATGCATGGCATTCAAATATCCATTTCATGAATTTAGCTATGCCGCTTATGATATTGCTTGTGATATTGCTTTATTAGGGTGTGTTGCCTCCAGATGATGTAATATTCATGTAATATTGGATCACATCCTGTGATAACTTTGTAATTGTACTCTTTATGTTTAAATATACAACGTCACGTACTTCCATACTTTGGTTCCTGCCTGTATTGATGCTTAGCATGTATATGTGAGGGTATTTCTGCCATGCGTATATACGTGGCAAACACATCTCCGTACCCGCGGAATCAAGTCGTTACACAAAGGAAGCCGGTTATGTGTACCAAAGACTTCTTTGAGGGAAAAGGTTATTAGAGACCTACTTGAAAGCGGGCTTGGTGGTAGAGATAAGACTATTGCTAGCATCAAGGAGAGATACTATTGTCCGCAATTAGGGAAGGACATGGCTACCATTATGAGAAGTTGTCCGGTTTGCCAAATTGCTAAAGGACAAGTTCAAAATACGAGTTTGTATACACCCCTGCCCGTCCCTAAAGATAGTTGGGAAGACTTGAGCATCAATTTTGTGTTGGGACTCTCTCACACAAAAAAGAGTGGATTCCATTTTCATTATTGTTGATTGATTTTCCTAGATAATACACTTTATTTCTTACTGGAAGACTTCTGATGCACTGCATATAGTCAAGTTATTCTTCTAAGAGGTTGTTGTAGGTTGTCTAAAAATCATTAAAGACAAGTCATCAGACGCAAATCTCCCAACGTGAAGGTCGCATTTCAATTAAAATGCGGACCTCGCGTCTAAGAAGAAACGCGGACTTCAGACGCGAGTCTGAGGAATCCCGTGTCTCACTTCAAATGCGGGTCTGAGCAACTCTGCGTCTTATTCCAAGTGCAGGTCTGAGCAACTATGTGCTCCACTTCAGACGCGGGTCTGAGAAACCCCGTGTCTTACTTCAAACGCAAGTCTGAGCACTTTCGCATCCTATTCCAAGTGCAGGTCTGAGCAACTATGTGCTCCACTTTAGACGCGGATCTGAGCAACTTCACATTTTGACTGAGATGTCTGAACCCTGCATCTCTACAAACATGAGGCCGCGTCCAGCGCAAGATCCGTGTTTTGGTTATAACTGACCCTACTACTGGGTCAATTAACTTCCCATGTAATGAGGGAGTTAACCCCATTATGGAGAGATTTTAGGGGACAATAATACTCCTATTACTCCCTATAAATAGCCGAGGAGCTATGAAAGGGGGGACTTTTTAAGAAAGGACTTTTGGAGAGAGAGAGGACTCTTTGAGCAGGGAAGGAGGAAAAAAACTTTGATTGAGAGCTGAGAATTCTCAACTGAAAATCATCTTGCTTTTCTTCGTGTTTTTTCAAAAGGAGTAATCAGTGGAGTCTAAACACTTAGTGTGTTAAAAATAGAGCTCCCTTTTGATTGATCTTAGAGAGCATCCTGAAGAGAAGCTTGACATTCAACTGGTCAATGGAGAAGAGGAATCACTCTCCATTGCCACACGAAGAACCCAGCCTTAAACAAAGAGGAAAACCAGTTATTCTTCCCTCTCTTGTAATCTGAATCGTTCTATTGTAATTTTTCAGCCATTCAAAGAAACTTTACTTCGCACCACTTTTTTGACCAAACAAAAGATGGCGATTCCTCTAGGGAGTTCTTTCTCTACCGAAGAGAACACCATGGTTCAAGCCGATGTCTAGCTTCTTGGCAAGACGGTAGAATCCCTTGTCGTGGAATTTGTTCAAGGGAGGTTTAGGAATTCCTTTCCTTAGTCTCCGCCAGCTCAAGGCAATTCGGTAGTACCACAAAGTCTCTTATGAGACTCGCTCTCGAATATCTTCAGAGATTACTTTTAAAGTGGCCCTCACCACTGCTCACAGCGCAAGCAGTGTCACTTCTGAAGAGGTTCTGAAAACCTCTCGTGTTACCCGTGCAGCTCGCGTCAACATCTCTTAGGGGGCCATAGGGCGAATGCGCAGGCACACGATCAAAGTGATGGAGAAGATCAATCCCACTATCGCTTTCCTCTCCAAACTCTGCAATTCCAGGTTGCCGAGGATTCTCAACGACCCTGCGGGTTTACTGAAATGCTGAACGTCGACGAAGGCGTCAGGCACGTCAACAATAAATCCAAGATTCTGCAGAGGCAGTCTTGTCTTGCAAATTCAGAACACGAGGTTCATACCCACGTTCCTCTTAGGTAACGCGGGATCTGCGTCTAAAACGAGACCCATGTTCTGCCTACTCCAAAACATGAACCTGCGTTCTGCAAATTTCAGAACGTGACTCTCGCATTTATGTTCCAGACCCGCGTTCTTAACAATGCAATGACCGCATTCCTACCCCAGAATGTGAGTATTGTACTCTAAAAAATGTGAGATTCACGTCCAACGCGAGACTCGTATTTCTGTTCAAAAACGTAAGACCCGTGTTCTACTTGTTTCAGGATGCGACTATCGGTCTCTGATCCAAAGCACGAGATTCACGTTCTGAGGCAAGCTCAGCCAACGCTGGAGGTTCGCATTTTAACAAGGCAATGAGAGACCCACGTTCAAAATGGCATGTCTTCGAGACATATAAGGCCAAGAAGCCCTCACCCCCAGGGGTTCAAGGTTTTTCCTCAGATGTCCCTTCAACGGACCTAAGGAACTACCTAACAAAGAAGATGAGCGTTCATCAAATCACCCCTGAATGTCACTTGGAGCGGCTCATCTCAGCAGTACTCTCTAATTGCCATTGCGGCTTTAAGATAACCAAGCCCTTGATTTTTAGCCGGTTGTCAGCGGTTTCAAACTCAGCCAAGAGATGAGGATCCCAAAAGAAAAAGTCATCTTACGACATCGAGTACCTAGAAGTGACTGCAAATATGGTGGGGCCGAGTTTCACACCAAGCAAGGCTAAAGGGAAGCAATTAGCTATTAGTTCAGAGGGGTTGGATGTTGATCGGTCTCCAAATTTGAAGGATATTCTGGTCGAACCTGAAGGGGTCTACCAACATACTCGGGCCCGCATAGAAGCAATTTTCCCAGTCGACTATAGTCTGTTGGCTAGGGAAATTGAGGTGAATGTTGAACACTCTGCCATCATTGAATCTTAGTCTTTGAATTCTAGTTCGGAGACAACCGCCTTTTCTTACATGGCGAGAACTCCTAGGTGGCCAGGCAATTTAAAGAACTGGCCCAAGTCTAAAGGGAACAACTCGATATGATTCGAGATCAGCAAGAGTCTATCGACACCCTTAAGCAGATGCTGTCACAGTTACTTAAGAAGAAAAAAAACTGAAGGCTAAAACTCTTTCCAAGAAGTCCAAGGACAAACGGAAGGAGGAGAGAGCTTATCTTCTGAAAACACTGAGAGTGAAGAGCATTCTAATTTTGAGTCACCCAAATCTTCATCTGAAGAGGAGGATAACTCAGAGAATTGAAGCAGTCATTCCAAGAGGATGAACAAATTAGAGCAACGCCTTGAGGCCCTCGCAAATCGAGATAGTCTCCAAATGTGGGGATAGTCCGACATTACCCAGCAGAGTGTGACACGACTCCTTACCCTTCCAAATTCAAGGCACCGACTCTCTATACTTTCAACGGTAAGGGTCGCCGAACCAGCATATATACTACTTTAAATCCCAAACTGGGAATGTAGTATCGAACGATGCTATTATGGCTCGTTTATTCATTGGCATTCTTAAGGGGGTCACCTTTGAATGGTTCATGAAACTTCCTGCTGGCTCGATCAAGATATAGGCCAATCTTGAGAAGTTATTTCTGGCTCGTTTCTTTGAAAAATTATAGAAATTTTGGTGCCAACTCTCCTTGCAGCCAAGCTAAAGAAAGGAGAGTCTATCAAAACTTTCGTAGAGAGATTTTAGAGCATGGCACTCCGTTGTCCCATCAGCATGACCCAATATACACTGGTTGAGATGTGCCGTCATAATCTGCAAACTTCTCTACTCGCTCAAATGGGAGTGGAAGAATGTCGCACATGGAAGCAGTTGGTGCTACAAGGCGAGTAGGCGGACGAACTTATTACCAGGGGAGCTAAAGAAAAAAATAACAAGCCAAAACCCATTAAACGACACGGTGAGCCCCAAAATCGTCTTCTCTGGCCAAGAGAAGAGATACTCTGGCAACGGAGGTCAAGTCACCTTCGAACACTCAGTCAATCAGAGGGGGTATGCCTCCCTGCCAAGCACGTGCTAGTAAACTGTACTTCTTTAAGGATGAGCACGTTATCTCTTTGTTCAAGTTTACTCCAAAAGAGTAACAAATTTAAATTGTCGAAGATCAGACATCATGAAGAGGAAGGAAAAATTGATGATCCTAGCTACTGTTTATATCACAAAATGTTGGGGCACCCTACCAAGAATTTCTACAGCTTCAAAGACATTCTTCAGGGTCTGATCGATGTGGAGGTATTTAAGCTCCGTTCAGAGCAGAAGAAGGTGATTGTTAACATGAAAGCAACATCACCTATTCAATTCGGCCAGGATCTCCTTCCAGCACCAACTAGACTGATTTTTATCCTGAAAGGGGAACTAAAATTGATCAATACTGATTCCAACACTGTAACCTTCGGTTCCAGTCACCGGTATTTTCCACTGGTGTCTGTATGGTATAAATACCTGTTATGATGGCCTAAACTAAGTCTACTTTAACTCTAATAAAATTTTCTAATATTTCAAATTTTCTTGATTTTTTTCAAAATTTTTCAAAATTAATTAAACATTCTCAAAATTCGTGACTCATCTGTGTCGCTATACGACTTCAGGATTTTAAATTTGCAATCAGGGATGAATTTCATGAATCCAATTTCTCAGTCATGCTTAAAATAATATTTACTATTTTAAAGAATTTTTAGAAATTTTTTCGAATTAAATTGGAATTTAATTGAGTTAAGAAAAGGCAAAAATAAAAATAAAAAATAAAAAAACTGAAAATTATTTGCAACCACTAGGTTTTGAATCTTGGTGGGCTAGGAATGAAAGTAATAACTTAACCATGATGACACATTGGCGCATAGTTTAAAAGCCCAAGCCCATTTATTTAAACCTCCCTCTAACTCCCTTCATCCTCTCTAACTTCCCCCCACTCTCTCTAACTTCTCCCTCACTTTCTCCCCCTCATTCCCACTCATCCTAACTGAACCCACTACTCCCTCCACATAGCCTAACTCCCAGGGGTGGCTTAGGGATGTGTGTGGTGCCTATATAAGGGACAATACACCATCTCTAGCAAAATTGCAAACACAAGTTATTCTCCCTTTTTCACTACACTCTCTCTTTCTCTCCCGAATTTTTGAAGTGCTGTCAAGGAGAAGAACATTCAGACAGAAGGGAAGCGTTTGCATTTTCATAGATTTAAGTTCGTTGTGGCATTTCATCGAACAGGTTGTGTGCATTACATTATAGCTGTCATTTCATCTTGAAAAATGTATGCTAAAATCCTAATAAAATTATGTAGAACACCTAAGACATACCTACTAATTATCATAATTGTTTATGATTTTAATTTAAGAAAAAACCCAGAGCAGTGCACTCGGCCAGTCAGGTCGCTGGCCTGGTCAGACCAGGCCAGCGCCTAGCCTGGCCAGACCAAGCCATCCTAGCCTATAACAGACCCGGGTTCAGGTCTATTTTTACAGACCCGAACCCGCTCCATATAAAAAAAAATACAGAAAGAGAAAAAGAAAAAGAGAAAAAAAGAAAGAAAAGAAAAGAAAAGAAAAAATAAATTCAGAATATTTACTGTAACAAACCCAAACCCAAAATCCATTACTGTAGAAGACCCATTACTATAGCAAACAGACCCGTTAAGCCTTTTATTGATTTTTAGGTTTATTTTAATTGAGAAAAATTCAAAATAAACTCAAAAAAATTCCAGAAAATTCACAGAAAATTCACAGAAAATTCACAGAAAATCACAAACTAAATTTGGGAATCTATAAAATTATTTTTACTGTAATTTTACTTAGAATAACATGAAATTAGATATTCTTTGTAATTATTATTTAATGATCATTTATTTAAAAATTGCAATAAATTTTTAAATAGCACAAAAAAATATAAAATTCATAAGTCAATAATATGCAAACATTATACATCAATTTATTAGTTTACAATTGAATTTTATCGTGAAAGTATATTTTTAAATGGTTGCTATAATTCAGAAATTGAATTATTTGAAAATATTAACCAACCAAAATTATAATAAATAGTAAAAAAAATTAAATGCTCATTCAACTTATCACTGAATAAGAACATGTCAAGTTTTAATTAATTCACGCAATATTTAGGCTGCGAATCTTACCCAGAGCCAGTTGCAGTTACGAAAATTCAGATTCCAACGACATCAGACAAGTACCACTCTCTCTCTCCTCTGTGTCCCTTTATTAGTTTATAAATTCCTTTTCGATCTCGATTCCCATATCTTTCCCTGATCATTTGTATTGTAAGACATGCATGTATATGATATTTGTTACATAAATGATCATTCAAGTATAACTATAAATTAGTAAATATTGTACAAGTAAGTTGACGTCACCTTATGTCATGATTACTATTTTATGATTGTGTCTATATCCTAATACACTGGCGTCACTTATGCATTTGTTACTCAATATTGTCACTGTTTTCCATTTTTTCAAAATTTTGATATGTATTGTAATTACTATTTGACACTGATACTCTTGATACTGATCCCTAATCCTGTCACACTGAGTCAACATTATCTTGCACTTACATTTATTAATAAAATTAATCAAGCAGGGTTACTGGGAGAGACTGTAGAGGGAAATTCAGGGAGGTGTGCTTGGAAGGATGACCCCTTATGGGTTTGGATGCCACACGTGATCTTATTATTTATGTGCGATCCTGTTATTACATGTTACATGATACCTGAGTATAGTGAACTATTTCTCCCTGCTGTCAGGATCCACTACCGCATCACTTGTTTCATATGTAGTCCTGTGGGATGGGGCACATGATGGCTGCATTAGTTAGGGTAATAAAATATACTAGACTTAGAATTGTCATTTGTGATATGGATAATCTTGACTACGTGATGTTCCTGGACTTGTCATGTTATTCTTAACTTGTGATCTTGTGTTCTTGTGACCTGATGATTATGATATATGACATTACTCGTCCAGGGTTCTTCATGCTCATTATATACATATCATAGTATACATATATGACCTTTTTTCACATGATCTAGTTTTCTGTTACTCTCGCTAATATCTTACCTGTCAGTTTATATTACTGTTAGATTTATTATTCATTCATTCCAGTTCTCTATTTATATTGCCCCTCTACTCTCATATTTCCACATTACTGTTTTCTCTTTTCATGTGTGTACTTACTGGTCTACTTCTGACGGATCTTGATTTTTCAGCATTAGAACTTAAGGAGACCGATGAGTCACTGTTCGAAGGAATCCAGGAAGACTACCAGGCGTGAGTCTGAAGTTTTTTATCTTATGTATTTTGGCAGTTTATCTTGTTATGATGTCCCAATGCTAAAATTATATCTTCTTTTATTTATGCTTTGTTATATTTCAAATCTTGTATTCAGACAAAGGCTATTATAGATGTATGTCTTTTATGAGAAAATCAAACTTCTGGTTTGTCTTTTGTATATATGTGCGAGAATTTGGCTCCAGTACTACAATGTAAGATATTCATGGAAGAGATTTCCCTCTTCATGAGTATCCGCTGGCCATCGTCACGTAACTGTAATCTGTATTTTAAAAAGCGGGGCGTGACATGGTTTTGTTGGTATCAGAGTCAGGTTTATTTTAGTTCCGCACCATATAAAGACAATCAGGTTCACATATAAGAAAAAACATTTATAACTGTCTGGATACATATTGTTAGCCTACACTCGTGCCTTAGATTGCCTTCTTAACTAGTCCCTATCGTTCCAGACACTGATGACTCAAAATAGAAATGTTTCCTCTTCTTCCCAAGTCGACCCAACCTCAGAAAACACGGAGATTCTCCAAACTCTGAAACGCATACTCGAATTACAGCAGGATCAGAATGGCCTGCTTTGGGCCAGAGTGACAAGGGCCTAGGAGACGCAGAGCATGCTTTGATGGGGTTAAGCTCTGACCACGCGTCGACTAAGGTGGGGAATGTCTCAGATTTTCAAAGGTTGCACCCAAGTAACTTCTCAGGAAATGTGACACCACTGAAGGTGGAACAATGGCTGATCAAGACGGAGCAACTGCTGAATGCCGCAAAAATTATTGAGGAAGATCAGGTTGATGTGGTGAGCATCCAACTTACTGATATCATCCATATTTGATGGAACATTGAGATGAAAAGGCTGACTCCACCCATCAGCTGGAGGACATTCAGTGAGAGCTTCTAGGTAAAGTTCTTTCCTATGACTGCCAAAGTGGAGATAGAGCAGCAAATCATCAACTTGAATCAAGGGGGACGTACTGTGGATCAGTATGCCGCAGAATTTATCAGACTCAGTTACTTTGCGCCATACATGGTGGCAAAAGAAGGGAACCATGCCAGGAGGTTTCTTCAAGGGCTGGATATCAACATTCAGAGCCATATTGTTGGACTCCCGCTCAACACCTACACCCAAGTTCTGGAGATAGCAAGGACTCAGGAGCAGATTTTATAGCAAAGGAGGCGATTGCTAGGGCTCTCCCAGAAACACCCATGACTCATATTCCTGGTAGATCCGGTGTCAGGCCCCACCACCCAAGAGGCCTGCCCTGGTTCCAGCACCTGCTCCCATAGTAGCTCAGAAGGTGTTGGTCTGCACCTTCTGTCACCCGCTCGGTCATGCTCTGAAGGACTGTAGATGGCCAAATCGTAAGTGCCTGGCCTGCGGGGCTAGTGATCATCAGCTCCGCGACTGTCCCAAGGCCAACAATTCCATATCCAGAGGACCCATTGATCGGCAAAAAGCAAGTACTAAAATAAGAGAAGAAAGTATGTGGGTCAAAGTTACTGCTTTTGCGATTCTTCCGTAGTAGCGAAATGGCTATACGGGTCGTATCCACAAGGAGGGAGAGCGATGGAAGCTTGATGCGGCTTTTATGTTCAAGAAAAGAGAATGTTCTTTGTTTTCAAATAAAGAATTGAAAAGTGAAAACAAGTTGTTTCAAGAATTGTTGGAAAATGTTTTGGTGGTTTGTAAAAGTGAGTTTTTCTTAATGGTAAAAACGCATGGCTAACTTTCTACTAATTGCTCCCACTAATCCCTAACTTCTTGAAGATGTGCCTCACGATGGATCATAGGCAAGCTTACCCCTTATGCAATGGAACTATTCACGTGAAAATCGAGTGAAAGTTCTTCCTATAACTTCGCTTTACACGGCAAAAACTCGGACATTCCCGTTTCAAGATCCATTAGAAGGCGAGAATACGGGAAGACACGAGTGCACTAATGGGATCGGCGAAGTTAAAAGAAAAGTCTCTAACTTACAACAACAAGCAAAGTGCAAAACCCATAGATCATCAAAAAATCATTTAAGTATGAAATATAAGAAGGTAAATACTTGTAGGTACGTTAGAGTTAGAACCCTCATCTTAAGATGCCATAGCTCTCGTTTGCACAAGGCTTGTTTGACACTATTGACTCATTCGGGTTATCAATCAAGAAGTTAGAAATTAGTAGGTTAGTAGTTAGTTAGCCATGCAATGGAAGAGTTAGTTACGCATGGTGAAGAAAAGAACAACAAAAGAAAAGAGATAAAGAGAAGGAGTTACACTAAAGAGAAGGAGTTACACTAAAGTAAGGATGTAAAAGCAAATGAAAGCAAATGAAAACAACTAGTAAATGGAAAGAAGAAAGAGAAGTAATTACTTGTATTATCTTGTCACCTTCCAATACAACTTGTACACACTCTCTCTCTTTCACTCTAATGGCTAAAGCTAGAACTAGAAGAAGAACAACAACAAAAACTATAAACTAAAAACAAGATTACAAAAACTTGCTCTAACTCTGAATCTGCTCAAACTGAAGACCCCAGGGGGGTATTTATAGGCACCAGGGGAAAGGGGGCCACGTGGGAAGCACGTGGCCCAAAGCGTAGGCGCACGCGCACCCAAAGGGCCGCGAAAACGTGGCCTAGGCCGCGGTTCCGCGGCCCTGCCAGGACGGCGCGCGCCTGGCTTTGGGCAGCGTGTCGCCCAGTCTGGCCCCTGTCAGGATCTTCTGCTGGTTTCTGGATTTGATGCTCTGAACTAACGAAATTGCCTCCTTAAAGTCAATGGCTACTTGGTAGGCCTTTAATCACCCTTAAATTGTGATTTGGGTTTCTTCTTCCTTTGCACACCATTAACCTAGAATCAAGGCAGTAAGGTTTTATTAGCAGAATTTTTCACGAAATAAATATGAGAATGTGATGAAAATTATGCAAAATTAGAGACTTATCACACCCCCACACTTATCTTTTTGCTCGTCCCGAGCAAAATAAAAATAAGAAAATTGTTATACACTTTCGCAGGTGATGCGATTGCACTGAGCATGTGCAACAAGCCTTTAAACCTCTAGGTTTCCCCTAGAGGAGGAGTGTTGTCTCCTGAGGGTTTTCAGCGGATTGCACCCACAAAATCCAATAAGTAAAGAGAAGAAATTAGTTGTTAGAAAGACATTTTTTTTATTTATTAAAAAGAACTTTCAATCATCTAAGTAAAAATGACCGAATGATATAAGAATTAGGTTTAACCCTCATAAGTCCTCTTATATTTTAGCCTTCATAAATGAAGAAACTATGGTTTTTCTTCAAATTTAGAAAGGATTTTGTACTTCTAACTCATTCTTTTATTTTGCTTTAGATAGATATGCATAATTTGTAAGTGTGATGTGCTTGGGATTTTTCAACTCAACTTTGAATATCCTTTAATTTTATTAATATTTACTTATTATTCTTGGTTCCATTAGGCTTTCTACCTCACTTATGTAACACATATCAAACCGATGACTCCCAAACCAGATGGTCTTAGGGCACCAGGTGGAAAAACACCCTTCAGGTCAAATATGCAAGTGGAGTAGGCCACGAAATCAAGATTTATTATTGTATCTAGGATTTTTTTTTTAGCGTGAGTAATCATGCTTCTTGAGGCACAATTATCGAGCTGTCTTTTTTTTCTTTTTTTTTTTCAGAGTTGTGTCTTTAAATCCCAAGCATGTGTGTGTATTATGCATATTCTACTAAGGCTAAATAAAAGGTATGAGCTATTTTCCTTATCCCTCCTATCTTTTTAGCTTGCCATTCTTTCTTATTTACTTAGGCAAAAATAAAGATTCCTTAATAAGGTTCCCGTAATTCCTACAATCTTTTGGTATGTTTACAAAGAGTATGAAATTTCTTTTCAATCTAATTTTTTTTTTGAAAGAAGAAAGAAGAATAAAAGGAAAAAGAAAGAAAAGTGTTAGCACCCCCCCACACCTATCTAATGCATTGTCCTCAATGAATGCAGATGGAAATGTGAATGCAATAAATAGGGGGAAGAAAGGATGGCACCGTCTTCGTGGACTCAGGCTGGCCAAGTGCGAATAGGCTAAAAAAAATGTAGAAGGGGTAAGCATATAAACAAGTTTTTTTTTGTGTATTTATTTGTTGTGGTTAGGTGTATAACGAGGCAAAAAGAGTCAGCACACTATCATCCGGAGTCATGGGCTCAGTGGTCAAGAAGGGCTTCAGTCTTTGCCCATTGACTTTGAATTCCGTATTGTTCTTAGGATCTGCAATAAGCACAGCACCGTGTGGGAAAACAGTGCGCGCAATGAACGGTCCTGACCAACGAGTTTTCAGCTTCCCCGCAAAAATATGAAGCCTAGAGTTGTACAGCAGAACCCTATCTCCCGGTGTAAAGTTTTTTCGGGTTATGATTTGGTCATGGAAAAGTTTAGTTCTGCTCTTGGTGATTCAGGCATTTTCATAGGCTTCATTCCGTATCTCCTCTAATTCTGAAATCTGTAGTTTCCTAAGTTCACCGGCCTTGGTCAGGTCAAAGTTGAGTTGCTTAATTGCCCAGAGGGCCCGGTGTTCTAACTCTACTGGCAGATGATAGGCTTTTCCAAACACGATTCTGTAAGGAGACATCCCCAGAACTGTCTTAAAAGCAGTGCGGTAAGCCCACAATGCATCATTGAGCTTAACCGACCAATCCTTTCGGTTTTGTCCGACAGTCTTTTCCAGAATGAGCTTGATCTGTCGGTGGTGACTTCGACTTGCCCATTTGTCTGGGGATGATACGGAGTTGATAACTTGTGATTGATGGAATATTTTCGCATCAGAGTTTTAAAAACTCTGTTGCAGAAATGTGATCCATTATCACTAATTATCGCTCTGGGGGTGCCAAATCGGGAGAAGATGTTCTCTTTGAGAAATTTGACAACCACTTTGTTGTCATTCGTCTTAGTTGGCACAGCTTCTACCCAATTAGAGACATAATCTACAGCAACCAAAATGAATTTGTTGCCGAAGGAATTGGGAAATGGCCCCATGAAATCAATGCCCCAAACATCAAAAATTTCAACTTCAAGGATCGGGTTTAGGGGCATCATGTCTCTTCTTGAAATCTTCCCAATTTTCTGACAATTTGCGCATGACTTGTAAAAATGATATGAGTCTTTGAACAAAGTGGGCCAGTAGAACCCACTTTGTAGAACCTTTTCTGCAGTCTTGCGGGGACCGAAGTGTCCTCCGCATGCAAGGTCATGGCAAAAGCTGAGCACACTCCTCTGTTCCTCCTCGGGTATGCATCGTCTAATTATTTGGTCGGGACAATACTTAAAAAGATACGGTTCTTCTCAGAAGAAGTACCGTACTTGGGCAAAGAAGCGGTATTGGTCTTGCTTTGTCCAGTCAGTGGGTAATTGTCCCGTGGCCAGGTAATTAACGATGTCAGCATACCAGGGTTCCTTAAGAATGGCTAGGATGTGCTCGTATGGGAAATCCTCGTTGATCGGAGCTTGGATGGTTGGTGCATTCGGAATTCGTGAGAGATGATCAGCAACCACATTTTCTATACCTCTTTTTCCCAGATTTCTAAGTCAAATTCTTGAAGCAAAAGGATCCACCGAATCAGTCGGGCTTTTGCTTCCTTCTTGGTCATGAGGTATTTCAGAGCCGAGTGATCCATAAAAATCACCGTTTTCGAACCTAACAAGTAAGGCTAGAATTTTCTAACGCAAAGACAACGGCCAAGAATTCCTTCTCAGTCGTTGTATAGTTCTGTTGGGCGTCATTCAAAGTCCTACTCGAGTAATAAATCACGTGCTGCCTATTGTCTATGCGCTGTCCTAGAACAGTGCCAATAGCAAAATCAGATGCATCACACATGATTTCAAATGGCTGGGTCCAATTAGGAGCAGAAATAATAGGCGCAGAGATAAGTTCTTGCTTAAGCTTCCCCCATAATTTAAAACACTTATCGTTGAAATCAAAGGGCACGTCTTTAGCGAGCAGGTTGGTTAAGGGCCTAGCGATTTTGCTAAAATCCTTAATGAACCGTCGGTAGAACCCAGCATGCCCTAGAAAGGATCTAATATCCTTGATGCTTTTGGGTGGTGGAAGCTTAGCAATTACTTCTACCTTAGCCTTATCCACTTCTATGCCTCTCCTCGAAATCTCATGGCCCAAGACAATCCCTGTCTCACCATAAAGTGACATTTTTCCCAGTTTAGAGTTGGTTCTTCTCAATGCATCTTTGTAACACTAACTCTAAGTGATGAAGACACTGATCAAATGAATCTCCGTAGATGGAGAAGTCATCCATGAAAATCTCAAGAAAACATTCCACCATGTCAGAGAACAAACTAAGCATGCACCGTTGGAACATTGCAGGAGCATTGCACAATCCAAAAGGCATGCGCCAATAAGCAAAGGTTCCGAACGGGCAGGTGAACGTCGTCTTTTCCTGGTCTTCTGCAGCAATGGGGATTTGATTGTATCCCGAGTACCCATCTAGAAAGCAGTAGTACTCATGTCCAGCCAAACGCTCAAGCATTTGGTTGATGAAGGGTAGCAGGAAGTGGTCTTTACGGGTAGCTGCATTCAACTTCCTGTAGTCGATACAAACACGAACCTTGGTAGGCAGTCTTGTTTGTACCAACTCTTTTTCCTCATTTTCTACTACCGTAAAGCCAGCCTTCTTTGGGATCGCATGAACAGGGCTAACCCATTGACTATCAGAAATGGGATAAATTATCCCATTATCTAACAGTTTCAGAATTTCAGCCTTAACTGCCTCTTGCATGAGAGGGTTAAGCCTGCGTTGTGGGTCCCTCCTAGGGATTGCTTCATCGACTAAATGGATCCTGTGTTGTACTATGGCTGGACTTATTCCCTTGATGTCCTTCATCGTCCATCCAATGGCTTCCCTATGTCTTTTCAGAATAGACATTAAGCTGTCCTCTTGTTGCTCAGTCAGGTGGGATGCTATGATGACTGGCAAGGTGTCCTTTCTACCCAGGTAGGCGTACTTGAGGTGTTCAGGCAAGGCTTTAAGCTCTAGGGAAGGTGTTGCTTCATTGGAGGCAATCTCTGGGCTTTCAATCCTAAGATGGGGTACACTGGGGCTTGTTGCCCAATCCACTGCTGAATCTACGATCTGGTCTAGATTAAAATCCTCAGCCTCCAGATCAAACTCTACCTCAGTTTCTGTCTCCATACTCTCCTCATGCTCACTGGTCAGGTTTTCAATAGAATTGACCTCAAACGTCTGATCATTGACATCTCTAGGTTGTCTTCCAAGATTGAAGACATTGACTTCCTTCGTCATGTCTCCAAAAGTCAATCGCATGGACCCGTTCCTACAGTTGATTAGGGCATTGGCTGTAGCAAGGAATGGGCGCCCTAAGATGACGGGAGTTTGAGACCTAAGATTGGACACAGGTTGGGTCTCAAGCACAATGAAGTCAACGGGGTAAATGAAATCCCCGACCCGGATGAGGACGTCTGTGATTTCCCCCTTAGGGATATTCACAGATCGGTCAGCTAGCTGAATGGTAACTCGAGTTGGGCTTAGCTCACCTAACCCAAGTTGCTGGTATACTGAGAGAGGTAGCAAGTTGATACTTGCTCCCAGGTTAAGAAGCGCTCTACTGATTTCGGTCTATCCTATGGTGGAGGAAATGGTGGGACATCCGGGATCCTTATATTTCACCGGAATGGGACCAGACAGAATCTCGCTTATATTAGTGGCCAAGAATACTTTCTTGGGCACATTGGTCTTTCTTTTCTTTGTACACATATCCTTAAGAAATTTGGCATAAGTCGGGACTTGTTGGATAGCGTCAAGAAGTGGCACATTCAATTTGACCTGGTTGAACATCTCTAGCATTTTCTCCATGTACATATTTTATTGTTGTTCCTAAGCCTATTAGGAAAGGGTGCTACAGGCTTATGAACTGGTTCAGCAGCTTTGTCCTCGTTAGATGTTTGTGGAGAGGATTGGAAGGAACTAGCAGAGGTGGAGGCAGGAGTGGGATCGGGATGGACTGGACTTTTCTGTTGGTAAACCTGGTTGTCTACCTTTTTCCAGATCGCAGTGTGTGAACAGCATTACACTGGTTAATCGATGGATCATGAATTTCATATGCTTGATTGGAGGTTTTTGGGTTAACTAATGGCTGACTAGGCAAAGTACCCTTAGGTCTTTCACTTAGGGAGCTAGCTAACTGGCTCATCTGCATTTCCAATCTTGATATGGCCTGTGAATGACTGTTCAGAGTTTGTCCCTAGTTTTGCAGAAAAGTGGTTTGGGACTTTATGAAAGCCTCTATGCTCTCCTCCAATTTACTGATTTTCTTTTCCATTGGTGAGCCTTGGGAGGAGGAAGCTGGGGCTTGACTGGGAAAAGTTGGTGGAGGAGTAGGATGGTGAAAGTTGTTGGAAAAATTAGGCCTGGGAGGATTGTTTTGGGCCCAGGAGAAATTGGGGTGATTTCTCCAGCCGGATTGTAGGTCTGTGAATAGGGGTTGTGAGGCGGCCGTGAGTAAGCCGCGTTCATGTGTTCCGGTGGCACTTGCTGGGCATAGAAAACATGACACTCTTCAAAAACATGGTTTGGTGCTTGACAATATGAACAACCCAGATTGTGAATTGGTGGTGGGTTGATCTGGTTGACACTGGCAGGCTCTTTTGTTTCTAGAGTCTCTATCCTTCTCATTAGGGTAGCAATCTTGGCCTCGGCAGCTATGGATGATTCTAGAGATAGGAGCCCTCCTCTTGAAGCTATAGATTGTGAATTCCTAGGTTTCTCCGAGGCTGGCTCCCATTGCAGGGTTTTCTCAGCTATGTCCTTAAACAAATCCCAACCCTGATTCTCATCCTTCTGCAAGAACCCTCCCTGACACATCGTTTCTAACAGGGTCTTAGTCTGATAATCTAGACCATCGTAGAGAATCTGGCATTGACGCCATTTCTCCACGCCATGATGAGGGCACTGAGCGAGGAGATCTTTGAATCGCTCAAAGTATCTCCAAAATGGTTCGCTCGGGTCTTGCTTAAGCTGCATGATGTTCTTCCTAATGAGAGCAGTCTTGTGAATGGGGTAGAATTTCTTCAAGAAAGCCTTGACGAAATCATCCCAGGTCGTGACTGAATCTGCTGCCAAGCTGTACAACCACTTCTTAGCTAGGTCCTTTAGGGAAAAAGGGATGAAACGTAACCTAATGGCATCGTCTCCTAGCTGGGGTATACGCATCATGAGGCATACTTCTTCAAATTCCCTAACAAAGAAGTATGCGTCCTCTGATTCTAAACCATGAAATTTGGGAAGAGTGTTAATGAATTATGGCTTTAACTCAAAATTATTGCCGTTTGCTTCAGGAAGTTTTATGCAAGATGGAAGTGAAGTTCAGATCGGGTAAAACCTATCCTGAAGTGACGCCATCACCGGTTCTGGATGCAAGGGTAGAGAAGTGTTTCTTGTTAATCAATGAGTCCTCGCGCAATGTCCTTGGCCACCTCTTTTGCTTCCCGTGATAGTGAGCTCCTTGGTACTTCTCCTACACACAAAAAGAACAATCTTTAGTAGTGAACAATAAAACCGTTCCCTCCCCGGCAACGGCGCCAAAATTTGATCGGCAAAAAGCAAGTACTAAAATAAGAGAAGGAAGTGTGTGGGTCGAAGTTACTGCTTTTGCGATTCTTCCATAGTAGCGAAATGGCTATACAGGTCGTATCCACAAGGAGGGAGGGCGATGGAAGCTTGATGCGGCTTTTATGTTCAAGAAAATAGAATGTTCTTTGTTTCCAAATAAAGAATTGAAAGGTGAAAACAAGTTGTTTCAAGAATTGTTGGAAAATGTTTTGGTAGTTTGTAAAAGTGAGTTTTTCTTAATGGTAAAAACGCATGGCTAACTTTCTACTAATTGCTCCCACTAATCCCTAACTTCTTGAAGATGTGCCTCACGATGGATCATAGGCAAGCTTACCCCTTATGCAATGGAACTATTCACGTGAAAATTGAGTGAAAGTTCTTCCTATAACTTCGCTTTACACGGCAAAAACTCGGACATTCACGTATCAAGATCCATTAGAAGGCGAGAATACGGGAAGACACGAGTGCACTAATGGTATCGGCGAAGTTAAAAGGAAAGTCTCTAACTTACAACAATAAGCAAAGTACAAAACCCATAGATCATCAAAAAATCATTTAAGTATGAAATATAAGAAGGTAAATACTTGTAGGTACGTTAGAGTTAGAACCCTCGTCTTAAGATGCCATAGCTCTCGTTTGCACAAGGCTTGTTTGACACTATTGACTCATTCGGGTTATCAATCAAGAAGTTAGAAATTAGTAGGTTAGTAGTTAGTTAGCCATGCAATGGAAGAGTTAGTTACACATGGTGAAGAAAAGAACAACAAAAGAAAAGAGATAAAGAGAAGGAGTTACACTAAAGCAAGGATGTAAAAGCAAATGAAAGCAAATGAAAACAACTAGTAAATGGAAAGAAGAAAGAGAAGTAATTACTTGTATTATCTTGTCACCTTCCAATACAACTTGTACACACACTCTCTCTTTCACTCTAATGGCTAAAGCTAGAACTAGAAGAAGAAGAACAACAAAAACTACAAACTAAAAACAAGATTATAAAAACTTGCTCTAACTCTGGATCTTCTCAAACTGAAGACCCCAGGGGGGTATTTATAGGCACCAGGGGAAAGGGGGCCACGTGGGAAGCACGTGGCCCAAAGCGCAGGCGCGCGCGCCCAAAGGGCCGCGGAAACGCGGCCTGGGCCGCGTTTCCGCGGCCCTGCCAGGGCGGCGCGCGCCTGGCTTTGGGCAGCGCGTCTCCCAGTTTGGCCCCTGTCAGGATCTTCTGCTGGTTTCTGGATTTGATGCTCTGAACTGACGAAATTGCCTCCCTAAAGTCAATGGCTACTTGGTAGGCCTTTAATCACCCCTTAAATTGTGATTTGGGTCTTCTTCTTCCTTTGCACACCATTAACCTAGGATCAAGCAAGCAAGGTTTTATTAGCAGAATTTTACATGAAATAAATATGAGAATGTGATGAAAATTATGCAAAATTAGAGACTAATCACCCATGTCGCAGCAGGCCCCAACCCGCGTACAGCCCCGAGTTGCACTTCTAACACAGCAGGAGATGTTCCTTAGAACTAAGGGAAAGAAGCCTCAGCAAGGTCGACCAGTGAAGAGGCAGGGTCAGGCCTACAATCTGACATTAGAGGAAGCTGAAGTGGCTGATGAAGTCATCGCAGGTACCATCTTAGAACTATCTATTCCTGCACATGTTCTCTTCAATTTTGGGGCCACCCATTCTTTTATTTCTGCAAACTTTATTGCTCAGCACCACATTTCTTGTGATGATATAGTTAATCCCTGGAACATAGCCACAAGAGGCGGGATAGCTTTTCTAAGGAATATAGGAAGTCCCCTATAGTGATATGTGGTAGAGAGTTTTTAGCCGACCTGATAATCATAAATAACTCTGGGTTTGACGTTGTCTTGGGCATGGACTGGTTGGACACTTTCTATGCTCACATTAACTGTAAGAAGAAGAAAGTTACTTTTCGGGTCCTAGTCATTCAGAGTTTGAATTCCATACTGGGGATGTAACTCTGGAGCAAGCCCAATTCAAGAAGAGGCAATTGAAGGGAGTGCTAGAGTCCTCGAACTCTAAGGAGCAAGTTAATATGCCTGAGGTTGTATGTGAATTTCTTGACATTTTTTCTTAGAATCTCCTTAGACTACCCCCTGTTAGAGAGATTAAATTTAGTATCGAAGTCTTGCCTGGAACAGCCCCTATTTCCAAGGTGCCATACCGTATGACTTTGGTAGAACTAGCGGAACTGAAGAAGCAAATTTAAAAATTGCTCGATAAGGGGTAATCTGACTGAGTGCTTCACCCTGGGGCGCTCTGGTCCTTTAAGTCAAGAAGAAGGATGGTAGCCAGTGTCTATGCATTGATTATCAGGAGCTGAACTAGGTAACAATCAAGAATAAGTATCCCTTAGCCCGGATTGACAATCTCTTCGATCAACTAGGGGGAGCCACAATATTCTCTAAGTTAGATTTCTGTTCTGGTTATCACGAAGTGCGGGTGAAAGCTGAGGATGTACCTAAGACTGCTTTTCGGATGCGATATGGACATTTTGAGTTCCTTATTATGGATATTTCGAGTTCCTTATTTTACCACTGAGGCTGTTAGTGACCTATGTAAGTAAAATGTCTCAATTGAGCCTTTGCTTGAAAGCCACACTTGTCCATTGCCCCCTTCTTGAAACCAAAGCAAGAGCTAGCAACATCACTTGTATTGCTAGCTCCCAAAGACTTGCAAACAAACACTAGGGAACTTTAAACAATTTCTCTTTCTCCAACGTGATCTCTTTAATCCACCATGGCCTAGATCGAGATCATAGCTTGGGCCTCCTGCATTCTTGGCCGCGGATGCGATTGAGGGCACCATCGGGGCGAACTGGGGGACGAAGATGGCGTCGCACCTGACGGACCTGGCATCTGCGGTATTCATGAACTTGATGAATCGCGTCTTTGCTCCATACTTAATCAATTTGTCATGGTCTTCATTGATGATATCTTGATCTATTCTAAGACCAAAGAGGAGCACGCTGAGCACTTGAAGACTGTCCTGCAAACTCTAAGATAAGAGAAGTAATATGCAAAGCATAGTAAATGCTCTTTTTGGCTAGACCATGTCCATTTCTCGGGCACATCCATATCTGGGGATGGCATCTCGGTGGATCCAGCTAAAGTAGAAGCTGCCAGAGATTGGTCAATCCCTAAGTCTGTCACAGAAGTGAGAAGTTTTCTTAGACTGGCTGGCTACTATCATCGGTTTGTCCAAAATATCTCCAGGATCGCCGAGCCTCTAACCAAGCTCACTAGAAAGGAAGTGAAGTATCGGTGGACTGAGAAATACCAGTTAGCATTCGAGGAACTGAAGGATTGATTGACAACACCACCAGTTCTTGCAATTCCAGATGGATCTAGGGGGATGGTGTTACATAGCGATGCTTCTGGGCGCGACCTGGGCTGTGTTTTGATGCAACGAGGCAGAGTGATATCATTCGCCTCAAGACAACTGAAGCCCCATGAGAGAAAATACCCAACCCATGATCTGGAACTGGCGTTGGTCATCTTCGCCCTTAAGGTGTGGAGACACTATCTTCTCGGGGAGCGTATGGAGATGTTCACAGATAATAAGAGTCTCAAGTATATTTTTACCCAGAAGGAGCTCAACATGAGTCGAGGAGATGGCTAGAGCTCATGGCAGACTATGATCTAGATCTGGAATACCACTCCAGGAAGGTGAATGTAGTTCCTGATGCTCTCAGTAGGAAGCCCTCTTTTATGATGATGACTCAACAGAAGGAGATGCAGGGAGAGATCCTTAGGATAGACTTGGAGATCATTCTACCTAGATATATTGGGAGAATCATGACCTTGATGACTCAACCATCTCTGATCGAGAGGATCAAGGAAGTTTAGAAGGAAGACCCTCAGTTGCAGAAGACCAGAGAAGGAGTGAAAATCGGACTAAGGCAGGATATAGTCATCCATGCTAATGGTTCAATTCGGTTCGGAAGTAGACTCTATGTACCATCTGGGGAAGTTCGAAGGGAGTTGCTCTTTGAAGCTCACTCCTTATTCGGCACACCATGGGGGTACTAAAATGTACAAAGACCTAAATAAACACTTTTTGTGGCGCGGGATGAAGAGAGAGTAGCTCGATTCGTAGCCCATTGCCTTATATGCCAACAAGTCAAGATGGAACGCCAGAGGACGGCCTGGCTACTTCAAATTGGGCTACTTCAACCACTCCCTATTCCCGAATGAAAGTGGGAGAATATCACCAAGGACTTTGTTGTAGGCCTGCCTAGGAGTCCAAGAGGGAACAATGTTATATGGGTGAACATGAGCCGACTAACTAAGAGTGCTTACTTTATACCTTTCCGAGTCGGACAGTCCACAGAAGCACTGGCAGAGAAGTACATGCAGGAAATAGTCAGACTGCATGGAGTCACTATTAGTATTGTTTCAGAAGAGACACTTGATTTGTGTCGCGTTTTTGGGATAGTCTTCAGAGGAGCTTAGGCATCAAGTTAAAGTTCAGCACGATATTCCATCCTCAGATTGATGGCCAATCAGAAAGAACCATCCAGATTCTAGAGGATATGCTTAGAGCCTGTATACTGGACTTTAAGGGATCATGGGATAACCGTCTGCATTTAGTGGAGTTCTCCTGTAACAACAACTATCAGGATAACATCCAGATGGCCTGATATGAGGCACTCAAAGGGAGAAAGTGTAAATCTCTAGTGTGCTGGGATGACATTGGCAGAAGGAAAATGCTCGGCCAAATCTGATTTCGCAAACAGTAGAGAAGGTGGCCAAGATCAAGAAATATATGAAAGCCGTTCAAGATCGTTAGAAGAAGTGGGCCGATGTCAAGAGAAGACCCTTAGAGTTTACAGTAGGTGACCATGTATTTCTTAAGATCTCGCCAACTCGAGGGGTCGTTAGGTTCAGCTACAGTTGGAAGTTGAGTCCCAGATACGTTGGACCTTTTGACATTACAGAGCGAATCAGAGAAGTAGCATACCGAGTAGCCTTACTTCAGCACTAGATGGTGTTTATGACATATTCCACATCTCTCAATTAAGGAAGTACGTCAGGGACGACCAACATATTCTGGACTATTCAGATTTGAGAGTGAACCGCGACTTATCCTTTGAGGCTCAGCCAATCTGCATCATCGACAAGAAGGAGAAGGTTCTGAAGAACAAGACCATTCCCCTGGTAAGACCATTCTAAAGAACAAGACCATTCCCCTGGTACTGGTATCTTGGGATCCAAACTCTCCTGAAATTCCACCTGGGAACGGGAAGATGAGATCAGGTTCTTCTTTGTTAAAGAAAGAAAAAAGAAAAAGAAAAAAAACTAAAAGTGATAGGTGGAGAAGGCAATGAAATCGGCGAAGTAAAAAGAAGTTGTTTTGGTGAAATAAAATAGAAAATAGAAGTGATGCTGAAACACGAAAAGAAACAATGTGGACGGTGAAAGAAAAATATTATGAAGTGAGTTAGAAAGTGAATTTGAAAAATGAGTTTAAAACAAAATAGAAAAAAGGATGAATCTTGTGGTGAAAAAGATGAAAATAATGGTGAACTAAGAAGGCGGTGAAAACATGGATAGAGAAATGATAAAAGAGTTTAAAAATCGATTTTTAAAACAAAGTAAAAAAGAAAGGAAAACTATGAAAGAAAACTCATGGTTACTACCTACTAATTGCTCCACTAACATGCTAACCTCTCAGTGATTTAAAAATAAAAGAGAAGTGTTATTTTATTTTTAAGTCAGTAGAAAAACGCGATATAATGATGCAGAATCGTAGACTAATCACACTCTCATACTTATCTTTTTCTCATACCGAGCAAAACAAGAAAATAAAAAAAATACACTAAGAAAGCTATTGCACCACTTTCGCAGGTGACGCGATTGCACTGAACATGTGTAACCAGTCGTTAAACCTCTAGGTTTCTCCCAGAGGTGGAGTATTGTCTCCTAAGGGTTTTCAGCGGATTACACTCATAAAATTTATAAAGAAAGAAAACAAAAGTTAGTGTTTTAAAAATGCATTTTGAAAGAAAGAAAAGTTTTCAAAATATTTTTGCAAAAATTTAAGCGATCTAGGTCATAAGTCCACCAAAAATTTTTCTTCCTTACATTTAGTTTATATGCAAGTTCTTGTTATCAATTAAGGCAAGAATTCAAAATTGGATAAAATAATTTGATCCTTCATAAAACCTAGACAATACGCATTTTGTGATAGTGTAGATTTTTGATATTTTAACTCTAACTATCAAGCTATTTATTTATATATATATTTTTTTCTTTTTCCTTCCCTTAGTTTTCTTAAGCTTTCTAGTTACCCAGGTAATGAGCCTTTCACTGATGACACCCATACCAGATAGTCTTAGGGCACCAGATTAGAAAACATTCCTCCAGTTTAAGGACTAGAGTAAACAAGGCAACAAAACTAAGGGGATTATTAGTTTCTTTTGACTAACGTCAGGCATGAATAATCATGCTTCTTGATGCATCGTTATCCAGCTTTAATAAGTGATTATATATATATATATATATATATATATATATATATATTATTTATTTTTGTTTTATGGCATTTTAAGTTTTTGTTTCAATCCCAAACATGTGTAAGTGTAAGCGCATACTCTTCAAGGCAAAAAATTAAGATAAAATTATCTTTTCAATTTATCTTACTTAACTTATAATTTTAAACACGATCTATTATTTCAAATAAGTTTAAGATGTCATAATTAAGATTTCCTTAGTTTTAAGATCATTTTAATTTTCTTAAAAATAGATTAAAATTTTGTCTCTTATTTTAAAAAGTTTTTAAATAAAGGAAAAATCTTATACAAATGGGAAGATTTCTAATAATATCCTAATAGCAGTAAAAAAGAAAGAAAATCTAAAATCTCAACGTTAGTAGACCCCCCCCACTTATCTCATGCATTATCCTCCATGCATCGTTAATGTATGTATGCATGAAACAAATAACGAGGGAAGAAAAAATTACCTCAAGGCGGTGGTTCCAGTGGTAGTCTGATTAGTCCACGAAATGCTGCCCAAACCAAATTGCGTAGACTTCACAGGAACCCACTGAGATCTCTCTAATATAACCCATTATTATGATGTATATATGAATGATTTTTATTAAAAATTTACCCCATCTAATTTTCAAATTTTCAAAATAATTTTAGAGTCATTATTTTTAACACCATTATTCTAAAATGGAGAGTAAAATGATGGAATGTTTGATTTGGAATCAGGAAGGATAGGAACTATGACTGACTCAGGAAATTGACTGAAGTCAAGTGAAGGTTCAGGAGTCAAATTTATTCAAAAAGTGGGTCCAAATTAAGAAGTTGAAACTCAAGTCTACATTCATTTTCCCACAATGGAATATGATTTTCTAAGATTGGTGATTCAAGTTCAAGAATGATAGGTATGGAAATGAAAACTGATTCTAAAATGTTGCTCAAATCGGGTAGCAAAATAGGAGTCAAGTTGATTCAGAAATTTGAACTGGATCACAAATTTGAGAATCTGGTTCACATTTGTTATTGAGTTCAATTTCATAAAAATGAGAACTTGCCAATTTGTCAATGAAACTCTCAGAAGTTATGTATTGGTTAAGTTCCAGATGTGAATCATAAAAGATGGGTAATCCAATTTCATGATGTATGGGCACATAATTTAAAGCTGACTTGGGAAAACGTCTAAAGTGAAGTATAGATATTGGAGTCAATATTAAATCAAGAAATAGAATTAAATTTTCAAGATCACATTTATGCTCAAGTTCAATTTCAGGGAATGGATAACTTGCCAAAATGTCGATATAGTTCTCAAAAATTTGATGTGCGTCAAGTTCAAATGGGTACGCTGAAATTGAATCTTAGTTTCCAAAAGATTATGATTCCTGATCTAGATCGATAGAGTTAGAGATATCTGGATTGGTCAAAGCTTGATAAGAGCGAGTTTTCTCATTCCTATGAATGTTGAACAATTGACTCAGTTGTGCTTCTAACTTATCGATAGACTGGGTAGAAGATTTTTGAAATTACTGCGAGGTCTCATGCAAGGTCTCTATACTTTTTTCTAGCTTAGTTTTTCTTCAAATGGTTGTTCTAGAAAGGGAGTGTGGAATGTTGGTTTTAAAAAATTTGTGAAGACTATAAGTCCAACAAGTTTTGAGATTGTCGCTCGGACTCATGCAAGAGTTCTATACTCGTGTCCAAGACTGATGATTGGTCATTTTGAAGAAGTAAAAATGAGTATGAATCTTGAAAATGTTGTAAAATTGGGGAAGCCAACATTTTCTGAAATTTTCGTTCGGCCTCCTGTAAGCTTCCATACTCTTTTCTGACTCAGATTTTTCTTCTACGGGCTGTTGTAGAAAAAGAATATATGAAGCATGATATGAAAAAGTTTGTGAATATTGTGAGTTGAGCTTGTTTTGTTGGGACTCAAGATGGCTTGTACAGCTTCCATACTCTTCTAACCCAGATTTTTCTTCAATAGGTTGCTCTCAAAAAGGAGTATAGGAAGCAAAATCGGGAAATGAATATTGTGAAAATTGTAGACAAGCTTGTCGAAAATTTGACTCGAGAGAGGTGAATTCCCATTGACTCTGTGAAGAGTGAAAATTATTTTAAAAATTATAGTCATAAGATTAGGGATATGGGTCATATTGAGTCGGATATATCCAATCCCGCCTGTTCGATTGGTTCATGTTATTTAAAGCCGAGTTGGAGCTATCCGAGTTAGATGTGGTCGATGTGAAATATGAATTCATATTAGGATTGAAAAAAATGTTGTTGTTGAAATCCATTTAAAAAACAAACACAAATGAAAAAGAAAAGGCAAACAAATAAATAAGAAAAAAGAAAAAAAAAATCAAAACCAAGCCTATTCTAGGGTTAACCTGACTCCTAACTGGTCTATTACTCGAGGGAGGTTTTTGTATGAACCCGACTACGAGCTAATCGGCTAGGTGAGGGCAAAATGCTGTGGGAGGTATCCGTGCAAAAGCAACAGGCCTTAATTATGTCGAACCACCAGATCTTTGAGACTTAACCTCTTAATCCCTAATCTTAAACACCGATTTGACAGGAGTATGGTTCTCACAAGTTTTACCTAGGCCAATCTCTTAATGAGTCTGAGATGTCCCTAGGGGCCAACGTCTATCAATTTTTCTTAAGGTTTGGGTTGTGTGAGTGAGGAGGTGGTTTTTGAGCTAAGGAGGGGTAATGACTTTCCCATCTTATCTTGTATTGGGTTATATCCTTAAGTCTGATTCGGGCAAGTGTACAGTATAGACAAGAATAACAGATAAAACGAGTAAATCACCGACGTGTTTATTCTATGCTATTTGCAATGTCATATGTGCACCTCTGTCCAAATCACAGCAACAAAATAAAATATAGTATATTAGAATGAAATAGACACACGCTTACGATGCAAATGTCTAAACTGTTTAAAAGCATCTAATTACTGTTCTTAGTTATTGTAATGTATAGGCAATCAAAGTAGAAAATAGATAGCAGAATACATCATAACATGATATTTTGAACAACCCTGCAAAATTTGAAAAGCAGTGCCCAAAACTTTACCCAAAACTTTACCGTGTTTTTGCGGCTATTCTAGGCTTTTCGCGATAATCTTATGTAAGCAGGGTCCCTGCTTTCGAGAGCGGGGAGATGCCAGCAAGTGTAAAGTTCTACAATCTTCAGTTTCTACAAATATTAACCTGCACACCAAAACAGAGAAGAAAATGTTAATAAAAACGTGAGTTTAAACCACTCCATCCTCGGCAACGGCGCCATTTTTTGATTGAGGTAAAATCGTACACGAAAATGTGTATTTTTAAATAAATGAAATATGTATGTGTGCTTTGGCTTCCATGATACTTCTTTTATAGCATGATGGTTATACGGGTCGAATCCAGAAGGACGGGAGGCGATAGAAGCATTAATAATTCTTATTCACGTTAGTTGTTAACAATTTTTCTTTGTTAAAGAAAGAATAAAGAAAAAGAAAAGAAAATTAGAAGTGATAGGTGGAGAAGGTGATGAAATCAGCAAAGAAAAAAGAAGTTGTTTTGGTGAAATAAAATAGAAAATAGAAGTGATATTGAAACACGAAAAGAAACAATATGGACGGTGAAAGAAAAATTTTAGAAAGTGGATTTGAAAAATGAGTTTAAAACAAAATAGAAAAGAGAGTGAATCTTATGGTGAAAAAGATGAAAACAATGGTGAACTACGAAGGCGATGAAAACATCGATAGAAAAATGATAAAAGAGTTTAGAAATCAATTTTTAAACAAAATAAAAAAGAAAGAAAAACTATGAAAGAAAACTCATGACTAACTACTAAATTCTCCACTAACATGCTAACTCTTAGTGATAGTTACCTCACATGACTCCTTGGCCATCACTAATCCTTGGCTTTTTCAAGAGAGAATACGAAGCATGGCACATGAAATGCTTCTTTACATTCAAACTTGCATCACGATCAAACTAATACAAATTTTAGATCATCAAAATCACTAGAAGCAAGCATGAAATAAAGAGAGTTAGCTTGTTAGCAAGTTAGCAAGTTAGATGTTAGGACCCATCATCATGAACCATCAATGGCTCTTTCAAGAGGAAGGCCTTGTAGAGGCTATTAAATTCATGTGAATTATCAATTAAGTGGTTAGGAAGTAAGTGGTTAGTAGTTAGATTGCCATGAGAAGAAAAGTTAGTTAAGCGCCATGTAAAAAATGGAGAAGACTATAATAGAGAAGAAAGAAGACACCTTTACATAGATTGTCACTCTCTAATACATCAATAACTCTCTTTCCAGAATCAACTCAGCCCTACTACAAGATCTAAAAAGAAAGAAAAAATACAAAAGAAAAGATAAGGAAATCCAACTCTACAACTAGAAGAGAGAAATCCTAGCTACTGCTCTTTGTTTCCCTGTTTCTGGCCCTCAAATGTAGTATTTATAGGCAAAAGGAGCTAGGGTTTGATGAGATGAGGCCACTCGTCGAAAATCAACCAATGACTCCTCAAAAGTGCCGTGGATCCGCAAGGATCCTTGCGGATTCGCGAAATTATCAGGGCCAATGGCCCTGATCTGTTTGCCGTGGCTTCGTCTATTCTCGAGAAAGTTCTTTATCTGGTTTTGGGTTGTTTTGATATATATTTCTCCAGATACGTCTTTAAATATGGGAATCCAGTGTGATTTCTAGAAGCTTCCTTGCATGGTATCGAATGTTGATTTAATTACCCAAAAATGAGTTTAATTAGGCTCTTGTTACCCGTTTGCCCTTCTAGTCTTGATTATCTGCAAAAGAGACCAAAACACAGGTGAGAAGCATTATTTTATTCATAAATCGGTAGAAAAGCGATGTAATGATGCAGAATCATAAACTAATCACACTCCCACACTTATATTTTGCTCGCCCCGGGCAAAATGTTAAAAGAAAAACTAAACTAAGAAAGTTATTACGCTACTTTCGCAGGTGACGCGATTGCACTAAGCATATGCAACAAGCGGTTAAACCTCTAAGTTTTCCCTATAGGTGGAGTGTTATCCCTGAAGGTTTCTTGCAGATTACACCACAAAATCTATAAAGAAGGAAAACAAAAGTTAGTGTTTTAAAAACACATTTTTAAAGAAAGAAAAGTTTTCAAAATATTTTTGTGACAATTTAAGCGATCTAGAGTCATATGTCTACCAAAAATTATTCTTCCTTAAACTTGGTCTATATGTAAGATCTTGTTATCAATTAAGGCAAGAATTCAAAACTGGATAGAATAATTTGATCCTTCATAAAACCTAGATATTATTCATTTTGTGATGGTGTAGATTTTTGGGATTTCAACTCTAACCATCAAGCCATATATATATATATATATATATATATATATATATATATATATATATATATATATATATATATATGTTTTTCTTCGCTTAGTTTTCTTAGGCTTTATAATTTATCTGGGTAATGAACCTTTCACCGATGACTTCCAAACCAGACGGTTTTAGGGCACCAGATTAGAAATCGTCCCTCGATTTAAGCACTCGAGTAAATAATGCCCCAAAACTAAGGGGGATTTGTTTCTTTTGACCATCGCAGACGTGAATAATCATGCTTCTTGATGCAAGTTATCTAGCTTTAATAAATAGTTTTTTCATATATATATATTATTTTTATTTATTTTTGTTTTATGATATTTTAGGTTTTTGTTTCCATCCCAAAAATGTGTACGTGTGAAGTGCATACTCTCTAAGGCAAAAAATTCAAGATAAAATTATCTTTTCAATCTTTCTTACTTAACTTATAATTTTAAATAAGATTCATTATTTCAACTAAGTTTAAGATGTCATAATTAAGGTTTTTGTTATTTTTAAGATCATCTTATTTTTCTTAAAAATAGATTAACTTTGTCTCTTATTTCAAAAAGATTTTAAATAAAGAAAAATCCTATACAAAAGGGAAGATTTCTAAAATATCCCATTAGAAGTAAAAAAAGAAAGAAAATCTAAAAGTTCTACAGTAGTAGACCCCCCCACACTTATCTCATACATTATCCTCAATGCATCGTGAATGAATGTATGAATTGTCACGCCCCGCTTCCAAAAATACGCTGGAGAGGAGACGTGACACGAGTCGGCGACGTATATACGCAAGAAAAATCCCTCACGTATACGCGCTAAGCCTTAAATAACCCGAAACAAGCTATAAATCTAAACTATAATAAATCATGAATACTGCAATACCTCATATAAGCAACCACGCATGATATCATATGAATCAAGATTGGAATAACAACTGAACTGATATAATGAGAATCAGGGAATAATATAAAGGCTAGAAAGAAAAAAATACCGGAATCGAATAGGGAGAAGATCCAGCTCTTCGCGAAGCGTACAGTCTCATCGTACACCTGCACAATAGAAACAAAGCGTCCAATATCTGGACGTGCAAATCCAGGTCGTCAGAAAGCGACCTGGTGAGTGTGTGTGTAAAGGGAAAAGCTCGTGCATATAAACAATGTGCATAAAGTAATATCAAGAACAACTGCAGATATAAGAAACTAAATAACGTGATAAATAACTGAACTGAAGTATATCTGATAACATGAATAAAGATATAAGACAACTATCACAACTATAAACTAATAGCTGATATCAAGATGTGTAACCTAGTATATGTCACTAGTCTGGTTGGTTATTATTAATCTAACTAATGTAGTACTTAACTGTGTCCCATACCACAGTCGTTTCCTTCATATCAAACAATGTTATCGTTGTTGTAATTGCCTGCCAATGTAGTGCATGTGTTTTGGAAGAGTACCGTGCATGCCCGGTACCACGGTCTAACACCCCGGCGCTGAACCAGGACAAGCCGCAAGGCTCTGACAATGAAGACCACAACTCCACACGAAAAGACAACTAGTGTGGCGCCGTAATCCGAGCATAGCCCTGACAACTGACAACTAAATAGGTAGCCAGTACTACCCTGGTTCTCCATGGTTGGAACCCACAACTCGGTACCATAATAAGTCCTTCCAAAATACACGACATGCATCATCAGGCAATTACCCCTTCCCCGGGTTATGATATCTTTTATTAATAAGCAATCAATGTCAGTTTATATGTAATAGTAACTGATATCTCCAACAACTGCTGATGTCAATACTAGCTGATAATCTGACAACTGACAACTGATATCTGACAACTGTGATATCTGACAACGGTGATATCTGACAACTGAGTAGCTGACAACTAATATCTGACATCTGAAATAGAATACTGGAGATATAGCCACAAACACAATAGTGTTACTAACAAATGATAACTGATACAGATATCTACCAACTCATATAAACTCTGAACACATCATATGATCACTAATAAATAATCTCACTAATAACTGATAAAGTGATGATTGCTATCTGATAACTCTGAAATACAAGATCACAGATATCGACTAGATCACTATCTCAATAGCTCAATCTCTATGAATTAAAGTAATCAATAACTATACATTAAACACATGGTATGTCCTCGAGATCAACAAGTCAACACATACCGAAATCATATCTAAAGAGGAAACATCCTCAAACAACTGCAATATAGAATAGTTCACTTATAAGTCAATACCAACAACTCATCCATACTCAAATGATATAATCAGTTGGTACATCTAAGAACTCTAGCATCTAATAATCCAAAGTCATCACAACCAATTCATAATTCCAATAGTTACATGATCATCAAGTATCAATTCACATCAAGTAATCTGATACAATAACTATCATTCCAATATATCAATAATCATTGCTCAATTCTCTTACTCTATCAATCTACTCTGATCCCCAAGTCCTCACGAGTTCCCACTTCTATTAAATTCAATCGTAAGATCCCAAGACTTAGCAACATAACAGATGCATGTCTAAGAACTATCAAGTCGAGTCAATCCAACCAACATCTATTCCCTGAAATCATATTCTTCCATCTATAGCCAATACATAACTCGAGGGTAAAGTCCACAATCCATAAGGAAGCTAAACACAGCAGTCAGGCCAAGGTTAGTCGACTAGGGGAGATGAGCAAGTCGACTAGGGAAGGGTTAGTCACCTAACAAGTGTAATAAGTCGACTAAACAAGGGGCAAGTCGACTAGCTAGGAAGGCAAGTCGACTAACATTAAGTATAGATCAGCACAGAGATTACACAGCTTCCAGGACACCCAACTAGTCGACTAAGGATATTATAAGTCGACTGATTGTGCTATTAGTCAACTACAAGAGAGGAGCAAGTCGACTAGGGAGACTATTAGTCTACTATAGAAAATGGGTAGTCGACTAAGGTTAATTACAATCGACAAACAGAAAGTCCAACACTGATCTAAAAGGAAGCCTAGTCGACTATAGGGTAAGGGGTAGTCGACTAATAGGGCTATTAGTCGACTAATCTAGTGGGTAAGTCGACTAATGCCTCTACAAACCTGATACTGAAATGCACCATCACACATTCCCACATTCTATCAAATGTACTCCTACTTCTCTTATGCACACATCACCCCAAACATATAGGTTTCTACTTTACGTTTATACACGCATTAAAATACATCTTAATCAAATGTACATTGTAACGAGAGAAATAGAAAGAGAGAGAGAGGGACTACACTCACAGCATGAGGGCTGCCGGGCTGCTGTTGTCGCGTGGAGTTGTGCTGCCGCTGCTGCTAGAGTTGGCCGGGGATTGTTGCTGCTGCCGCAAGGGGAGATGGGGGCGGCCTGCTGGGGAGACTCGGGCGCTGGTCTGCAGGGCTGCACGCGGCCAAATGAAGAGGCTGCCATTGTTGCTGCTGCCTAGGCGCGCTGCTGCTGAAGGGAGGGGAGGAGATCCGGCTGCCATGGCGGCCTGCTGGTTCTGCTGTACACGGCAGAACGGAGAGGGGAGGGAGATGGGGGAGATCCTGGCGCTGTGCTGCCGCGGATCCGGGCTGCTGTGGTGGTTCCCTGTTGGTTGCGGCCATGGAGATGGTGCACGGCAGTGGCAGCGCACAGAAAGGGGAGGCCTTGGTTGGGTCCGGGTGGAGGTTGGGGTGTGCGGGGTCTGCTGCAGGAGGAGGGAGGCGGCTGTTTGTTGTGGAGAGGGGAGAAATTAGGTTAGGGTTAAGGTTAAGATGGGATTATATAGGGTTAGTTAAGATAGTGGGTTTTGGGCTTCGGGTATGCTATTGGGTTGAGGGTATAATCTAATGGGTTCAGGTTTGTGACAACGGTTGCGGGTTAGGCTCCAAATAGGTTAATGGGTAGTGGGCATTGGGTCTCGAATTGGATTTGGGTAATGGATATAGGATCAGATAATGGGTCAAGGGTTTGGATCAGATAACGGGTATAGGGACAAGGGATAAGGCATGAATAAAAATTCAAGGGAAAGGAAATATCATAAATACCATTACAAAATAATAACCCAATATTATTAACATTACTTAACCAAAATATTTATAATAATGCCAATAACATTACATGGCCATACTAATAATAATAAATAATAGTAATAATAATAATAGCAACACTAATAATGGCAATCATCAATATTAATAACAACTGCTACTAAAATAAGTAATAAAAATAATAATAAATTAAGTTGATAAAATAAAAATAATCAGTAAATCAAATAAATACTTTAGGAAAAATGAAAAAACAGTATTTCTAACTAGGGACCTTACACTCTACCCACCTTATAAAAATTTCGTTCCCGAAATTCAAATAAAGCAGGGAATGATAAAAAGAATTCAAGGATCAAAAGAGAAAACAAGCAAGCTTCACATCGCTTTTCTGCATAGCATAAATCCATCACGCTTCCGCTGTGCTACTCTGATTCTGCTACCGACTTCAGCATGAAGTAACCACTCTCAAGAGACAGAAACAGAAGAAATAGAATAGAAAAGAAGGATGAAATCAAGATGGAAATCCAAATCACTCTAAAGGAAGAGTAAAAATCAAGGATATCAAAAGATCAAAGATAAGGATTTTCAAAGGAAGGACGGCCAATTCCAAATGGACTGAATATCATAATGGATGGTATATGTATATTGCAGTGAAGCTATAGCTTATTTCAAGTTACCGGTATGAACTAGGTCTCTCTTGCGAATATCAAAATCAAAAGACACATCGCAAGTCGAAAACCTGGCTTTGATACCAAGAAAACCCTGTCACGCCTCGCTTCCCAAAATCCGCTGGAGCGGAGACGTGACACGAGTCGGCGACGCATATACGCAAGAAAAATCCCTCACGTATACGCGCTAAGCCTTAAATAACCCGAAACAAGCTATAAATCTAAACTATAATAAATCATGAATACTGCAATACCTCATATAAGCAACCACGCATGATATCATATGAATCAAGACTGGAATAACAACTGAACTGATATAATGAGAATCAGGGAATAATATAAAGGCTAGAAAGATAAAAATATCGGAATCGAATAGGGAGAAGATCCAGCTCTTCGCGAAGCGTACAGTCTCATCGTACACCTGCACAATAGAAACAAAGCGTCCAATATCTGGACGTGCAAATCCAGGATCGTCAGAAAGCGACCTGGTGAGTGTGTGTGTAAAGGGGAAAGCTCGTGCATATAAACAATGTGCATAAAGTAATATCAAGAACAACTGCAGATATAAGAAACTAAATAACATGATAAATAACTGAACTGAAGTATATCTGATAACAACATGAATAAAGATATAAGACAACTATCACAACTGTAAAGTAATAGCTGATATCATGATGTGTAACCTAGTATATGTCACTAATCTGGTTGGTTATTATTAATCTAACTAATGTAGTACTTAACTGTGTCCCATACCACAGCCGTTTTCCTTCATATCAAACAATGTTATCGTTGTTGTAATTGCCTGCCAATGTAGTGCATATGTTTTGGAAGAGTACCGTGCATACCCGGTACCACGGTCTAACACCCCGGCGCTGAACCAGGACAAGCCGCAAGGCTCTGACAACTAAAGACCGCAGCCCCACACGAAAAGACAACTAGTGTGACGCCGTAATCTGGGCATAGCCCTGACAACTGACAACTAAATAGGTAGCCAGTACTACCCGGTTCCCCATGGTTGGAACCCACAACTCGGTACCATAATAAGTCCTTCCAAAATACACGACATGCATCATCAGGCAATTACCTCTTCCCCGGGTTATGATATCTTTTATTAATAAGCAATCAATGTCAGTTTATATGTAATAGTAACTGATATCTCCAACAACTGCTGATGTCAATACTAGCTGATAATCTGACAACTGACAACTGATATCTGACAACTGTGATATCTGACAACGGTGATATCTGACAACGGTGATATCTGACAACTGAGTAGCTGACAACTAATATCTGACATCTGAAATAGAATACTGGAGATATAGCCACAAACACAATAGTGTCACTAACAAATGATAACTGATACAGATATCTACCAACTCATATAAACTCTGAACACATCATATGATCACCAATAAATAATCTCACTAATAACTGATAAAGTGATGATTGCTATCTGATAACTCTGAAATACAAGATCACAGATATCGACTAGATCACTATCTCAATAGCTCAATCTCTATGAATTGAAGTAATCAATAACTATACATTAAGCACATGGTATGTCCTCGAGATCAACAAGTCAACACATACCGAAATCATATCTAAAGAGGAAACATCCTCAAACAACTGCTATATAGAATAGTTCACTTATAAGTCAATACCAACAACTCATCCATACTCAAATGATATAATCAGTTGGTACATCTAAGAACTCTAGCATCTAATAATCCAAATTCATCACAACCAATTCATAATTCCAATAGTTACATGATCATCAAGTATCAATTCACATCAAGTAATCTGATACAATAACTATCATTCCAATATATTAATAATCATTGCTCAATTCTCTTACTCTATCAATCTACTCTGATCCCCAAGTCCTCACGAGTTCCCACTTCTATTAAAGTCAATCGTAAGATCCCAACACTTAGCAACATAACAGATGCATGTCTAAGAACTATCAAGTCGAGTCAATCCAACCAACATCTATTCCCCGAAATCATATTCTTCCATCTATAGCCAATACATAACTCGAGGGTAAAGTCCACAATCCATAAGGAAGCTAAACACAGCAGTCAGGCCAAGGTTAGTCGACTAGGGAGATGAGCAAGTCGACTAGGGAAGGGTTAGTCGCCTAACAAGTGTAATAAGTCGACTATACAAGGGGCAAGTCGACTAGCTAGGAAGGCAAGTCGACTAACATTAAGTACAGATCAGCACAGAGATACACAGCTTCCAGGACATCCAACTAGTCGACTAAGGATATTATAAGTCGACTGATTGTGCTATTAGTCGACTACAAGAGAAGAGCAAGTCGACTAGGGAGACTATTAGTCGACCATAGAAAATGGGTAGTCGACTAAGGTTAATTACAGTCGACAAACAGAAAGTCCAACACTGATCTAAAAGGAAGCCTAGTCGAATATAGGGTAAGGGGTAGTCGACTAATAGGGCTATTAGTCGACTAATCTAGTGGGTAAGTTGACTAATGCCTCTGCAAACCTGATACTGAAATGCACCATCACACATTCCCACATTCTATCAAATGTACTCCTACTTCTCTTATGCACACATCACCCCACACATATAGGTTTCTACTTTACGTTTATACACGCATTAAAATACATCTTAATCAAATGTACATTGTAACGAGAGAAATAGAAAGAGAGAGAGGGACTACACTCACAGCATGAGGGCTGCCGGGCTGCTGTTGTCGCGTGGAGTTGTGTTGCCGCTGCTGCTAGAGTTGGCCGGGGATTGTTGCTGCTGCCGCAAGGGGAGATGGGGGCGGCCTGCTGGGGAGACTCGGGCGCTGGACTGCAGGGCTGCACGCAGCCAAATGAAGAGGCTGCCATTATTGCTGCTGCTGAAGGGAGGGGAGGAGATCCGGCTGCCATGGCGGCCTGCTGGTTCTGCTGTACACGGCAGAACGGAGAGGGGAGGGAGATGGGGGAGATCCTGGTGCTGTGCTGCCGCGGATCCGGGCTGCTGTGGTGGTTCCCTGTTGGTTGCGGCCATGGAGATGGTGCACGGCAGTGGCAGCGCACAGAAAGGGGAGGCCTTGGTTGGGTCCGGGTGGAGGTTGGGGTGTGCGGGGTCTGCTGCAGGAGGAGGGAGGCGGCTGTTGGTTGTGGAGAGGGGAGAAATTAGGTTAGGGTTAAGGTTAAGATGGGATTATATAGGGTTAGTTAAGATAGTGGGTTTTGGGTTTCGGGTATGCTATTGGGTTGAGGGTATAATCTAATGGGTTCGGGTTTGTGACAATGGTTGCGGGTTAGGCTTCAAATAGGTTAATGGGTAGTGGGTATTGGGTCTCGAATTGAATTTGGGTAATGGATATAGGATCAGATAATGGGTCAAGGGTTTGGATCAGATAACGGGTATAGGGACAAGGGATAAGGCATGAATAAAAATTCAAGGGAAAGGAAATATCATAAATACCACTACAAAATAATAACCCAATATTATCAACATTACTTAACCAAAATATTAATAATAATGCCAATAACATTACATGGCCATACTAATAATAATAAATAATAGTAATAATAATAATAACAACACTAATAATGGCAATCATCAATATTAATAACAACTGCTACTAAAATAAGTAATAATAATAATAATAAATTAAGTTGATTAAATAAAAATAATCAGTAAATCAAATAAATACTTTAGGAAAAATGAAAATACAGTATTTCCAACTAGGGACCTTACATGAATGAAACAAATAAAGTGGGAAGGAAAAAGCACCTCAAGGTGGTGGTTCCGTTGGTGGTCTGATTAATTCACGAAATGTGGCCCAATCCATATTGCGTGGACTTCAAAAGAACCCACCTGACCTCTTTAATATAACTCATTATTATGATGTATATATGAATGATTTTATTAAGAATTTTACCCCATCTAATTTTCAAATTTTTAAATAATTTCAGAGTCATTATTTTTAACACTTTTATTCCAAAATGGAGTGTGAAATGATGGAATGTTTGATTTGGAATTAGGAAGGACAGGAACTTTGATCGACTCAGGAAATCGACTTAAGTCAAGTGAAGGTTCAGGAGTCAAAATTTGTTCAGAAAGTGAGTCCAAATCAAGAAGTTGAAACTCAAGTCCACATTCATTTCCCCACAACGGAATGTGACCTTCTAAGATTGGTGATTTAAGTTCAATAATGATAGGTATAAGAATCAAAACTGACTCTAAAATATTGTTCAAATCAGGTAGCAAAATAGGAGTCAATATTTATTCAGAAATTTGAACTGGATCACAAATTTGAGAATCTGGTTCACATTTTTTTTTTGAGTTCAATTTAATAAAATGAGAACTTGCCAATTTGTAAATGAGACTTTCAGAAGTTATGTATTGGTCAAGTTCCAGATGTGAATTGTAAAAGATGGGTAATGCAATTTCATGATGTATGGGCACGAAATTCAAAGTTAACTTGAGAAAATGTTTGAAGTGAGGTAAAGATACTGGAGTCAATATTGAATCAATAATTGGAATTGAATTATCAATTTGATGTTCAAGATTACATTCATACTCAAGTTTAATTTCAGGAAATAGATAACTTGTCAAAATGTTAATATGGTTCTCAAAATTTTGATGTTGGTCAAGTTCAAATGGGTGTGTTAAAATTGACTCTTGGTTTCTAAAACAACATAATTCCTGGTTTAGATCGATAGAGTTAGAGATATTTGGGTTGGTCAAAGGTTGATAAGAGCGAGTTTCCTCATTCCTATGAATGTTCACCAATTGAGTCAGTTGTGCTTCTAACCTATCAATAGACTGGGTAGAAGAATTTTGAAATTATTGTGAGTTCTCATGCAAAATTTTTATACTCTTTTCTACCTCAGATTTTTCTTCAAATGGTTGTTCTAGAAAGGGAGTGCAGGAATCTTGGTTTTGAAAAATTTGTAAAGACTGTGAGTCTAATAAGTTTTGAGATTGTCGCTCGGACGCAGGCAAGAGTTCTATACTCGTGTCCAAGACTGATGATTGGTCATTTTGAAGAAGTGAAACTCAGTATGAATCTTAAAAATGTTGTGGAATTGGGGAAGTCAACATTTTCTAAAATTTTCATTCGGCCTTCTGCATGGCTTCTATACTCTTTTTTAACTAAGATTTTTCTTCTATTGGGTGTTGTAGAAAAGGAATATGATGTGAAAAAGTTTGTGAATTGTGAGTTGAGCTTGTTTTGTTGGGACTCAAGCATAGCTTGTACAGCTTCCATACTCTTTTCTAACTAGGATTTTTCTTCAATTGGTTGTTCTAAAAAAAGGAGTATAGGAAGCAAATTCAGGAATATTGTGAAAATTATGCACAAGGTGGTCGAAAATTTGACTCGAGAGAGATGAATCACCATTGACTCTGTAAAGAGTGAAAATTATTTTAAAAATTATGGCCATAACATTGGGGATATGGGTCATATTGAGTCGGATAGATCCAATCCATCCTGTTCGATTGGTTCATGTTATTTAAAGCCGAGTTAGAGTTATCCGAGTCAGATGAGGTCGATGTGAAATATGGATTCATATTAGGATTGAAATAATTGTTGTTGTTAAAATCCATTTTAAAAACAAACACAAACAAAAAAGAAAAAGCAAACAAACAAGCAAGAAGAAAGAAGAAAAATATCAAAACCAAACCTATTCTAGGGCTTACCTAGATCTAGACGACTCCTAACTAGTCTATTACCTGGGGGAGGTTGTTGTATAAACCTGACTACAAGCTAATCGGCTAGGTGAGGGCAAAATACGGTGAGAGGTATCCGTGCGTAAGCAACGGGCCTTAATACGCCAAACCACCAGATCTTTGAGGCTTGACCTCTTAATCCCCAACGTTAGATACCGATTTGACAAGAGTATGGTTCTTACAAGTTTTACCCTCGGTCAATCTCTTAATGAGTTCGAGATGTCCCTAGGGGCCAACGTCTATCAATTTTTATTAAGGCTTGGGTTGTGTGAGTGGGGAGGTAGTTTTTTAGCTAAGAAATGGTAATGACTTCCTCGTCTTATCTTGTATTGGTTATGGCCTTAAGTTGATTTGTGCTAGTGTGCAATATAGACAAGAATAACACACAAAGTGAGTAAATCACCCACGTGTTTGTTCTATACTATATGTAACGCCATATGTACACCTCTGTCCAAATCACTGATAGGTAGTCAAAATTGCAAATCATCATATTTATCATCATATTTCTCTACTTATTTTTTTATAAAGTACTGCTACGTAACGTTTTATTGTTTAGTATTGTGCAAGCCTTGAGTAATTAAAGAATAAATAAATGAAGCCTAATTGAAGCCCAAAAAGCCCACAAGCCCACATGCATGATTTATTTTAGTAATTTAGAAGCTTCTATCTTATCTAACCTAATCTAAACTTAGATTTTAAATTATTAATTTAAAATCTAGGGGCTGAGGAGGAAGGATAAAGTAGGACTCCTAATTGCTATTCAAATCCAGAAGAGGAGGAAGGATAAAGTAGGGCTCCTAATTGCTATTCAAATCTAGAGGAGGAGAAAGATAGAACAAGATAAATTATCACCCTAATTAAAGATAGAGATGAACTTCTATTTGAATGAAGTTGCTTGCACCACAAGATGAAGATAAAAGAGAGAAAATCTGAATTTAATTCGGATTCAGACTGGATACTCTTTAGTATTTTAATCACAACTTTCCCTATAGAAATGCAAATTTGATGATTCAAGATGTTCCAGAAAGAAGACTTGACGTACTATAACTCTTATGTTGATCACACTTTCGAATTCAGAAGTTTGGTAAGCCATATTTAGTGATCAAGGTAATAACAAATTGCAGGTCAGAATTGAATTTCTATGGATAAGTCAAAACAAGTTTGGAGTTAAGAGGAGAATTCAAATTCAGAAATATTTTGCTCCTCCTATCTTCATACACTTCTTATCCCTCTGGTTTTCTCCTATAAATACTCCTGCAGAGCAACAGAGGAAGGGCAGCTCTCAGAAGCTCAAGTCCATGGTTTCCTTTAGATCCTTTTTCTTTCCGAATTTATTTGTATTTTTTTAAAGTTCTTATTACTTTGAAAAAGAGATGAAGAAAGGAGAAGGCTTTGTACTGAGTTGGTGACATACTTAATAAAAGGTCATTTTTTTTTCAATCTCTTTGCTTTTTTTCTTTAATTTGTGTTTCTTTTATTTTAGTTTCATCTATTTTATGCGATCTTTAAATACCATGCTAAATTCAACTATAATTATGTGTAACTAATTCCTTAGTAGCTTGCTAATCTCTCCACTAACTAAAACTATGAAGATAAGTTGATTGAACTCTATGCATGTTAAAAACTCTAGGATAAGTAATTCTTGAAGACTAGTCATGAATTGAGTTAAACTAGGTTTAGGGTATGCTATTTAATAATTACTCTTGGTTTATACTTGGATGCTTTGATGGTTTAATGTTAAGACTGCTTTTCTTAAACTATACTTTGGGACTTTGATAAACCAGTGCTTAGTTTTATCTAGTATACTGCCAATAGGGTTTAATCTCTTTCTTACTTTTCTTTCTTGGATTTGAAGAAATAATCTTGGGTTAATTTTATAGGTTCAACATGATATTTATTCTTGATAGACTAGTGTTTGGTTGTCGTGGATGATTAGTTGGCTATACTTATTCTTTCTATTTAAATCTATTTCTTACAATCAATATCTCTTTTTTCAAGCTAACTTTAGAGAAAATCATTCCGAAAAACTTCCATCGCAGCCTTCCTTGTGGATCGACCCATCTAGCCCTTGCTACATGGTTATATTGAGACGAGGGTAAGACTTTCTAACTTTAACAATTTCTTTATTATTTTTCTGTTTCAATCAATCACAACAAAACAAAATACAGTATATTGGAATGAAATAGACATGTGCTTACGATGCAAATGTCTAAACCGTATTAAAAGCATCCAACTACTGAGTTTAGTTCTTAATTATTACAGTGTGTAGGCAATTAAAGCAGAAAACCGATAGCAGAATATATCATAACATGATATTTTGAACAACCCTGCAAAACTTGAAAATCAGTGCCCAAAACTTTACCGCGTTTTCATGGCTATTCTAGGCTTTCCGCGGTAATCTTATGTAAGCGTGGTCCCTGCTTTCGAGAGCAGGGAGATGCAAGCAAGTATAAAGTTCTGCAATGTTCAGTTTCTATAAAAATCACACCAAAACAGAGAAGAAAATGTTAACAAAAATGTGAGTTTAAACCATTCCCATCCCCGGCAATGGCGCCATTTTTTTGATCGGGATAAAATCGTGCACGGAAACGTGTATTTTTAAATCAATGAAATATGTATGTGTGCTTTGGCTTCCTCGATACTTCCGTTATAGCATAATAGTTATACGGGTCGAATCCACAGTACGGGAGGCGATAGAAGCATTAACAGTTCTTATTCACATCAGTTGTTAACAAGTTCTTCTTTGTTAAAGAAAGAAAAAAGAAAAAGGAAAGAAACTAGAAGTGATAGGTAGAGAAGGCGATGAAATCGGTGAAGCAAAAAAGAAGTTATTTTGGTGAAAATAAAATAGAAAATAGAAGTGATGTTGAAATACGAAAAGAAACAATGTGGATGGTGAAAGAAAAACTTTATGAAGTGATCTAGAAAGTGGATTTGAAAAATGAGTTTAAACCAAAATAGAAAAAAGGATGAATCTTGTGGTGAAAAAGATGAAAATAATGGTAAACTAAGAAGGCAGTGAAGACATCGATAGAAAAATGATAAAAGAGTTTAGAAATTGATTTTTAAAACAAAGTAAAAAAGAAAGAGAAAAACTATGAAAGAAAACTCATGGCTATTAACTACTAATTTCTCCAGTAACATGCTAACCTCTTAGTGATAGTTGTCTCACATGATCCTTGGCCATCATTTATCCTTGGCTTCTTCAAGAGACAATACAAAGCATGGCATATGAAATGGTTCTTCATATTCTAATGGCATTAAAAGCAAGCTAATACAAACATTAGATTATCAAAACTATTAGAGGAAAGAATAAAATAAAGAGAGTTAGGTTGTTAGCAAGTTAGATGTTAGAACCCATCATCATGAGCCATCAATGGCTCTTGCAAGAGCAATGCCTTGTAGAGGCTATTAGATTCAAGTGGATTATCAAGTAAGTGATTAGCAAGTTAGTAATTAGTAGTTAGATTGTCATGAGAAGAAAAGTTAGTTAAACACTATGTAGAAGATGGAGAAGATTACAATAGAGAAGAATGGAGAGATCTTTACATAGATTGTCACTCTCTATTACATCAATATCTCTCTATCTAGAATCAACTCTGCCCTTTTGCAAGATCTAAAAAGAAGGAAAAAGTACAAAAGAAAAGGAAGGAAAATCCTACTCTACAACGAGAAGAAAGAAATCCTAGCTACTGCTCTCTGTTTCCTTATTTTTTGTTCTCAAATGCAGTATTTACAGGCAGAAGGAGCTAGGGTTTGACGAGACGAGGCCACGCGTCAAAAATTGAAGCCTGACTCCTCAAAAGTGCTACAGATCCGCAAGGATCCTTACAAATTCGCGACATTATCAGGGCCAATGGCCCTGATCTTTTTGTTGTGGCTTCGTCTAGTCTCAGGAAGCTTCCGAATGTATCTGACTTTATGATGTTTAGATGTATATTTCTCCAGATATGTCTTCAAATATGAGAATCCAATGTGATCTTCTAGAAGCTCCCTTGCATGGTATCCAATGTTGATTTAGTTACCCCAAAATTGGTTTAATTGGGCTTATACTACCCCTTTGCCCATCTAGTCTTGATTATCTGCATAAGAGATCAAAACACGGGTGAGAAACGTTATTTATTCATAGATTGGTAGGAAATGTGTTGTAATGATGTAGAATCTTAGAGAGAGAATAATATACTGAAGAAAGTTTTTCTAACCACTAATATTAGTAAGCTACTGTCTATCCCGATCCTTGTCAAGTATAAGGATCCACGTTGCCCAACCGTTGATTGCATAATTGTACAAACTGAAATTACTCGTGCACTCTTTGATTTAAGAGCAAGTATCAACTTGCTTCCTTTCTCTATATACCAACAACTTGAGTTGGGCGAACATAGTCTGACTTAAGTCAAGATTCAATTGGCTGGCCAGTCAATTGAAGTTCGAAAGGGGAAATAACTGATGTGTTTTTTTGAGTTTGAGAATTTATCTACCCGGTAGATTTCATCATTCTTGAGACCCAACCAGTGTCAAATCCTAAGTCTCAAACTCCAGTCATCCTAAGACGCCCGTTCCTTACTACTGGAAATGCAATCATCAATTATCAGAACAGATTCATTAGATTAACCTTTGGAGACATGACTAAAGAAGTCAACGTCTTCAACCTAGAACAACAATCCCGTGATATGGACAATCAAACATTGAGGTTAACCATATCAAGAACTTAACCAGTGAACACAGTAGGGAGAAAGAGTTAGAAGCCGAGTGTGAGTTCGAATTAGAGTTTGAGGATTTCAACCTAGACAAAATTATCAATTCTGCTGTGAATTGGGCATCGAGCCCAATTTCACTAAATCTGGAGCCAACAAACTTGACTCCTCCTTCCATTGAGTCCCCTTCTTTTTTAGAACTTAAAGCCTTTCCCAAATATCTCAAATACGTCTGTGTAAGCGGAAAGAGATCCTTCCCATCATTATCGCGTCCCACTTGACTGCGGGGCAAGAAGAGAGCCTTATTTTAGTTCTTAGGAAGCATAAGGAAGTCATTAGTTGGATGATGACTAATATTAAGGGATTGAATCTAGCTATGGTTCAACATCGCATTCATCTCAATGAAGAGGCAAAACCCAATAGAGACCCTCGGCGTAAGTTAAACCCTATAAATTAAGAGGTTGTTCGTGCTGAATCGTGAAATTTTTATATAATGGGATAATTTATCCCATTTCTGATAGCCAATGAGTCAGCCCAGTTCACGCAGTTCCTAAGAAATCTGATTTTACCGTGGTAGAAAATGAAAACAAAGAGCTAGTACAAATACGATTCCCCACCATGATTCGGGTTTGCATTGACTGCATAAGTTAAATGCTGCTACTCGTAAGGACTATTTCCCTCTTTCATTCATTGATCAAATGCTTTAACGACTAGTTGGCCATGAGTATTACTGTTTTTTAGATGGTTACTTAGGGTATAATAAAATTCCTATATCTCTGGAGGGCCAAGAGAAGACCACACTCACATGTCCATTTAGGACCCTTGCTTATTGTAGGTTGTCTAAATATCGTTAGAGTCAAGTCCTCAGACGCGGGCCTCACTTCAACGCGAAGGTCGCGTTTCAACTAAAACACGAACCTCGCGTCCATGTGCAAATGCGAGTCTGAGCAACTCCACATCTCTTTTCAAATGTAGGTCTGAGCAACTCAGTGTCCCTCTTCAAACGAGGGTCTGAGCAACTCCTCGTCTAACTTCAAATGCGGGTCTGAGCAACTCTGTATCTCACTTCAAATGTGGGTCTGAGCAACTCTGCATTTCTTTTCAAATGCGTTCCTATGAACTTCATGTTTTGACTTCAACATGGACTTTACGTGACGCGTCTACACAACAGTGCGAGGTCCGCGTCTAATGCAAGACCCGCGTTTCTACTGTAACTAACCCCCATTACTGGGTCAATTAACTCTCCACAAAATAGGAAAGTTAATTCCCATTATGAAAGAATTCTAGGGGACAATATATCCCTATGACCCCTTATAAATAGCCTCAAGAGCTATGAAGCAAGGAGAGGATTTTTTTCCCCTTAGATTTGGAGCTAAGAGTTCTCAAGCTAAAAAATTCTTTCTTTTCAACCTCAAAGGTTCAGAGAGTAGGAGAAAATGAGAAATCAGTGGACTCTAAACACTTAGTATATTAAAAGTAGAGTTTTTTTTTCTGATTTACCCTTTGGAGAGCACCCTGAAGCAAATCCTAAAGAGAAGCTTGTTGTTCAGCCGGTCAACAGAGAATAAGAATCACTCTCTATCGTCACATCAAGAACCCAACCCTAACAAAAGAGAGATCTAGATATCCTCCCCTCTTTTGTAATTGGAATCGTTCTGTTGTAATATTTCATTCACTCAAAGAAATTTTACTTCGCATTTTTTTCTGACCAGATAAAAGATGGCGACTCCGGTGGGGACTTCATTCTCACTGATGAGAATGCCATGCTGCAAGCTGATGTCCAGCTCCTTGGGAGGACAATTGATCCCTCGTCATTGAATTCAACTAAAAAAAGTTTGAGGAATTTCTTTCCTCAGGCTCTGCTAGCTCCAAGATAATGCGGTAGTACCACAAAGTCTCTTTGGGGACTCGCTTTCAAATCTCTTCAGAGATTTCTCTAGAAGTGGCCCGTACTTTTGCTCACAGTGCAAGCAGTGCCACTTCTAACGATGTTCTAAAAACCTCTTGTGCAGCCCACATGGCCCACGTTAATGTCTCTCAAGAGACCCGCAGGGCTAATGCATCGGCACACAATCAAAGCGATGGTGAAGATCAATCCCGCCATCACTCTCCTCTCCAAACTCTACAATTGCAGGCTGCCGAGGGTTCTCAATAACCCTTGAGATTCAACCAGAATGCTAAACATCGATGAAGGCATCGCGCTTGTTGACAATAAATCGAAAACTCTGCAGAAGTAATCTATTCTGCAGATACAGAATGCGAGGTTCACACCCATGTTTCTCTGAAGCAACGCGAGGACCGCATTTTTGTTTTAGAACGCGAGTCTTACATTCCTCAACCATGCGTTTCAGTGTCCAAATGCAAGACCCGCGTTCTGCCTGTACCAAAACGTGACTTTTGTGTTTTTAGTACCAAACACGATGCCCACGTTCTGAGGCAAACTCAGCCAACGTTTGAGGACCGTGTTTCAACACCACGTGAGGTCCATGTTTCAACAAAGGAACGTGAGGAATGCATTCAGACTGGCATGTCTCTAAGTCATAAAGAGCCAAAAAAACCCTCACCTCCATGGGTTTAAGGTTAGTTCTTCAGATGTCCCCGTAACAGACTGGAGGGACTACCTGAAAAGGAAGAGGAGTGTTCACCAAATCACTCCTAGATGTCACTACGAGCAGCTCATCTGAACAATACTTTCTGATTGCCATTGCGGCTTTCAAATAACCAAGCCCTCGGTTTTTAACTGATTGTTAGTGGCTTCAAATTCTACCAAGAGAAGACGATCCTAGAGGAAGAAATCATTCTCTAACGTCGAATAGCCAAAGGTAATTGCAAACATGGTGGGGCCGAGTTCCACACCAAGTAAGTCTAAAGGGAAGCAGTTGGCTGTCAGTTCAGAGGTGTTGGATATTGACTGATCTCTAGGTTTGAAGGATATTCTTGTCGAACCTAAAGGGGGTCTACCGACATACTTGGACCCGTACTGGAATGATTGCCCCAGTTGATTACAGCTTGTTGACGAGGAGAACTGAGGTGAATGATGAGCACTCCGCTATTACGAATCTCAGTCTTTGAATTCTAGTTCAAAGACAACAACCTTTGCTTACATAGCGGGCACTCCCGAAGTAGCCAAGCAATTTAAAGAGTAAGACCGAGTTCAAAGGGAACAGTTTGATATGATTCAAGCTCAGTAGAAATGTATCAACACCCTTAAGCAGATGCTTTCACAATTTCTTAAGGAGAGAAAAAACCAAAAGACAAAACTTCTTCCAAGAAATTTAAGGGCAAAAGGAAGGAATGGGAGAGCTCATCTTCTACAAACACTGAGAGTGAAGAGCATTCCACCTCTAAGCCCCCAAATCTTCATCTGAATAGGAAGATAATTCAGAAAATAAATCTTGTCATTCCAAGAGGAAGAGTGAATTGGGGCAATGCCTCGAAGCCCTTGCAAACCGAGGCGGTCTTCAAGATGTGGGGATAATTTGGCCCTACCGAGCACAATGGGATATGGTTCCCTACCCTTCCAAGTTCAAGGCACTGACCCTCCATACTTTCGACAGTAAAGGGCCACCAAACCAACATATATACTACTTTAAGCGCCAAACTGGGAATGTAGTATCAAACGATGCTATTATGGCTCATTTGTTCATTATCACTCTTAAAATGGTCGCCTTTGGATGGTCATGAAACTTCCTGCCGGCTCGACCAAGACATGAGCTGATCTTGACAAGTTATTTCTGGCTCGTTTCTTCGAAGACGATACAGAAATTTCAGAACCAACTCTCATTGCAGCCAAGCAGAAGAAAGGAGAGTCTATCAAAGCTTTTGTCGAAAGATTTCGGAGCACCGCAGTTTGCTATCCTAGTGGCATGACCCAGTCTACACTGGTTAAGACATGTCACCATAATCTGCAAATTGCCCTCCTCGCTCAAATGGGATTGGCAGAATGCCGCACTTAGAAGGAGTTGGTGCTACAAGGCGGACATGCGAAAGAAATTTTCGCCAGGGTCAGCGCTGAAGAAAAAGACAGCAAACTAAGACTCGACAAACCAAAGCAACGCTCACTGTAGAGTCATCTTCTCAACCAAGTAGAAGAGATACTTTGGCAACAAAGGTAAAGTCACCTTCAAAGCCCTAGCCAATCACAGAGGGTGTATCTCTTAGCCAAGCACATGACAATAAAATATACTTCTTCAAGAATGAGCACGTGGTCTCGCTATTCAAGTTACTCCAAAAGAGTAAAAAAACTCAAATCACCAAAGGCCATATGTCCTGAAGAAACGGGGAAAACAGATGATCCTAGCTACTGTCTATAGCACAGGATACTGGGATACCCTACTAGGAATTGCTACATCTTCAAGGATGTTCTCTAGGCTCTAATTGACGCAGAGGTACTTAAGCTCCGTCCAGAGCAGAAGAAGGTGACTGCTAATATGATTGCTATATCACCGCTTCAATTCAGCTGGGATCTCCCACCAGCACTAACCGGAGTAGCTCCCATCCCGAAAGGGGAACTAAGAGTGATCAATACTGATCCTCATAACCAGAAAGAGAAGGGTCTTGTTCTTATTTCTACTCCTCAGGAGAGCCAATGTGGGTCCATCCTGGCATTGTCAAAAGCGAATAGTGGACGATTGTCACAAACAGGAAGTCCAAAGGCAAGATTAGAGCATCTTTTAGTAATGTGAAGAGTATCTTCACAAGAAAAATCAAAGAAGATGTCGCGTCCCTCACTAGTTCAGGAGCAGAGGAGTCTGCCTTTGCTGCTGACACAAGCTTACTTCCCACATCGAAGACTCAATCTGACAAGTAGTACTTGAAACAGTACGGCGAGCTAATGGTAGACTCCCTCCAGCCAGCTGTGCAGACAATCGAGCAGTCCACGAAACCATCCATAGAAAAATAGAAGAAGTTTTGTTATATCAAAGCTCTCCAGAAAGGCGGTGTGGGACCATCAACTACCTTTCATTTTGTTATCTTGGCTCAGCTAGCCAACATCTCTGCTCAAATTACTCTTTATGAACTCCTAAGGCTTTCCATGTCTACAAGGGACGCCTTAAGAGAAGCATTAGTAAATGCAAAGGTTTTCATGACCCAGATTCTTGCTATGTACTGAGAGCAAGGTAGCAAACATTGACACCATACCTCGAAATAGTTTTCCTGCATCACCTTCACCCCAGAAGACATGCAAGTTAAAAAGAAACATGATAGACCCATGTATTACATAGGGTATATTGGATCATCTAAAGTGAGTTATATTCAGGTTTGATCCGAGATCTACGTTAAGCATTATACCCCGCAGAGTCATGCAACATTTGGGGATTCCTACCCACCGATTAAGTGCCACTCAGACAACATCTATGGCTTCAATGCCTGGTGCACGCCCGATGGTGAAAATCAAACTCAGATGTCAAATTGAGGATCTTAGACCGAGATGACATGTTATGTCATTGATGTCGACACCTCATACAGCTTGCTGCTAGGATGGCCATGGATTCAGCGCAACTCCATCATCCCATCTACTCTTCATCAAGTGATGAAATTTGTTGATGAAAAGGGAAAAGTGAGGACGTTCATTGCTGAAAGGCATCAATTCAAGGGGATCAAGAATTACTTCACCAATTCCCTCCTCTATCAAAATTCTCTTGAACTGATGAGAATGCGCACCCAGGAGAACCCGACTCTAGCAATGAAGCTGTTTTGGAGCCAGAAGAAGAGTGTCTCTAAGAAATAAATTCTCTTGAAACAAGCATTGATAAGCTCGATTTCAATACCACCGCTAATGTTGAAGGTGAGTGGTTTATCAATGAAAATCTAAATTTGGCTTACTTTTCTGCATTTACATCTGATTTTGTACCATTAGACACTAGTACTAATTTAGACAGCGACCCTTGGTCAGCAATGAATGCCCTAACATTATTGCATGCACTAATAAAGTTATCCATTATGGTACGCGAAAAGATTGGTGATGCACGCAAAGCTCTCTTTGAAGTACCAGCCAAGCGGAAGGGTCAAAAGCCAATCTTATTTGGAAGAATCGAGTCTGAGCTCATAACTTATAAAGCTCTGGGGGGTGGTTCAGAATCTCTACAATTCTTTCATTATGGACAAAAGTCATGTCACATGATGAAAAGAATAGGGTATGATCTTACCAAAAGATCGGGCTTTAATTTTAGCAAAAGAAAGCGAGCATTACTCCATTCATTTGTATCGAAAGGTAAAGACCCAAAGAAGACTCCGTTATGTATCTACGCCAGTCTCATCAAATTCTGAATCTGAAGAAGTCTATCATGACAACTCATTGGCAACATCGTCGTGAGACTCAGATGTTAGTGTCAGGTGTATCTTCGAGAGTCTTTCAGTTAACATGGTATCAGCAAGTCATTTAGAAGATTACGAAGAAGATACTTTTAAATATGAAGAATTAATCCAGTCGGAGTCTGATCCATGGATTAAATACTTAAATACTTTTTGGGATGTACGCTTTGAACAACATGAACCAGCCACTGAGGATAAAGTGACTCAGATAAATCTTGAAAATGAGGCTAACCGAAAACTCATTTTCATAAGTGAGAGCTTGTCAGCTTATGAGAAAGAAGACTTAATACATTCATATGAAAGTATAAAGATGTCTTCGCTTGGAATTATAAGGACATACCTGGGCTCGATCCCCAGATAGCTATGCATCGCCTCAACATCAACCTAGACACTAAGCTAGTCAAGCAACAACAACGACGGTTTCATCCCGAGATTATGGAAGCAATCGAATCAGAAGTTAAGAAGCTTATAGACTCTGGTTTCGTTAAGGAGGAGCAACATCCTAATTAGGTGGCCAACATAGTTTCTATCCCCCAAAGAATGAAAAGATCCAGATTTGTATCGACTATCGAGATCTAAATGTCGCTTATCCTAAAGACGAGTTTCCTCTTTCAATTACAGATGTCATGATTGACAACACGTGCGACTTTGAAAGAATGTCCTTCATGGATGGCTTCTCAGGATATTATTAAATTAAAATTTACCCTGAAGATGAAAAGCACACATCTTTTAAGACGCTTTTGACAGTACACTACTACATAGTAATGCCATTTGGCTTGAAGAACGCTGGTGCGACATATTAACACTCCATGAATGCAATCTCCTATAAGCATATATGCAAGACTGTAGAATGCTATGTCAGCGATATCGCTGTAAAAAATCGCAACAAAGGCGATCATCTCACAGATCTGAAAAGAGTGTTCAACATCATGCAGGCTCACCAGTTGAAGATGAACCCAACTAAGTCTTTTCTGGGGCTAACTAGTGGCAAATTTCTTGGATTTATTGTTACATCTAAAGAAATTCACTGGATCTAAAGAAAGTCTGTGCCATCCAAGAGATGCAACCTCCGAGAAATCTTAAGGAACTCAGAGGCTTACAGGGACGATTGGCTTATATCCGGAGATTTTTATCAAATCTTTTAGGACGTTGTCAACCCTTCACCAAACTAATAAAGAAGAGAGTCTCATTCGTTTGGGTCAGCGCTTGCCAACAAGACTTTGAAGAGATCAAGGATAATCTCACACACTCTCTTGTTCTGATAGCTTCAGTGTAGGAAAACCTTTCTTATAATTTTTCAAACTATGGCTCATTCCCTAGAAGCTTTGCTAGCTCAGAGCAATAATCAAAATCATGAATAGAAAATCTACTACTTGAGTAGAATAATAATTGGGATGGAGCACCGCGACAACCCGATCGAGAAGGAATACTTAGCCTTGGTCTTCGCCATCCAAAAAATTCGACACTACCTTTTAGGGCAATGCGTTCACGTCATTTTCAGAGTTAATCCCTTGCGATTACTTATGACAAGAGCATCCTTGCTGAATTGCATATTAGCAAAATAGGCCATATTGCTCTCACAATATGAGATGCAATTCATGCCATAAAAGGCGATCAAAGGTTAAGCTGTGAAATATTTCTTAGTTGATCATCCAGTTTTAGGAAGTTCAAAACTTTATGACGATCTCCCAAATGAGATTACAGAAATTAATACGACCCATGTCTCCTCAAAAGAACAAATATGGCAACTATTCTTTGACGGGACATCTAGAACAAGCCCTAAGGGAAATATCGTTGTAGGTGTGGGGGTAGTACTTATTTTCCCACAAAATTACGTGATCCCTTATGCATTCTCTTTAATTGAGTCGTGGTCCAACAACGTTGCGAATACAGTGCTCTCTTAATCAGGATACAACTTGTTGAAGAGATTGAAGTCAAAAATCTCGAGATATATGGTGATTCAAAGCTCATCGTCAACTAGGCTCGCAGGAGTATGAAGTCTAACTGAAAACTTGGTGCCCTATCACAATGCAATTATTGACATGGCAAAGAAGTTTAAAAACTTCTACATTGGCCATATACCACGTCAGCAGAATGCGCATGCAGATGCATTGGTATCTCTCACTGCTTTATTAGCCCTTCCAGCCGGAGCCACAAAGAGAGTGCTTATTTACAGTCGTGACTTATACTATTACAAATTCTCCCTTAAAGGCAGTAAAACTCTATGAGGAGACCTTCAAGTTAAAGAGCTTCTTGAGACTTCGATAAGCCTCAAACCTAGAGATTGGCGATTCCCTTACACTGACTTCGTCTTGTATGACATATTGCCTAATGACCCAAAGGAGGTAGCTGCCATCAGAAAAAAAGCTCCTCAATTCGATTACAATGCGATCACGTGAACATTGTATTATCGGTCGTATGATAGAATCTTACTCTGTTGCCTTTCATATAAAGAGGCACAGGACGCACTCAGAGAAGCTCACGGAGGTATGTACGGAGCTAACCCACCCGGGCCTAAGCTCGGAGACTGGCTTCGAAGACTTGGCTATTATTACCCAAAGATGATCCCAGACGCCATCGCCTATGCTAAGCGATGTCATGCCTATCTGATCCATGGTGACTTCATCCATTATGCACTGGGACATTTTTATCCATCGTCCTCTTCATGGCCATTTCAGATGTGGGGAATGAATGTTATCAGACCCATCAGTCCTCCAACATCCAAAGGACATCGCTTCATTTTGACCATAACTGACTACTTCTCTAAGTGGGGTAAAGTAAGTAGAACATCAGACGTGATCAAATTTATCGAGCATTACGTACTCTATCGCTTTAGTGTACCCCAATAAATTGTCCATGATAATGAACCCCAATTTGTCAGCTAAGCATTCTAGAGGCTCTGTAATAAATTTAGAATCAAAAGTGTGCCTTCAACAGTATACTATCCAGCTGTCAATGATCTTGCAGAAGCTTTTAACAAGACTATTGGAAAGCTTCTCAAGAAGTTTGTCTCAAAAAGTCAACGTGACTGACGACAAATTAGGCAAATGCCTCTGGGCTTATCGCACAATAGTAAGAACCTCGTCAAAGGCTATGCCATTTTTCTTTGTGTACAGATGTACTGTACTTTATTAGAGATCCAAATCCCATCTCTACGAGTTATCTTGACAAACAGGATGAAAGACGAGGAGAACCATCGATTGCACCTCAAAGAGTTGGAGGTTTTAGATGACAAACGTCTGCAAGCCCAATAGCAAATCGAGCTCTATCAATCTTGAATTTTCAGATCTTTCAATAAGAAAATCAGAGAATGGATTATCAAGAAAGGTGATCTTTCCTTAGCTGTCATAAGACCTATGGTGATAACACATAAGACGAAAGAAAAATTTCAACCCAAATGGGAAGGACCATTTGTAGTAGAGTCAGTCTACTCAAATGGAGCATATCTCCTTATAACTCTGGACAACGATACACTTATGATGTCGATCAATGATAGATTCCTAAAGAAATACTATCCTTAAGAGATACTTTTCATGATCAAGTTAACATTACATCTCTGATCAATGATTCACCCTGATCAAGCAGATAGATTAGGGTTTAAGATTTAAGATGTTTGAGAGAGCGCTAAAGAAAACTTTTGTCATTCAACAGATCACATCATGATCGATCGGCACCGAATCAACCGAGCATTGGTGACATTTTGATGCATGATGTCAAACAAAGTGAGCAACTTTAGTTTTAACTTTGTCGCTCTTCTCATGATCAAGTTAACACTATACCTCTAATCAAGACTTCACCCTGATCAATCAGATAGATTAGGGTTTGAGATCGAAGATGTTTAGGAGAGTGCCAAAGAAAAGCTTCCTCATTCAATGGATCACATCATAGTTAATCGACCCAGTCGACCGAACATTGGTGATATTATGATGCATGTGGTCATCATTGAAGCAATAACAAAGTAGAAAACTTTAGTTTTAGCTTTATCACTCTTCTCATAATCAAGTTAACACTTCCCTTCTGATCAAGACTTCACCCTGATCAATAAGATGGATTATGCTTTAAGATCCAAGACGTTTGGGAGAGTACCAAAGAACAACGGATCACACCATGGTCAATCGACGCTGAGCCGACCAAACACTTGTGACATTAATGTCAACATTAAAGCAATGACAAAGTGAAAAACTTTTGTTTTAGCTTTGTCACTCTTCATATGATCAAATTAACACTATACCTCTAATTAAGGCTTCACCCTGATCAATCATGGATTAGGATTTGAAATCCAAGATGTTTGGGAGTGCTCCAAAGAACAGCTTCCTCATTCAATGGATCACATCACTATCGAACAGACCGAATATTGGTGACATTATGGTGCATGATTTCAACATTGAAGCAATGACAAAGTGAAAAACTTTAGTTTTAGCTTTGTCACTCTTCTCGTGATCAACTTAAAACTAAACCTTTGACAAGGCTCCACCCTGATCAATCAGATAGATTAGGGATTGAGATCCAAGATGTTTGGTAGAGTGATGAAGAAAAGTTTCCTCCTTTAATGGATCACATCACGGTCGATCGACACCGAGCTGACCGAACATTGGAGATATTATTATGCATGATGTAAATATCAAAGAAAAGACAAAGACAAAATGTCAAATTGTTACCCTTGTCACTCTTCTCTAGTATATAGACATGTACCCATCTTAAACTTATAAGAATAGGTCATATTTTGAATTCGAGTATGCCTAAGAAACAGTTTTAGGCACTCTTCTTTTTATCATTCCTCTCGATCTAGAAGGATGGCTTATTTAGCTTGACTTTTGCATATGTAATGGTGGCATGTCTCCCTTCTCCTGCTCGATTGATCGAAGCTCGACCCAATGACAAGGCATCTGAATACTTAAATGATAGACTTGAATGAGTTTATCTTATGGCTTATAAAGAGAAATTCATTGAAGAAGGTTCGTGACGCATCTTTGCAGAACTTTTCCATTGTATCCACATTCATGTCAAGATGTGGTGTTCGATCGACTCTCATAGAGAATTGAATGAGTTTATCTGATGGCTTACCAAGCCAAACTCATCGAAGAAGGTTCGTAATGCATCTTTGCAGAATCTTTATATTGTATCCACATTCATATCAAGATGTGGTGATCGATCGTCTCTCATGGAGGATCAAATCAGTTTATTTGATGGCTTATCAAGCCAAACCGATTGAAGAAAGTTCGTGACGCATCTATGCAGAACCTTTTCATTGTATCCGTATTCATATCAAGATGTGATGATCAATCGATTCTCATGGAGGATCAAATGAGTTTATCTGATGGCTTATCAAGCCAATTCATTGAAGAAAGTTCGTGACGCACCTTTGCAAAACCTTTCCATTATTTTCACATTCATATCAAAGTATGGTGACTGAATAGGGATCAACGAGGACTCTACGAGAAGGCTAAGCTTCTAACAAAACCCCCGCGGAATTTATATCCACTTTTGTGACACCCAACCTATCTAAGCAGTGAAAATCTAGGAAATAAACTATGCTCATCCAATGCCTCTGATGGCTAAAGGACAGAGAAACCAGTTAGTCTTTAAGCCCAACAAAAAATTCTCGACAACTCATCATGCTGAGGGGAATATCATGGGTAGCCTAACTCAAACGGTAGTTGTTAAAGATATACCAAATCTGTTGATAGCTTAGGGTTTGCTTAAAATTCTTAGGGACCTGATCCCGCCTTCCCCTCCAAAATTCCTTACCAATTCTCGTCCATGGAATGATAGGACTACAAAAGGCTGTAATTGTTTCCCCTTGAAATAATCACAAATCGAACCTATCATGTTAACATTATACCTCTGACATACTCCACTGTTAGATTAACTTTATACCTCTAACAGTGACTTCGCTCAGTTTTCCCACCGGATAGAATTTCAACTTGTCAATTCTCTTCAATAGAATAACGAGTCGACTAAATTGCTCAAATCGCAAAATTTCGCGGTCAAGTTAATATTACACTTCTGACTAAAATTACTTATCTCACAATATAAATCCCTCTTAAGTTAACATTATACCTATGACAGTGGTTCTCTCAATTTTCCCAACGAAAACGAGACATTCGATGCTAAATTAAATATCTCACCTCTAGTATCCATTTCATTGTTAAGTTAAATACTACACTTATGACAATGATCTTCCATCGAGCTTTCACATCAAAACTGAGATGTTCAATGCTTAGTTAATATCATACCTCTGGCATTTCTTCTGATGTTAAGTAAATATTATACCTATGATAAGATTGATCACTCACGTGCGTTGCATATTTTCATATCATATGTGTCATATTTTTATATTTTTTATATAAATAAAACTCTGATATTAAGGCATTTTCATGTTTAATGGCATATAGGGTAATTAAGGAAGAAAAGAGAGAGAGATAGACAGATTTATCTAATTAAATTCAAAAGTTCAAAAGAAAGGAGATCGTTTCAAATTCAGAGGTTCTAAAGGCCATCGTATCTGAAGACCGGGTATATCAGATAAGATAATATCATCCAAATTCAATGGAAAAACGGATTAGAAAAAGACCCTATCAGTTTCGTTGAGGATAAAGAGATAGATCATTAAATCTAAAGCTGAAATTCAAAATCGAAAAAGATAAATAGATAGAGAGAAGATAAATGGATGAGATGAAGTAATTTAGACTCAGATTCAGACTAGATATATTTTAATATTTTAATCATAACTTTCGCTATCAAAATACAAATCTGATGATTCAAGATGATCCAGAAAGAAAACTTAAAGGGCTATAACTCTTACATTGATAATTATTTTTAGTTCTATCATTTGATAAGTTATATTCAGCAATTAATACGCGAATAAGTTGCAGATCAGAATTGAATATCCATATCAAATTAAATTTGAGGTAAGGGGAGGATTCAAATTCAAAAAAAGCCAGCTCCCCCTATCTATCAACTTATTTTTTATCCATTTCTATCCTATAAATACCCCACACATTAGAGGCAGAGGGATGACTAAGTAGAGAGTAGAATAGATTCTTGTATAGGTTAACCTAGGTTCTTCTTTTTCTTTTATGTTATTTTTTATTTTATTTATGTAACTGAGAGGAGAGAAGAGGAGAGTTTCATGGAGGAATGAGAGCAAGCTTGTACTGAAGGTGACACCGGTGTAAGTAAATATTTTCTTTCATTGTTATTTGAATTAAATCAAGGTTTTTTTTCTTCTTTACTCTTATTTTTGTTTGCTTTCCTCTAATGTATTTGCAATCCAAGTGAATCTGATAGCCTCAAGACTACTTCGCCATTGCTAGTGCCCTTGATGGCCTATGGTGATGAACAACCATTCCTTTACTAGTTTAGGTTGCTCTTTTATTCGTAGTGTAGATCAGGAACGGGGAAGATCTTACACGCCATGCTTGATCTCCTTTAGAGACTAAGTAAGTCATGATGACGGATCCAAGGTATGTGAGCACGAAAGAGGTAAGTAAGAATTTTTAGTTTTCTTTTAATTCTTAGTTTAGAATTCTACTCCAAAATCAACATTCTCCTCTTTATTTAGTTTTTCCTTTTCTTTTGTAAATAAAACAATAATAACAACATCATCATCTTTTCTTTTACCATCATCTTCACATTTTCTAACTTAACCTTTTTGTTTTCTTTTTCTAAAACTGAGAAGAAATTTCTAACATATTTTTGTAAACTCAAAAAAAACAAAACTTACTTAAAAGCTTCCATCGCTAGTCCCTCCTTGTGAATCACGACCCGCATAGCCACTTGCTATAGCGGTAGTATTGAGAACTTACACTTCTATTTTGTATTTCTGAAATTTTATATTTTATGTGCAAGTTCCAACACAATCAAATTTTGGCGCCGTTGCTGGGGAGGGGCGGTAAGTTTTCATTTCTTTTTTGATTTACTTAAACAATTTAACCTTTTCTTTTTATTTTTGTGTGCCAAGGCTGAATTCAAGAATCGAAAAGCTGCAGTTGACATATTGCTCCTCTATGCCTCTACCCAAGAAGGCAAAGCATCAGAGCCCACAATTGTGCCGCGCAAATGCGGCAAAAGCCGTGCTTTCGCGGCATTTGTGGTGGACTACTAATTGATCTTTTTGCAGGTGCTTTCACACTGTAAAATATAGCTTATGCATGTGTTAGGTTTCTTTATTAATTTATTTGCACACTGTATTTAATTCAACTGAAAAGTGATTGTTTATAATTGTTAAAAATGGTTTAGACTTGCATTTAGGCACGTGTCTAATTCATCTATCTTTTACATTACTGTTGAAGAGTGCTGGAACAAAGGTATGTATGTATAGCATTTAGTATCAGGTTCATTCTTGTATGAAATATTGCTTGAGTGTTACTTTTTCTATATACTTGTACACTGCACTAAACTATACTAAGAGCTTGTCATATAAATAAGATAACGTAGGAAAGTCATTACCCTCTCTTAGCCCACAAACAATCTCCTCACTCACTAACCCAAGCCTAATTAAAATTGAGTAGACGTTTGCCCTAGGAAAATCTCGGGCTCAAATAGGAGACTGACCTAAGGGAGAAGTTAATTAGAATTTGACTTTTGTCAAATCGGTGTCAAAGATTGGGGATTGATGAGGCGAAATCTCAAAGAATAGTGGTTTGGCATAATTAGGCCCGCTGCTTAGGCGCGGATACATCCCACTGATCTTGCCCCTACCTGGCCGCTTAACTTATGGTCAGATTCTGCAATATACCCCCCGTGAACAGTATAACCAGTTATGAGTCATCTAGGTCTAAGGTCTACCCTAATTTAGGCTAGATTTTTTATTTTGTTTGTTTGTTTTGTTTTTGACATCTCGGTGATATGGATTATAATTATAATTATTCATATACAAATAGTGATCCATATTTCACCCCGACCTCTTTGACTCGGATATTACCAACCCGACATATCATAACTTTAACCAACCAAGTATATGGGATTGGTCTTGTCTGAATAATATATGCCCTATTCTCAATAGTATGAATAAGACTGGAACAATCATCACGACTCTTCACAAAGTCAGTAGGGATACAACTCTCCCAAGTCATATAGTCAACCACCTTACCAACATCCAGCTTTATATACTCCTTCTCCCGAATAACCATTAGAATCAATTGACTGGGAAAAAAGGATGGAAGTCTTAGAAATGCTTGAGCGATGAATTCAAATTCTAGAAGACTCAAAATCCCATAAAAATTTTTAAATCAAAGATCCTTACTCTATTTTTCAAGAAGAACATACTGACTTAAAAAAGAGTACAAAATCTATGATTCAATTCCAAAGTGATCCTTTAAATATGATAGAAGCAAGACTTAGCCGATTTGAAAATATGCGTAGGAATAAGAAAACTCTCCCTACCCATTCTTTGACTATTCTTGAAACTTCTAACCATATTGATGAAAACAAAGAATCATGGAACCTTAAAGACTTTAACTAAGAATCAATTTCATCATACAAATTTGAATTTGACCAATTTCAAACCTTAGACAAATTGGCAAGTTTTTCATTCAATGAGCTTGAACTTAAATATAAATGTGACGCTGATGGCCAACCTTGTGATTCAGTTCCCATCTTTGAATCTATGTTGATTCTGGTATCCTTACCCAATTTGGACCAATTTCCTGAGCCAACATTTATTCCCATACCTATAGATCTAAATATTGAATCACTAATTTGGATAGTCACATTTCATTAATGGGAAAAGAATGTGAATTTCAATTCTTGGATTTGGACTCAACTCTTGAACCAAAACTGACTCTCGAACCTAAAGTTGATTTTTTTGAGTTAGTATTGGTTCCCGAACCTATCATTCTTGAGCCTAAGTCAACCATTCCACTAAGTCATATTCTTTTGTTAGACATAGGTGTAGACCATGATGACTCCGTGATGATTTTTCAAGAGTGGTCATGTAAAGGAAACAAGTTTCATGATCAGATCTTTCATAATCCTATTCATATTGGGGTCGTCATTATGTAAATAGGGAAGAGGTCAATAAAGGTGGGTTCCATGAACCACCACATTATTTTGATTGGGTAGCAACACTTGGCCCAATCCAACCACCACCGGGACCACCACCTTGAGGTAACATTATCCTTCCCTTTCTTCTTTTTCATACATTTAAGTATCCATTCATACATTGAGGACAATGCATGAGATAGGTGTGGGGGAGGGTTCTAACATAACATAGGTTTTCTTTTTATTTAAAATAAAATAATTAACATTTTTTCTTTTAAAAAAACTTTTTGAAAAAAGAGCAATATTTTGACATATTTTTTGTAAGAAATTAAGTTAATTTTATGGAATAGGAGAATCTTGGATTTCTTATACTTGATCAAAATAAGATTATTTGCTTGATTTCTAGGATTAGAAAAAAATTTGAAAAAGTAATTTAGTCTTGATTTTTACCTTGATGAAATATGCATTCTTTATACACTTACATACTTAGGGTTCAAAGACAAAGATTTTTACGTCTTATTACAAAAAGAAAAAGAAAGAAAAAAATATATACTTATCCTCTAATTAAGCTGGGTATTTGTGCCTCATAAAGTATGAGTATTCACACCCAAAAGTGGTCCATATAATAAAATTCTTAGTTTTGTGGCCTTGTTTGCTCGGGTCCATAACTCCTTGGAGTGTTTTCTCACTGGGTGTCCTAGGACCGTCCGGTTTAGGAGTCACCGATTAAAGGATCGTTACATGGGCAGATTAGAAAGCCTAATAAAACTAAAGAATAATATCATCAAAAATAAAAAAATAAATAAGGCATAAGAGTTAAAGTTAAAGAACCCTTCATCAAAATTCATGGTCACGAAGGTGCATATGACTTAAGGTAAAGTAATAAAATAGATGAGAAATACAATTTGACTCCTTATTTGATTGATAAAAAGTTTTTGAATAGAGAGTAAGTTTAGGAATGAAAATTTTAGTTTTCTTATAACTTATAGATTACTTGAACTCTTACAATAATACTTCAAATATTTTTCTCTTTCAAAATGCTTTTCTAAAATACTAACTCTTTGTTTCTCTTTCTTTATGGATTTTGTGGGTATAATCCATTGAAAACCCTCACGAGATAAAACTCGCTATCTAGGGGTCACCTCGAGGTTTAACTGCTTGTTGCACATGTTCATTGCAAATGCATGACCTGCGAAAGTGGTCTAATAAATTCTTAAGTTTAGTTTTGATGTTTTTCTCAAGGACGAGCAAAATATAGGTATGGGGGTGTGATCACTCACGTGCGTTACATGTTTTCATATAATATGTGTCACATTTTTGCATTTTTATATAAATAAAACTCTGTTATTAAGGTATTATCATGTTTAATGGCGTATATGATAATTAAGGAAGAAAAGAGAGAGAGAGAGAGAGAGAGAGAGAGATTTATCCAATTAAATCCAAAAGTTCAAAAGAAAGGGAATCGACTCAAATTCAGAGATTCTAAAGGCTATCTTATATGAAGATCGGGTATATCAGATGAGATAATATCATCCAAATTCAAAAAAAAATGGATTAGTAAAAGACCCTATCGGGTTCGCTGAGGATAAAGAGATAGATCGTTGAAATCTAAAGCTGAAATTCAAAATCCAAAAGGATAAATGGATACACAGAAGATCAATGGATGAGTTGAAGCAATTTACACCCAGGTTCAGACTAGATATATTTTCCTATTTTAATCATAACTTTTGCTTAAAAAACTTACATCTGATGATTCAAAATGATCCAGAAAAAAGACTTAAAGGGTTACAACTCTTACGTTGACAATTATTTCTAATTCTATCATTTGATAAGTTATATTTAGCAATCAACATGCCAATAAGATACAAATCAGAATTGAATATCTACATCGAATTAAGTTTGGAGGTAAAGGGATGATTCAAATTTAGAAATAGTCAGCTCCCCCTATCTCTCCACTTGTTTCCTTATATATTTCTATCCTATAAATACCCCACATATTAAAGGCAGAGGGATGATTAAGCAGAGAGTAGAATAGATTCTTGTATAGGTCAACCTAGGTTCTTCTTTTTTTGTGTATAATTTTTTAATTTATTTATGTAACTGAGAGGAGAGGAGAGTTTCATGGAGGAATAAGAGCAAGCTTGTATTGAAGGTGACACCAGTGTAAGTAAATTGTTTCTTTCATTGTTATTTGAATCAAATCAATATTTTTTTCTTCTTAACTCTTGTTTTTTTGCTTTCCTCTGATGTGTTTGCAATCCAAGTGAATCTGATAGCCTCGAGACTACTTCGCCATTGCAAGTGCCCTTGATGGCCTATGGTGATGAACAACCATTCCTTTACTAGTTTAGCTTGCTCTTTTATTCTTAGTGTAGATCAGGAACGGGGAAGATCCTACACGCCATGCTTGATCGCCTTCAGAGACTAGGTAAGTCGTAGGGACGGATCCAAGGTATATGAGCACGAAAGAGGTAAGTAAAAATTTTTAGTTTTATTTTAATTCTTAGTTTAGAATTCTACTCCAAAATTAACATTTTCCTCTTTATTTAGTTTTTCCTTTTCTTTTGTAAATAAAACAACAACAACATCATCATCATCTTTTCTTTTATCATCTTCTTCACATCTTCTAACTTAACATTTTTGGTTTCTTTTTCTAGAATTGAGAAGAAATTTCTAACATATTTTTGTAAACTCAAAAAGAAACAAACTTACTTAAAAGTTTTCATCGCTAGTCCCTCCTTGTGGATCATGACCCGCATAGCCACTTGCTATAGTGGTAGTATTGAGAACTTGCACTTCAATTTTGTATTTTGAAATTTTGTATTTTGTGTGCAGGTTCTAATACAATCAGTGATGTTCTTAGTTTTCTCAATGAAAATAAGATTTTCTTGATGCAAAGTTAATATCATACCTCTAGCATGCATCTTTGTCAGGTTAATATCAACCTCTGACAATTCAGTTTGCTTAAACTGTAAATTCAAACCCATCCTGTTAACATTATACTACTGACGGCAAAAATCTTCATAAATTCTTAGTGGATCAAACTTCACTTATTATCTCATCAATAGAATAAAAAGTCCACAAAATTCATTCAAATCACGCATTCAATCCCTGCCAAGTTAACATCATATCTCTGACAGTAACCTTCTTAAATTTCTAACGGAATTATCAAATTTTAAGTTGCTACGTTATTCGTCAACTCTAGCAATCAAATTCAAATCACTTTCATTGTCAGATTTTCAAACACAAAATGAAAATAAAAGACAAGATGAAGGCAAAATTATCACTTTTATTATTCATATCAAAATTATAAAAAGTGATAAAAACACTCTCTTATTTCAATAGATAGAGTGTTACAAAAAGAGGAAATAAAAAGATAATCTCACTTAGCGAGAGACTTTATTTGGTCCTTAAGGTGCTAAATATTCTTCTGGTGCGCCTTCTCAACCTCAGCCAGAGTCTGGATCCTCAACTCCTCTGACAAAAATTTCTCTAAGGCCAGTTGTGTTCGGAGGGCTTCCAGCTTAGAAGAGTAGTTATTGAGCTCCTTCTGCACCCGATGCTTGGTGGTCTCAAGCTCCTCCACCTTTCTCTTCTCATTTGCAAGCTTCAGCTCGTGATCTTGAATTAAGGATTGCCCTTTAGCGATTGCCACGGGAGGACTTGCAATGATATCCTCTGCAGTTTTGGAAATGACTTTGGATTAATGGATGTCGTCAATTAAGCTCTGATAGCTGACCCTGGAGTCATCAATGTGAGCACTCAGCTATCCGCTCCTCAATCTCCTTCTGCTCCTATTCCAGGTTCTCTGACACCTGTTGAGCACCAGCAACCAGACTGACTCTCTCTAGGTTCCTCAGATTCTTCAAATATTTACCTAGTTGCTCGACTAGCACCTGATACACTTTTGCCCGATCAGAACGACCAGTCTTTTGATGTTTTGATCGGTTCTCAAGGAGTGATCGCACAAACTCGAAGATACTTCACCCAGAGAGTACTAGTTCGATGCAATACTTCATCGTCTTAAAGAACTGCTCCACTATTTGGAGGGTGAGTTTTTCTATGATATCCGTGACTGGTGTCGGCTCTGGCAGAGCACTTCCTGATCCGGTTTCCACAATAGTGCTGATGGTGCACTCATAAGGTATAGGTGATGCATTCGTCTCTCTTAGGAGTACAGGCACGAGTTGGACCATAAGTTGTCACATTTTTGAGGTCACCACAAGAGATTCAGAAGATGAAATTATAGTGGCTTCTTGGTTAGCGACCTTCAGAGTAGACTTCACCATAGAAGCTTTATCCGTCAGGACTTGGGTAAAATGCTTCCCTGTACTAGCACTAATGGTAGACCCTTTTGCTTGGACTAGTACAGTATCTCCTGCAATCATTTTAACTAACAATATTAATGATAATGCTAAAAAGCGGGAATATCAAGACATTTTGATATATTACTAAGTCGAGGAATGGGAGATGGCAGTCTTCCAATCGAGAAGACCCTCTCGTCGCACCGTTCTACTCGCTGGAGTTTCCTTAACACTAATCTTTGAGACTTCTGTACACTCTGACTAGGTCAGTTTCTCAATCATTTCAGCAATATTTGAGAAGGTGTCACCTTCAACGGCAGGGGTAGCCCCTGCAAATGTCAACCAAACAAAAATCAAAATAATATCTATATGATTGGAAAAGAAAAATGATTAGTAGAGTAGAAAGAATACCCTAAGTAGTAGTGGTTTCTCCAAAAGCAGTTCTATCACAAGAACAGTTGCCTGCATCTCCTCTTCGACCAGATAAGAAAAGTTGCTGCTGTCAGGAGTAGGGTGCACATTATCCCCGTCAACATTATCGTCTCCTGAGTAATCTAGCTTCTCACTTAAAGACGAAGAATACACGGGAGTAGGTAAAACTCCAGTAGCGGGAAGCTTAGCCCAACAAGTCCAGTGGTAAGACTTTGCTCTGGGACCCCTGCTGAAGACATCGTCTCAACTGGAAAGCCTGGTTGAATGTCTATAGATTAACATTTTTTCTTTGACTCTGAAGAAAGCCCGAGGAAGCAATCTTAGTGAGCTCTGGGGCCGGCACGAAGTCACCTCCAGTTGCTTGCCTTTCTGTGACTTCCTCCAGTAATTCCTCAACAATAACCACTGCAGGACTTTTGGTCCGATGTTTTCTCGAATGTAGTGGAACTCAGAGTCTTCATCTTCTTTGGAGCCTATGTGGATAGGCTGAGGATCTATTGCCGATGTGGAAATTCTCTTGGAAGGAGCCTCAACTTGAGGCTCACGTCATGACTTCTTCTGACTCGAGCCAACCTCAGTAAACTGAGATCAAGTATGCTTCAGAGCTGCTCCTCGTGAATGTCTTTTATAGGGTTCTTTACCCAGCAGGACCAGCAACTTCTTTCTAGCCAATTTCAAGCTCAGCCTAAAGGAATTCATCCATTCCCTTTAAATGGGTGTTCTTGGAGCCCTTTTTGGCTTGAAACATAGTCTTGTTCTGCTTAATGCAGGTGTTATTTATGTTATACCCTGGGACTGAGTCTGCTAGCACATATCATGTACAGAACCCGGTGTCTTCTGTGGTTGGTTGAATCTTGCTTTTGTTCCTCTAACCATATTGAAATACCATGCTCTTGCTCCTTCATACAAATTGTTACTGAAATGAAGGCCTAAGTTTGAGTTACCTACATATAACTGATCATATCCGAATTGGGTAGTAAACCGTTGGGAAAATAGGGTTTGATCATGCAAATGTTCCCCTGCCGGAAGACCAGATATCCGGAGCGAATATTGATCAACCACCAGAAAATCCCAGATGAGAGGGTGGTGAATCATCAGCACCGGGTCAATCAAAAAATTGTTCCCTGTACAAAGCTTCGCGGAAGTCAGGGAAGCAGCTCACCAACTGGTAGTTCATGCTGCTCTAAAGAATTTGTCACATCATTAGCATGTACCAACCATTCCAACTCGAGCGCTCTAGTTGCTGGATAAATGGCATGGAATTCTCAGACGACTGCACTACTGACATCAGAGACGGATAGTGCATAATGTACCATGCTATGAAGTATGTGTAAGGCAACTCTACACAAGGATTTAGTGTCTTCATCTTCGACTCACCATCCGAGCCGATGACAACGTTGCCCTCTTTGCCTTCCTCAACCACTACATTGCAAAAATTTTGACACAAAACTCGAAGCCCGCTCTGAAGATAACCTACCATAGCGGAGAGCAAGCCAAGAGACCGACCATAAGCGAGAAAAATAGTCGGGTAAACTACATCATCTACAATGACCTCATGAGGTAGGATGAGCACAACACACTAATTTTACCACAACATCAAGAATCTCGCCAGTAAGGCTCTGTCCGAGATGGGAATTTTTGCCTGATGGTGGAATCTATCAAAAATAGTATCAGGCTTGAAGGTGCCCTCGTTTGACTCTATTGTATACGAGGTTACAGATTTAGAAATCCTCTCTGTGATCTCAGCATTGATGTTGGCCGCCAGTCAGAGATACTAAGCCTGATTTTTCTCTCAAACCTCGAAAGAGATAGTTGGCCCACAACATTGCTTAACTCCTTCAGACCTTCATCCAACCCCTTGAGCACAAATGTGAAAATGGTACAAGACCTCCCAGTAGGTCTCATACACTTGAGGAGCATGCCTCTTCACTAAGTGCAATTCTTCAGTGTCGGGAATGTACTCCACATACGGTAAATCTCACACGGACAAGCCTAAGACTTCAAATATCTCATGCAGAGCGAATTCCATTTCACCTACTGGAGTAAAAAAAAAACATGCAAGTGTCTGGATTATACTTCTCGAGAATTGCAAAGAAATTATAATGACTTGGGATGATCCCGTAACACATGACTTTGACAGTGTGATACAGCCCGCACTGGAGCAGTGGCTCCTCCAATTCCTTGAGGACGAAGCAGACCATCTTCGCCCACCAAGAGATTGTTGTCGAGTATACCCATCCTGGTACCCGAAAGTTAGATTGAGGGAACTCACCCTTCACTTTTATGAACTAGCTTATGAAGGTCGCAGCTTGGTTAGGGGTTTCTCCTGTTAGAAACTCCTACTTCATCTAGCTTGGGAGTAATTCAAGAATTTTCCTCCTATAGGCGACAGGGAAAGCGGGACGATTGGAGATCCTCCCGATCGGAACACCAGATTGTGTCTTGACCAAGTCCTCGTCCATATACTGGTGAAGAGACATAAACTACATATATGATAATGGAAACATCTGTTCCGTGTTAGGGAGGAAGAAACGATACTCTCCAATTTGACGAAGCCACTTATAGTTCCCATCAAATAAAACCTCATCAATGGTATCTCGAAAAAGGAATACCAGTTTACTGAGTAGATGATTGGTCACTAATGTTGCATATTTAATGTCACATTTTCATACTTATTTTAGAATAAAAGCCTGCATTGTCCTAAATTTGTCTAATTTATTTGCAGGCCCAATCCTTAAGGAGAGAAGAGAAATGAGCCCAAAGCCTACCAGAATTCTGAATTAAATCAGAGTTAATTCGCACACATAAAATCAGGGCAAAATCAAGAGGTTGAAACCGGTTGAGAAGAATCCTCTCAGAATCGATCGGTTAAAGCCAAGAATCCAAGGCCATTTCGTCAGAATCCGGAGCTCAAACGAAGAAACAACAAAGGATAAAGCCAGAAGAAGATCCCGGGATGACCCACCAACAGGGTGTGGCCATCTGGCCACACCCTTGCCGAAAAAACGCGACAAAAACCGCGTTTTTGCGGCAATCCTGGGGAGTTACGGGGAGCGTGAACTCCCCCGACCTCCCCAGGATTCTGGTTGTTAGGGTTTCTGCCTATAAAAGGCCATATTGTGCACTGAAAAAAAAGGCCAATGCAGATTAAGATTTTAGACTAGTTTTTCCATTTTGTAGTTTAGTTTTATGTAACTTGTATGTAGCTTAGGGTAGATGATGATTCATGTAAGTAAGAGAGAGAGGCTGATGTTGAGAGTGACACCGATGTACTCCTCCTCCTTTCTTTCATTGTCTCAGTAAGCAATAAAGTGAAGTCCAAAGCATGTATCACTAAGCTACGTGAGAGCCAGCGATAGTTCATGAAGACGATCTCCTCTTCCAAGCTTCGCATCACTTCGTACTTCATATGCTTGACGATATAATGTGCACGGGGACTGAGTTCAAGTTTATGATCTATGCGTTGAATGCCTCAGAAGCAAAGGTAGAACTTGCGCAGGTTTCCAAGTAAGTCATCACCAAACTAGGTAAGTAATTCTTAGCTTTCTTTCTTTTTCTTTTATCGCTATAGTATAGATCGCCAACACGATTTCTTTCTCCACTTCTTCCCAATCGTTTCCATTCTTTTCCTCCACTTCAGTTGTACATATTCGCTTCATTGTTTTCTGATTTTCCACCTTCTTCATCTCTTGTTTTCTTCTTACTTTAACCATTAACTTTCTTTTCCTTTTTCTTAACTTTAAAAACAGAGAAGAACCTTCGCTTATTTTCATAAGATTTCATTAAAGACACGTAAAGCTTCCATCGCAAACCCTCCTTGTGGATCACGACCCGCATAGCCACTTGCTATAGCGGAAGTATTGAGCACTTGCACGTTTTTATTATAAGATCTGAAAATTCGTATTTTTTGTGCAGGTTTAGCCTCAATCAAATTTTGGCGCCGTTGCCGGGGAGGGTAAAACGGTTTTTATTGAAATCTAAATTTTTATTGCAAATTTTTGAGAACTAAACGAATTTTCTTCTCTGTTGCAGGTTATAGGTTGAAGAAAAAGGAACTTTGCATTGCAGTGACATATAAGTGGACCTGGGCCTCTGCTCTCGAAAGCAGAGACCAGGATCCCTCCAAATTGCCGCAAAATCCTGGCTTTTGCCGCAAATTGCGGCAATAAGGAGTGAACTACTGATCATTTTTTTGCAGGGTCTCTGATTCTGCAAAATACTTCTGCTGCATTACTTAATTCCCTGTAATATTCACCCTATACCTGCTTAATAAAGTCAACAGTAAAAAATTGGTTGTAATCGTTAAAAGTTGATTAGACATTTGCATTTCTAGGCACGTGTCTTTCAATTCATTTACTTTTACTGTTGAAGAGTGCTGGAGGCAAGGTACGTTTTGCATTGCATGTAGACTAGGAATCAACTCTTGCTTGATTTTCATGCTTTGAGTGTATCCTAGTTATATTTCTTGTACACTTGCACAATTCAATTTTAAGGGCATACCCGTAAATAAGATAAGGTGGGGATTTTATCACCCTTTCCTCAGCCCGCAAATCATTTTCCCAAGCACTCACTAACCCAAGCCTAATTTAATAAAAAGTAGACGTTGACCTTATGGACATCTCAGACTCATTTAGGAGATTATCCTAAGGGGGAAAAATGTTGGAATCTAACTCCTGCAAAATCAGTGTCTAGGAAAGGGATTGAGGGCCGAAAGCCCGAAGGTTGGTGGTTATTTAATTAAGGAACGTCTTTGACGGAAAACCTCCACCACCCTTGCCCTGACCTGGCTGATTAGCTTGTGGTTAAAGTCTACATTAGACCTCCCGTGGACAGTCTAACCAGTTAGGAGTCGTCTAGGTCCTAAGTCTACCCTAACTTAGGTGAGAATTTTTCTTTCTTGTTTGTTTATTTGTTTGTTTTCTTTCTTTTTGTTTGTATTCCATTGTGTGATATGGCTTATAATAATAATTTTTTCAACTATAATAATAATCCATATTACACATCAAACTCTTTTTCGGATATTACCAACCCGGCATATCATGACTTTAACCAACCTAGTGTGCCAGATTGGTCTTATCCGAATCAATATGACCCATACCCCCCATCTAATAACTATAATTTCCATAATGATTTCAACTCTTCACCGAGTCAATGGGGATTCACCTCCCCCGAGCATAATTTCCAACCACCTTGCCCTCCTTCTCCACCCAGTCCACATTATGTTCAAGATTCATACTCAGTTCCACCCGTCCAAAATAGGAAACCATCAATTTTGGAACGGAGTATGCGTGAGTCCAAATACAAATCCCGAAATCTGATGGACTCACAATTTCAATACCACTTCCAAGACAACTCTTCATCTTTTCATCAAAACAATGAACCCATCAATTATGAAAAGATGCTAGAGCCATGACTCATGCTCAAAATGCTAGAAATCGTGACATAGATATGATGGTCGAATCTCTACGTTCCCACCGTCCTGATGTCACTTGCCATTCTGTTAGAGCTAAAGAGTCATGTTGTTTTGGAAATCAAGATTCTATTTCAGAACAACCATTTGAACTTACCCAAACTCCAAATTTTGAAAAAGATATTGATAGTTTGGCTAGTTTTCCTTTCCCTGAAATAGAACTTGAAAATGATTATGATCCTGAACCCCAACTTAGTGATTCAATTCCATTTCCTGATTCGATTATGACTCCGGTATCTTCACCTGATTTCGATCTTTTTCCCGAGTCAACATTGGCACATTAAGTCACATTCCATTATTAGAAAATACATGTGGACTGGAGTTTCAATTTCTTGACTTGGACCCAATTTCTGAACCTATTTCGACTCCTGAACCTTTACTTGACTTAAGTCACCTTCCTGAGTCGGTATTAGTTCCTGTCCTTCCTGAGTCCAAGTCAACTGTTCTATCATTTCATACTCCATTCTGGGAGAGTGGTTGACAATTTGACTCCGAAATTAGTTATGGAATATGGAAATTAGATGGGGTCAAATATTAATAAAAATCCTTAATGGATTTATCTTTTTAGTGGGTCATATTAAAGATAGTGCTGGTGGGTTCCTTCGAGACCCAAGAAAAGTTGATTGGGCCATGTTTCGTGGACCAATCAGACCACCACCGGAACCACCACCTTAAGGTAACATTTTCCTTCCCTTTCGTCTTTTTCATGCATCTATGCATTAATTCATACATTGAGGACAATGCATGAGATAGGTGTGGGGAGGGTCTAACATAACTTTTCTTTTTTTTCTTTAAAAAAACAAAAAAAAAATTAACATTTTTCTTTACTTTTAAAAACTTTTTGAAAAATAGAAACAATATTTTGACTTATTTTTGTAAGAAATTAAGTTAATTTTAAGGAATAGGAAAATCCAAATTAGGACTTCTTATACTTGGTCAAAATAAGATTATTTGTTTGATTTATAGAGTTAGGAAGATAATTTGTCAAAGTAATTTAGTCTTGATCTTTACCTTGATGAAATATGCACACTTCATACACTTACACACTTAGGGTTCAAAAACAAAGATTCTTATGCCTTATAAAAAAAGAGAAAAAAATAAACAAATCTAATTATTGATTAGCTAGGTGCTTTGGCCTAAGCAAGCCTTAGTATTTATACGAAAGATAATTAGATAAGTTCGAAGAAAAAAAAAGATGAATAAATCTAATTATTGATTAGCTAGGTGCTTTGGCCTAAGCAAGCCTTAGTATTTATGCGAAAGATGATTAGATCCTCTGATTAAGCTGGGTATTTGTGCCTAATAAAGCATAAGTATTCACGCCTAAAAGGGATTCATATAATAAAGTCCTTAGTTTTGTGGCCTTGTTTGCTCGAGTCCTTAAGTCCTAGGGGTGTCTTCTCACCTGGTACCCTCAGACCGTTTGGTTTGGGAGTCATCGATTAGAGGCTCGTTACATGGGCAGATTAGAAAGCCTAATAGAACTAAGGAATAATACCACAAAAAAAAAGTATATATATAAATAAATAAGGCAAAAGAGTTAGAGTTAATGAACCCTTAGTCAAAATTTTCACAGTCACAAGGTGCATATGACTTAGGGTAAAGTAATAGACTAGATGAGAAGTACAATTTGACTCCTTACTTTGATTGATAACAAATTTTTGAATAGAGACTAAGTTTAGGAATGAAAGATTCGGGTTTCCTATAACTTATAGATTGCTTAGCTCTTACAATCTTATTTCAAATATTTTTCTCTTTCAAAATGCTTTTCGAAAATACTAACTCTTTATTTCCTTTTCTTTATGGATTTTGTGGGTGCAATCCGCTGAAAACCCTCACGAGACAAAACTCGTCCTCTAGGGGGAACCTAGAGGTTTAACGGCTTGTTGCACATGCTCAGTGCAATCGCGTGACCTGCGAAAGTGGTCCAATAATTCTTAGTATAGTTTAGTTGTTTTGCTCGAGGACGAGCAAAAGATAGGTATGGGGGTGTGATTGGCCACTAATGTTGCATATTTAATGTCACATTTCCATACTTATTTAGAATAAAAGCCTGCATTGTCCTAATTATTTGTCTAATTTATTTGCAGGCCCAATCCTTAAGGAGATGAAGAGAAATGAGCCCAAAAGCCCACCAGAATTCTGAATTAAATCAGAGTTAATTCGCACACATAAAATCAGGGCAAAATCAAGAGGTTGAAACCGGTTGAGAAGAATCCTCTCAGAATCGATCAGTTAAAGCCAAGAATCCAAGGCCATTTCGTCAGAATCCGGAGCTCAAACGAAGAAACCAACAAAGGATAAAGCCAGAAGAAGATCCCGGGATGACCCACCAACAGGGTGTGGCCAGATGGCCACACCCTTGCCGCAAAAACGCGGCAAAAGCCGCGTTTTTGCGGCAATCCTGGGGAGTTACGGGGAGCGTGAACTCCCCCGACCTCCCCGGGATTCTGGTTGTTAGGGTTTCTGCCTATAAAAGGCCATATTGTGCACTGAAAAAAAAGGCCAATGCAGATTAGGATTTTAGACTAGTTTTTTCATTTTGTAGTTTAGTTTTATGTAACTTGTATGTAGCTTAGGGTAGATGATGATTCATGTAAGTAAGAGAGAGAGGCTGATGTTGAGAGTGACACCGATGTACTCCTCCTCCTTTCTTTCATTGTCTCAGTAAGCAATAAAGTGAAGTCCAAAGCATGTATCACTAAGCTACGTGAGAGCCAGCGATAGTTCATGAAGACGATCTCCTCTTCCAAGCTTCGCATCACTTCGTACTTCATATGCTTGACGATATAATGTGCACGGGGACTGAGTTCAAGTTTATGATCTATGCGTTGAATGCCTCAGAAGCAAAGGTAGAACTTGCACAGGTTTCCAAGTAAGTCATCACCAAACTAGGTAAGTAATTCTTAGCTTTCTTTCTTTTCTTTTATCGCTATAGTATAGATCGCCAACACGATTTCTTTCTCCACTTCTTCCCAATCGTTTCCATTCTTTTCTCCACTTCAGTTGTACATATTCGCTTCATTGTTTTCTGATTTTCCACCTTCTTCATCTCTCGTTTTCTTCTTACTTTAACCATTAACTTTCTTTTCCTTTTTCTTAACTTTAAAAACAGAGAAGAACCTTCGCTTATTTTCATAAGATTTCAATAATGACACGTAAAGCTTCCATCGCAAACCCTCCTTGTGGATCACGACCCGCATAGCCACTTGCTATAGCGGAAGTATTGAGCACTTGCACGTTTTTATTATAAGATCTGAAAATTCGTATTTTTTGTGCAGGTTTAGCCTCAATCAGTAGACGGCAATTTGTAGACTCAAACCTCCTGTTTGAGATGAGCTCCCATAGAGTAGAGGTAGTGCCCTTGATTAAACGGGCTTGTTGCTCCTCATTCGTTCCAGTGAATGCAGGGATTGTCTTCTGCAAACTGAAGAGGAAATTAGGATCAACATTGTTAATGTGACCGAAGTGTTTTCTCTCAGTCAAGGGATTCGAAGTATACCTCACTGCAAAGAGAAGAATGCAAAGTTAGTATTTTTGAAAATGGTGAAATTATACTAAGTGTTGAAGTTAAAATGGGGGGGGGCTTAATACATGAGACCACGTTTAATGACTAAAATGAGAGGCTCACACGAAGCCCGCATTGGACTTCACAAAAAATATTTTCTAAGTCTTGAGACTCAAACGCAAGTCTCATAAATAAGACCCGCATTCAGAAGTCTCAAGACGCGAAGCCCACCAGACTCGCGTTGAATTCGCAGATGCAAGGGTCGCGTTGACAAGGTAAAGACACGCAAGGATCACCAAACCCACGTTTTGCTTATAAACACGAGAACTGTGTCTACAAATAAAACGCGGACCTGCGAGATCCGCGTTGACTATTCAACTTCAACAGAAGTTTCAAAAACTTCAAGAAGAAGTTAAGAGGACGAAGCCTCTTCATGTTTATAATAGTGGGGAAAGCCATTTGAAGACTTTTTACTTGAAATGAGAGCTTCTTGAGGAGGAGCACCACCCATTCGGGTCCCAATAGCAACGGCGCTTGAGGAGGAAGCGATAGCCTTCGCTTTTGGAGCCATATGCACGATTAAATCTTGGAAAAAGATTGAAAAAAAGCTTAAAGCTTTATGGGTTAGAAAAGCTGAAGAGTTTTGCTCAAACGTGCGTCTGATTGGAAGAGATGAACAGTCAAGTGAGTTGACTGTTGAAAGGCCCCGAGTCTTTTTATAGGCTCTTCAATGGCCAAGATATGCAGCGCATATCTCAAGCTAAATCTGAGCAAGACACGCGTCCAACATGGCACTCGCATTAAAGTGATGTCCGCGTCTAGAAATATCTAGCGCGATTTTCGCATTTCAAGTACAACTAAGAGCCACGTCCCAATATCATTTGAGAATTGCGTTTCAATAGTGACTGAAAGTCGCATTTCAACAGCGATTGAAAGTCGCATCCTAACTTCATTTGAGGATCGCGTTTCAACAAGGGTCGCCCCTTCATTGAAGTTCACGTCCAAACTTGACTAGCATAATAATCACGTCTATGTCAAATGAGGGTCGCGTTCTCTCACATACAAAGAGTGTGTCACTGCTTCTGTAATCAGGTAAATAGTACACATGTAAAAGTAATTGATAACTCTACCAGTTCAATAGTACATTGATAAATAAACCACAGCTCATACAAGTGCTATACTGAGTTTCTAAGACACTTGTGACATCTTCCCTGAAAGCTTCGAGTAGTTCAATAGTACACTCATGAAGACCAGAATCTTGACAGGGTCAAGCTCAGGGTATCTCAAAAGATTGCTAGTCCAATCATGAGGAGCCAGAATCAACTGGAAGTCCAAAGTAATCTAAAATCCATCCCAATCAACCACAGAGTTTCAAAAACTTTGGAGGGGGTTCTGTAGGTTATCTAAAAATCTTTAGAAATAAGTCCTCAGACGTTGGCCTCACTTCAGTGCAAAGGTCATTTTTCAAGTAAAACATGAACCTCGCATCCATGGGCAAACATGGGTCAGAGAAACCCCGCATTTGAAGTGGGCAAATGCGGGTCTGAGAAACCCCGCATCTCTCTTCAAATGCGCGTCTGAGCAACTCAGCATCTTTCTTCAAACGCGAGTCTGAGTAACTCCGTGTTTCACTTCAAATATGGATCTGAGCAACTCCACCTCTCAATTCAAAACACGGGTTTGAGTAACTCCGCGTCTCACTTCAAATGCGGGTCTGAGCAACTTCACATCTCTTTTCAAACGCGTGCCTGTGAATTTCGCGTTTTGTCTTCAACACAAACTTTGAGTGACACGTCTACACAACAGTCCGAGGTCTGCGTCCAACGTAAGATTCGTGTTTCTGCTGTAACTGACCCCATGACTAGGTCAATGAACTCCCCGCATAATGGGAGAGTTAATCTCTATTATAGAAGGATTCTAGAGGACAATTATACTCCTATGAACCCCCATAACTAGGCTCAAGAGCTATGAAGGAGGGAGAGGCTTTTTCCTGAGATTTGGATTTGAGAATTCTCAACCTAAAAGCTTCTTTCTTTTTAACTTCAAAGGTTCAGAGGGAGAGAAAGGAGAAATCAGTGGACTCTAAACACTTAGCGTGTTAAAAGCAGAGTTTTTTTTTTTTGATTACCCTTTGGAGAGCACCCCGAAGCAAACCCTGAAGAGAAGCTTGTCGTTCAGCCAGTCAACGAAGAATAAGAGTCACTCTCTATCGCCACCTTAAGAACCAAGCCCTAAATAAAAGGGAGATCTAGATATGCTCCTCTCTTTTGTTATTGATATTATTCTGTTATAATATTTCATCCACTCAAAAAAAGTTTACTTCGCATTTTATTCGACCAAACACTTATCGCGGAATGCCTTTTGGCTTGTGCAATGCCCCCCCAACGTTTCAACGTCGCATATTGCGTCTATTTTCTGATATGGTAGAATGGTTCCATAAAATCTTTATGGATGATTTCTCTATCTATAGAGATTCATTAGATCAATGTTTTCACCATCTAGAACTTGTACTCAAAAGATTTGCTGAAAAGAGCTTGACACTAAATTGATAAAAATGTCATTTCATGGTACAACATGGAATTGTCCTAGGACATGAAATTTTTAGAAAATAGATTGAAGTGGATAAGGAGACGATTGATATCATAGCTAAGCTCCCCATACCTATATGTGTGAAAGATATCTGTTCTCTCTTAGGACACACCGAATTCTACCATTATTTTATTAAAAACTTTAGCAAAATTGCTAGACCATTGACTAATTTTTAGCTAAGGGCGTACCATTCATCTTTGATGATAGATGTCTTATTGTTTAAGAGAAGCTTAAGAAAGAACTCATTTCTGCATCGATCATTTCTCCCCTTGTTTGGTCCAAGCCATTTGAAGTCATGTGCGATGCTTCTGATTTGTCATTAGCATGTCTTAGGACATCGCATTGATAACAAGCAGCATATGATCTACTACTCAAGTAGGACTCTTAAAAATGCCCAAATGAACTACACTACAACCGACAATGAATTCTTGGTTGTATATTTGCTTTAAAGAAATTCTGACTATACCTACTTGGGACAAAAACCATTGTCTTCACCGATCATTATGCGCTTAGGTGCTAATGCTTAAGAAGGATGCCAAGATCCGACTTTTGTTGGATCCTCCTTATTCAAGAATTTGATCTCAAAATTTAAGACAGAAAAGGCGTAGAAATGTTGTCACCAATCATCTCTCACATATCCTAAACACTCCCCACCAATGAAGTACCAATAAATGATGACTCTCCCTATGAACAACTCTTAGCTGACTTTAGAGAATCATGATTTGCCGACATAGTTAACTACTTAGTCACAAATCAAATATCATTTCATTAGACAAAACAAGATGTCTACCGATTCTTGTCTCAAGTTTAGTATTTCATTAGGGAGGAACCATATCTTTTAAGTATTGTTCCGACCAAATTATTAGGAGATGTATCCCCGACGAGGAAGTTAGGAAGTGAGTTTTTTTTCTTCCTGTCATAAGCTTGCATGCGGTGGATACTTTGACTCTCACAAGATAGCTGAAAAAGTGTTACAAAGTGGATTCTATTGGCCCACTTTATTCAAAGATGCCTTTTAATTTTGCAAGACGTGCCCAGATGTTAAATGGTTGGTAGGATTTCCAAGCGTAACAAGATGCCTTTCAATCCAATTCTAGAAATAGAACTTTTTAATGTTTGAGACATTGACTTTATGGGTGCTTTCCCTAGTTCATTGGGAACTAGTACATCTTGGTTGCTGTGAACTACATGTCTAAGTGGGTTGAAGCCATTCCTAGCAAAACAAATAACAACAAGGTTATTGTCAAGTTCTTGAAAGAGAACATTTTCTCTCGCTTCGGAACCTCTAGGTGTAATCAATGAAAATGGCACTCATTTTTGCAATAGAACTTTTGAAGCTCTTATGAGGAAATATGCTATAACATACAAGTTGTTCACACCATATCAACCTCAAACTAGTGGGCAGGTAGAAGTCTCGAATAGACAAATTAAACTAATCTTGGAGAAAACTGTGAGTCAAAACTAGAAAGATTGGTCCACCAAATTGCTAGATGCCTTATGGGCATACATGACTGCTTTCAAAATGATTTCATGTATGTCTCCTTATAGGTTAATCTTTGGAAAGACTTGTCACCTACCTGTTGAGTTAGAACACCGGGCCTTATGGGCAATAAAACAACTGAACTTTGATCTAGACAAGGTCGGTACACTTTGAAAATTGAAAATTTTTGAACTTGAGGAGTTGAGAAATAAGGCTTATGAATATACGAAGATCATGAAAAATAGGTTAAGGTCTTTCATGATAAATTTATCGTTAGAAAAATTTTTGTCAGTGGACAGAAAGTCTTATTCTATAATTCTAAACTTCATCTTTTCTAGGAAAGTTAAAGTTAAGATGGACAAGGCCATTCATTGTGAAAAATGTGTTTCCACATGGTGCAGTGAGATATGCGACCCTAAGAACGATAATGAATTCAAAGTCAATGGTCAACATCTTAAGCCGTTCTTGGAATCGGTACCAGAAAACGAAACGGCGACGGGTTTATTTGACCCAATGTATCGATAACATCACATCTTTTACATTTTATTTCATGTGTTTTTCATTTCTTTCATACATTGAGGACAATGCATGAGATAGGTGTTGGGGGGATTATTAACAAACTAACATAGGTTTTTACTAATATAAAAAAAAATTTGAAAAAGAAAACAATATTTTGACTTATTTTTGTAAGAAATTAAGTTAATCTTGACGAATAAGGGAATCTAATTAGAATTTCTTAATACTTAGTTAAAATAAATTATTTATTTGATTTCTAGGGTTGGGAAAAAAAGTGAAAAAGTAATTTAATCTTAATTTTTACTTGATGAAATATGTAATTTGTACATATACTTACACACTTAGGATTCAAATAAAGACTCTTGTGCCAAAAAAAGAAAAGAAATATATATATAATATCAAAAATTATCTGATTAACCTGGGTAGTTGTGCCTCATAAAGCATAAGTATTCACGCCTAAAAGTGGTTTATATCATAATAAAATCTTTAGTTTATGGCTTCATTTTCTTGAGTTTTTAAGTCTGAGGGGTGTCTTCTCACCTTGTGCCCTAAGATCGTCCAATTTAGGAGTCACCGACCTAAAGCTCGTTACATGGGCGAATTAGAAAGCCTAATAAAATTAAGGGATATTACTGCTATAATATATAAAAAATATATAAGGCATCAGACTTAGAGTTGAAAATCTCGAGTCAAAAATCACGGTCACAAAGGTGCATATGATTTAGGGTAAAATAATAAATTAGATGAGAAATACAGTTTAATCCTAATGTAGATTGATAATAAGTACTTGAATAGAGACTAAGTTTATTGGAATGAATAGTTTGGTGATCCTAAGACTTATAGTTTACTTGATTTTTGCAAAATATTCAAATATTTTCTCTCTTTTTCAAACTGAATTTTTGAAAATACTACTTTTTTCTTTTATGGATTTTGTCGGTGTAATTCATTGAAAACCCTTATGAGATAAAAATCGTCCTCTAGGGGTAACCTAGAGGTTTAACTGCTTGCTAAGTGCAATCATGATTCTTATGAAAGTGAGTTAGGTTAGTTTAGTTTTTTTTATTTTATTTTGCTCAAGGGCGATCAAAAGTTAGTTGTGGCGACGTGATTATATTTCAATTTTGCATATTATTATCACATTTTCATATTTATCCTTAATTTATCTTTATAAAAATTTACTATTTAACTCTTTTTTGTTTATGAGTGTGCATATACTTATTTAGGTAGGATTAGGAAAAGAAAACTCCAAAAAGCCTATAAATCCAACCTAAACTCGGATTCAAATCAATTGAATTTCAAGTCAAAGAAGAAAAGAATATTCTCATATTACTCACAGTTCAAATTCAAATTCTGAGAATATATTTTTGGATGACAGGGCAAGACAAAGGTAGAGAAGGATATGCTGAGTCAGAGTCCCCTATTTTGTCACGCCTTCTCCTATAAAGCCACGAAGACGCGACTGTTTCTGGGCTATTTGATTGGCGGTTGGTGTGTGCGACTTTGATTTAGAAATCACCTGGGTTTCTCTTATAAATACCGCAACAATGGCAAGGGAAAAAGACATCCACAGATAAAAGAATTAGGGTTTTCTTTAGTTGCTTTTTCTTTTGAATTTCAGTTTTAATTTTTAAGGTTTTAGATCAAGAGTGATTTTGTAAGAGGGAAAGAGCTATTGTAATTAAAGGTGACAGATCAATACAAGATTTTTTTTTTTATTCTTCTCCTCAATCTTGTTTTGTTATTTACTAGTTTTTTTTTTCAATTATGCAATCTTTTATATTATACCATGCTTTGTTTTGCTTTAATCATGCATAACTAATTCTTCTTCATGGATTACTAATCTCTGCTTACCACTACTTTTAATCATTGCTAGATAACCTGATTGAATCATATGTATGCCTAAATTCAAGCCTTGCGAATAAGCGAGTGTTCTTGAAGCACATGAGAATGGATAATTGAATTTAGATTTGCTAATACCAGTCATTAGTTTTTCTTATTTTATGCTTAGTTAATTTTGATAGTTTAATGTAACTTTTGGCTCGTGCTATTTCAAATAAGTTTTTTTCCATCTTATATATCTTTCTTGAATCTTATGCATCTTTCTTGAATCTTATGCAAACTCCAAAGTACAATTTTTGCTTATGATCTAAAGTGAAGCAATTATCTTTTAAAGATTAGTAAGTTAGTAATGATAGATGATTAGTAAACTTTGAACTTTTTTCTCATATTTTAAAAACCAAACTAAATCTCTTTTTTTCTTAGTTTTCTTTAGAAGCTATAGTTTTTCAAAACCCTATTTGGAAACTCTAGTTTTCTTCTCAACCATTTTTCATTTTTCTTTTCTTAATTTTTCAAAAAAAAAAAACAAATATATAATTTTCCTTTCCTTTCCTTTTCTATTTTAGTTTCTTAAGTAGAGATGAAGATTGCTCTAAGAACAATATCGAAACACTTACATCGCGTTCCTCCTTATGGATTCAACTTGTATAGCTATTGCTATTACGATTATATTGCGAGAAGTCAGAGACACAAACTTACTTTCAGATAACATCTTTCTAAACTCTTGATATTCGACAATCATCTAGCAGCCAGCACGCTAGCAGTGAGGCAGAGGTAGAGTGAGAATCTTCATCGTTATGGACGTGAACATCGAATAATTTGGTCCGATGACTCGCAAACTTGACGACTTTGATAGCTTTGCCCTTTCCTGTCCAAGCGACAGGGGCAGCAGCTGCAGCCTGAGAGATGTTCTTCCTTGGCAGAGCCATCTCAGTAGTGTGAGGTTGTTTTGAAGAAAGATCAAGGTATTGGGTGGGGGAACTTAAGAGTATGGACTCAAATCTCTCAATGTGAGCACCAAATGCGGTGGGTAATTCCCAGATGAGTTATCCATGCACTAATTTGCAGAGATTAATGGGTGAATTGTAGAGATCAAACCATATAAAAACATAGAGATTTACGTGAAAACCCTAAAGGAAAAACCATGGATGGAGAGAGAGAATTTCACTATAATTTAGGAAACTTAAAAATGTGAACGCTTGATCTCTAATGCTAGGATTTCTGAGATTAATTGATCGTCTTCCCTCTTGCGGGAGGGGGTTCTCTATACAGGTGGTTGTCTTTGGATAAGGTCATATGATTCGTATCTTACTGAACATCTTATCCTAACTTAACTGCTAATCATGGTCGCGGTTTGGAGCCGAACATCCTCATTTTAATTGGTGAAACTTACGTTCATCTTTATTTAGAGATCATGGTCCAGTTGTTGATATGATCAATCCACTTTAGAACTATAACTGTTAGGTTCAAATGTGGATTTGACCTGGAGATAAAAGTGTTTGCAACTGACTCTATCTCTAATCTTTCAATTATTTGAACTGCGTGGAGTTTGAATGGGACTGAAACTCTTTTTCAAAGGTTCTAAAAAGGGCTACGTGTTACACATCCACTGAGAAATTAGATGGACACGTGTCGTAATTCACGGGGTCAGAAACTGACCACTCAAGTTGTTTGCGATTTTTCAATCTTTGAAGTCCTGTGAGAGCTATTTTATAGCGAATGACTTTGTGCTTTATTCAGATCATCAATCACTTTAACACTTCAAGAATTAAAAGGATATCAATAAGAAGCATGCAAGGTGGGCATCTTATCTTGAGTAATTCAACTTTGTGATACGGCACAAGTCCAGGGTCAACAACAAAGTTCCTGATGCATTGAGTTGAACAGTATAACTATTGTTTACTTTGTAAAGTGAGATCATTAGGTTTGACTTCTTGAAAGAGTTATATGAGAAAAATGAAGACTTTGAAGAAATTTGGGAATAATGTTCGACAAGGCAACCCGTGAAAGAGTATCAAATTATGGACCATTTTCTTTTTAAGGAAAATCGACTATATGTTCCAAGTACCTTTCTGAGAGAGAAGGTTATTAGAGATATACATGGAGGTGAGCTTGGTGGGCACTTTGGAAGAGGCATTACGACAGCTAGGGTTGAAGAAAGATACTACTAGTCGCAATTGGGAAAGGGCGTGATGACTACTGAGAGGAGTTATCTAGTCTGCCAAATTTCCAAAGAACAAGTACAAAATATGGGTTTGTATGTACCTTTGTTTGTTCCTAAAGATCACTGGGAAGATTTGAGCATAGATTTTGAGTTGGGACTTCCTCGCACGCAAAAAAGAGTGGATTTTATCTCTGTTGTGGTAGATAAAATTTCAAGATTGCATACTTTATCCCTTCCGTAAGACATCCGACGCACCGCATGTGGCCAGATTGTTTTTTCAAGAGACTGTGAGATTGCATGGTGTGCCAAATTCTATTATTTCAGATCAAGATAGCAAGTTCTTAATACTTTTTGGACTACCTTGTGGCAAAGATTTGATATATCATTGAAGTATAGCAGCACGATACATCCTCAAACTGATGGATAAACAAAAGTTGTCAATCGCACCTTAGGCAATTTGCTACGACACATCTGTGGAGAGAAACCAAGAGCGTGGATCAAGCTTTACCCCATGCAGAGTTTGCACACAATAGCACGGTTCATGGTTCAATGGGTATGTTACCTTTTTTAATTGTCTATAGGAGAGTACCTCATCATCCTCTAGATTTAGTCAAGCTTCCAATTGAAGAGAAGTTTAGTAATGCAGCTAACACTATGATCGAACAAGTTCTAGATATCCAATAACATGTTCGATTGAACTTGGAGAAATATAATGCAAGGTGCAAAGCGACTGCTGACAAGAAGAAGCGAGAGAAACTCTTTGAGGAAGGAGATATGGTGATAGTGTACTTGGGGAGAGAGAATCTTAGCTAGAGAATACAACAAGTTGAAACCAAAGAAATATAGAGCGGTTAAGATCGTAAAGAATATTAGTGATAACACTTACATTGTGGATCTTCCAAGCGATATGGTGATATCCAAGACATTCAATGGCGGAACTCTAGGAATATCACCCTACCGAGCAGCTATATGCAGAGTCTAACTCGAGGACGAGTTCTTTTGAAGAGGGAGGGACAGATATAGGAGATCAAAACAATAACTGTCGACAGATAGCAGACCACTGTTGACAGCAAATACCTAGACATGCCAACAGAAAACTAGGGTATTTGCAGTCTGTCGATAGAAACTTAGTACTGTCGACAAGCATTTGAAGGCTATCGACAGACTAATCTCAGTTTGTCGACAGAATTACCAACCAAGAGTTAGCTTCATCTCAGTCTGTCGAGAGAAGTACCAACCGAGAGTTGGCTTCATCTCAGTCTGTCAACAGGCAGCAATATCTGGGTGTTTCCAATTTATTAGAATTCTGATTTGTTTTGTTTTTTTTTTGTTTAATTAGGATTAGATTAGTATTCTTTTTTTATTGTCGATATAAGGTAATTGTAATATTTTTGGTATCCAAGTTTAATCATTAACAAAATTGAGTTTCTCTTTTCAATTGCTTGTGGATTCGAGTTATTTATTCTTTGCTCGTGTATTCGAGTGTTCTATCCTACCTAAAGGTATCATTTAGAGTTCGTTGATGTTCTAACAAGATGTCGCCGGCATCGTTCGCTTTTTATCTGCGTCATGTTTCTACTATTAGATTTAGAAGGGTTGTATGGATAACTATAATTGGTACTTGTAGGAAGAGAGAGGTATGACAACGATCAGCCAAAGACGAAGACAATTTGTTTGACAATCAATAAAGCAAAACTCAACCACTGAAGAAGATTGGGATAAGATGAACCGAACAATGTGTGGCTTAATCAGGTCTTATTTGACACAAGACATTAAGTATTATTGTTGCACGAAATATCTGCGAGGCAGTTAGGAGATCCTAGAGTAAAATATCTGATAAAAAGTATTGAATCAAGACTGCAGCTAAAGAGTAAGCTTTATAGTTTTCAGATGAAGAGAGGATGCTCCATCAATGAACACTTAAATCGCTATACAAAACTTCTTACAGATTTAGTTAATGTGGATGTGGAGATTGAAGAGAAGATAAAGCAGTAATTCTCTTGAACTCTCTTCCTGTAGAGGAGTACGAGACTTTTATTTTAACATTGATCAATGTAGAAAATTCCTTTACTATAATAAAGTGTCAGCTGCTCTTGCTAACTATGATACGAGGAGGCAAGATAGATTGTCCTCAGGCGAGCACATCTGCAGAGGCATTGGCGGTAAAAGGCAGAGGTTCATACAGGAAGAGCAAAGGTGAACGTGAGAGATCGAAGTCCAGGTTAGGTTTAGAGATCTGAAGAAGAACTAGTGTGCCTTCTGCAAAGAATTTGGGCACTGGAAAGTTGATTGTCCAAAGGACAAAGGGAAGAAGAAGGAGTCAAAGACTGAGGCAAACCTTGCACAGGTGGTCATACTCAAGCCAGTACCTCACAGGCAGGTGGATCATACTCGGACTCATCGGTATTCTCTTTCTCTGTCACTACTCCTATCATTAGCTACTCAGGAGATACTGAGTGAATATTGGATACTGGTGCTATATACCTGTGTGCCCGAATAGGGATTAGTTTTCTAGCTTTGAGAAGCTAGATGGATGTTCAGTTGTTATGGGCGATGATCATCCATGTACCATGGGATGATACGAGAATTGAAGGAAGTGAGGTATATACCTCAACTTTAGAGAAACCTTATCACTGTTGGAGCTTTGGAGATATTGGGTCTTGTGGTATCAATAAAGGATGGAGTCCTCAAGATGACCAAAGGCTCAATGGTGGTTCTGAAGGCCATCCGCCAGAACAATCTTTACTACTTGAAGGGTAGTACTATTACAGGGTAAGTGGCAACTTCTACTGATTCAGATGATGACTCAACTAGGCTATGGTATATGAGGCTGGGACACACAGGTAAAAAGTCTTTGTAAGCTCTTGCAAGATAAGGATTATTGAAAGGTGTCAGAACCTGTAAGCTAGAATTTTATGAACATTGCATCATCGGAAAGAAGACCAAGTGTGAAATTCGGCACAGCAACTCATTGCGCCAAGGGGATTCTGAATTATGTTCACACCGATGTTTGGGGACCTACCAAGACTGCATCAATTGGAGGTAACCTCTACTTTGTGACTTTCATTGATGATTATTCTAGGCGATGTTGGGTATATACCATAAAGCACAAAGAAGAAATCCTAAATTATTTGTGGAGTGGAAGAGAAATTTGGAGAGAAGTACGGGAAGAAAAATCAAGGTCCTCCATTCAGATAATGGAGAAGAATATAGGTCTGATCCTTTCCTTAAGCTATGTCATGATGAGGGCATAGAAAGGCACTTCACAGTGAGGGAAACACCGCAACAGAACGGGGTAGCAGAAAGGATGAACATGACCTTGCTAGAGAAGGTTCATTGTATGTTATCTAATATCGGATTATCGGAGAATTTTTAGGCTGAGGCTTTGGCATATACTTGCTATCTTGTCAATAGGTTGCCTTCATCTGCGATTGGATGGAAAACTCCTCTAGAGGTTTGGTCTGAAAAAATTGCTCCGGATTATGATTTACTAAGGGTATTTGGTTGTCTAGCATACTATCATGTTAAAGAAGATAAGTTAGACCTAAGAGCGAAGAAGGGATTATTCGTAGGATTCAAGAAAGGAATAAAGGCTACAAAATCTGGGATTCTAAGGACATGAAATTTATTTTCAGCAGAGATGTCACATTTGATGAGGCTTTAAAGTTGAACCCTAAAATCTCTCGGCAGGTGGGGATTGTGATTGGAGTCATTTATGCATCATTTTCTACCACCATGCTATGCTTTATCTGAATAAATATTGGATTTTTATTGCCTTTTTCTCTCTTTTTTCAGGTCCAATGTTAATGGAGAAGGAGGCCCAATAATTATGATTTTTTAGGAATTAAAGAATCATTTAGAAGCCCACAAGAGAAAGCCCAGGTCTGAACAGCTCTAAAGTGTATTCTCAGTTTCTAAAAGATCTAGCTGGGGATACGAGACACAATAGAAAGGCACAAAAATCCGCTAGCGCAGCGGCCAAGAAACGGCCGCGGAAACGCGGCACATGCCGCGAACCGTGGCAATCTTCTGGCCGTTACTTTAGCGTTTGATCTAGAGCTGAGGTGGGATGGCCTCTTCTCATGAAGACTATAAATAGACCCTTAGGGCTCTGTAATCAAGGAGGAGAAAAGAGCATTGTTTATAGGGAAATTGTTAGGGTTTCTCTAGGTTTCTTTTAGTCTCTTATGTAATTTCTTTTTCCTCCTTCTAGAATCCAGAAAAGAGAGAGTGAGAGTGAGAGCGATCTTTGTAATTGGAGACGGTGACAACGCAATACAAGGCTCAGCTTTCAATCTTCCATCTTTTCTTATTCTAGTGCACTATTTTTTTAAGCTTTTACTTTCTTTTATTTAATTTCTTCAATGAACCATTGCTTGTTCTTTATTTTCATGTCTAGCTAATTCATTAACATGACTAACTAACTTTTAATTTTACTAACTACTAACTCTTCGGTGATTGCTACTTTATATGATTCATTGGATGCTTTCTTCTTTTTAGTCTTGCAAATTACAAGTCTATGTTACCCCCGATGAAGATGAGTTGCTTTTTATTCTTTGCAAATGCTATGTTCCCCCTCCATATGATTCATGTGAGCCTCACTTAGATCCTTGTCTTTAGAACAAGTGCCCTGATGGAACATGAAGATGGAGCACTTCACTATGCTAATGACTACATTACAAGTTTCTTATTTCATGCTCGCTTTATTATAGCTTTGATGTACTAATGAATCTTGTATATTTTCTTAGCATCTTTAAGAGTGACTATCCTTGTTCCACTGTTGAAAATCTATTTAGGGAGCCAATGATTCAAGGAGGCAACTAGCCTAGATGAGAAACACCTTCGACATGGGACAATACAAGGACTTGGCAAAGCAAGACACACCATTGCCGATGAATCAATATGAGGCATGCATCACCCAATGAGAGTAGTAAGTTAGTAAATTAGAATGTTAGTTAGTCATGACTTCTCTTTCTATCATACTTTAAAAACCTCTCTTCTGAAAACTTTCTCTTTTCAAATATCTCCGTTTTCCTTCCATCTTTATTTTCGTTTCTTCTTTTCCTTTACACAACCACAAAGATTTTTCCACTCATTTTTCACATCGTTTTGTTTTTATTTCTTAAAACAAAGAAGAACCTTCATTTTTCTTCACTAAAATTTTACTATAAAACCTTGAATGCTTCTTTTGCTAACCCTCCCTGCGGATACGACCCGTCCTAGCTTATGCTACGAACGATGATTCGGAAGGAGTAAAGTAAACCTGCATATACATTTGAAGTTCTTGATCATCGGTACATGGACATCAATGGTTTACTTTAAACCCTTTTCAACACAATTAATCCTTTCGAATAAATTTTTGGCGCCATTGCCGGGAGGGTAACGGTTTTTATTGAATTTTTGGAACTAAAACGAATTTCTTCTCTGTTGCAGGTTAAGGTCAGAGAAAGCAGGAAAAAAGATTGCAGTAACATATAAGTAGTCTTGGGCCTCTGTTCTAGAAAGCAGAGACCAAGAACCCTCTGGATTGTCGCGTTTCCTCGGCTCTAGTCGCGGATCCGCGGCAAAAAGGAGTTCACTACTGATTGGCTTTTTGCAGGGCTGCTTGCTTTGCAAAATTATAGTTTTCTGTAGACTTTATTTCTTGTATGCCATCACCAGGAGCCTGCATAAACCAACAGTAAAATATTTGTTGAAAAAGTTTCAAAAATTGATTAGACGTTTGCGTTTTAGGCACGTGTCTTTTCAATTCATTACTTTACTGTTAAAGAGTGCTGGAGCAAGGTACGTTCGCATTGCATTTATAATAGGACTCATCTCTTGGTTGATTTACATCGCTTTGAGTGAATCTTGTTTGCAAATCTTGTATACTTGCACAAACTAATCTTAAGGGCACCACCCAATAACAAGATAAGGTGGGATTTAATCACCCTTCCTTGGCCCAAAAATCAGATTTCAAGCACTTACAATCCCAAGCTTTTAATAAAAATGATAGACGTTGGCCCCTAGGGACATCCGAAACTCATTAAGAGATCAGCTGAGGTTGAAAATTGTTTTTGATTCATACTCCAGTCAAATCAGTGTCTAAGGTTGGGTTGAGGGGCGAAACCCGAAGGCTGGTGGTTTGGCTTAATTAGGCATGTCTCTTCTGCGCGGATACCTCCCACCAATCTTGCCCCCACTGGCTGATTAGCTGTGGTCTAACTCGAGCAATAACCTTCTTCGGTTCATCGAACAGTTAGGAGTCGTCTAGGTCTAGATATCCTAGATAGCTTGTGATTGTTTTTCCTTATTCTTGCTTGTTATTTTTCTTTTTTTTCGCTTAATTGCTTGGTGAACGTTGTCTGTGATTGTGCATGCAAGAGTGGTATCGAGACCCAATTTCAGCAAGACTTGCTAGGACTTCTACACTTGCACAAACACCACTTCCTGACACAATTCCAATCATGGCTAACAATACTTCTCTCCAAGACAGTTCTACCCCATCGCACTTCACTTCCTTTATGCATTCTTTTACCGAAGCTAATGGAAACAATTTTGAGCTTAAACCACAATTTATAAATACACTCCATTATTTCAAGGCCTAGAATTTGAGGATGCATATTTCTTCATTCGTGAGTTTAAAGAAGTGTGCTTGATGATGAGAATTCCCCAACTGGGGGAAGACGCTGTTAGATTATGTTGGCCCAGAGGCCTTCCACTCTAGTTTGATGATGATTAACTCATGTAGTTATGTGTACTAATAATCTTGTGATTTTAGTTTCAGATCATTAATCAAGTTATTAGTAGGTGATTAGCTTCAACAAGATGATTTGGAAGCTTTCACATGTTGATGCAAGAGCCCGAGCGTCAAAGATCATATATAGCACTTGCTCGGTGGATCAAGGAGTTTTGGATCGAGTCGGCTTGGAGACAAGAAGACATCGGTACCATAGTTTAGTTTTGTGTTTAGATCCAAATTGTAAAGATTAGAATAGTATGATATGTTCAAGTTCACAACACACACGTTTCATGTTTTGAATATTGGGTTTCGGTTTTCCGTTTTTGGTTTAACCGATCTTGGTTTTCATGAATAGATAGTTCAAAACAAGTTTACATGTTTAATGTATATTAGATTTGTTCTATCTACATGCATGCTTAATTTCCTAGACAAACTTAGTTGACTTACTTATTCATGTGTTTTATGTTTTGGTATTTTAACAAAACATATTTTGGAATTAAAGACAAAAACTATGATATATATATGTTTCATGTATATAGGATTATATCCATATACATCATGCCTAAATGTTGTTTAATATCATGTTTTTGTATTTGGATGAGTTTTGGACAACCGAATTTTCTATTCAAAAATTCAAGTTTTAGAAAATACAGTTTTTGATTTTTGGGAAATATGATAAGACACAAAAACAGTTTTAATTGCTTGATATTTGAGTCAAAACTTTTATCATATGTTTATATATCAATGCAATTTGTCAAAACTATTTTTGGGGATTTTTAAGTAGGTTACAAGAATTATTGGATATTTAATCCCTTAGTTTTTCTGACCATAAAAGCCTCTGCCAGGCTAGGTCGGTCGACCCAAACGGTCGGCTGCACCAAGTAGTCGGTCGATCGTTCGGGTCGACCGACGTGCACGGATACGTGCACGCTGGCTGCCACATGGTCCGGTCGACCGCACGGGCGACCGACTGTATGCAGGTTAGTCTCTGTTTGTTTCGGTCGACCGGGCGGTCGACCGGTAGCTGGCAACGGTCAAAATGTGACCGTTGGACGGTCGACCGCACGGTCGACCGGCAGGGTATTTTGGCAGTTTCTGCTGCCAACGGCTATATTTTCCTGGGGGCTATAAATACCCCATTAATTGCCAGTTTTCTATAAGATTTTTTGTGCGAATTTTTCCTTACTCTTTGGTGTTTTTACAGCAATCAAAAGAAGTTTTGGATTTAAATTGAACAATCTTTTTGGTGTTTTTGCTAGGGTTTGGAAGATCAAAGAAAAGGGTTTTTGGGAAAAGATTTTGATTCAACTTCTATATCTTGGTTTCAGTTTTCCCAAGGATTTTTTTGTGATTTTGATTTCCATTCCATTGTTTTTCTCCACACTTGAGCTACATCTACTTTCTTATTCTATAGGATCTTTGTGTGGCGAAAGAGATTGTTTGTGGTTGTTGTTTAGACCACCAAGTTGTAAACCCAATCTTTTCTTGGCTTTGTGCCTTTGGGTTGTATCCCTCAAGTTGTGAGGTGATCCTTGTATTGGTTGTGCTAATCCCTCAAGTTGTGAGGTGATTGTTGTTGGCTTGGAGTTGTGCCTCAAGGAGGAGGTTGTTTGTAAGGAGAGGAGTTGGGTACTCTTATAATTGTGATTGCCCCAAATCCTCGGTGGAGGTTCCCTTTGTGGGAGTCCTTTGTGGAAAGCTAGTGGACTTAAAATACTTCTGGGTGAAGGCGGGGATGTAGAGCTGGGTGCTCGAACCTCGAAACATATCTTGTTGTTTGCGCTTGATCCCTTGGCTCTTACTCTCTCTCTTTACTTTGTGCCTTGCATCAATTCATATTGTTCACTCATAATTATTTGCTTGGCTTGTTTGAGTGTGCATCTCTTGTTAATTGCAATTAGTTTTTAAATTCCGCATTAAGTTCATTAGATTAGCATAATCACCTATTCACCCCCTC